>JAZGTH010000075.1:3740000-4340000 GCA_036877525.1 Chromobotia macracanthus | reverse complement strand
AGAAACTGCAGGTTTCCGCACATTACCTCTTTTACACTGTAGAGTAAAATCTAATGAACACTAAACTAAATTGAAAGGACAAATTGAAAACCACACCGAAATGACAACTAAATTAAAATTTCGAAACTGGAATAACCCTTGGGCGCTGCTCTAATCTCGGCCTGGTGTTTGATGGAGGGCATAAACTATAATCGCTCCTGAGTACCAGCCTTATTAACCTCTTCTCAGATGGATTGATACACAAGTCATCAATTTGCTCCTCGAAAACTTGGTTTAAGTTCGCCATCCATCTTTGTCAGTAATAATTACCAGCTTCATCGCTCAAGCTGCAGAGGCGAGTGAGCTGGAATGGAGCGGTACTCCTGTGCCTTCTTCGCTCTAAGCTGCCAGGTTTGGTCTTCTCCCACTGTATTGCTTTCCACTGTCAGAGGGGTTTCTCCAGAAGACTGTGGAGCATGAGGACAGAAGCGATTCCAGCTAACAAATTCAGACTGTAAGAGCGATTCCATAACATTTCCATTAAGTAACAAAAACATTATTTTGAAAGTTTTAAGAATGTTCAGTCCTGTTTTGTAGACGTATTAACATTATTGCTTGGTTATAAGACCGTTATTTAAACATTTAGTTAATTCTGCAAAAAGGTTTTTGAAATTAATGAAGTTTTTGATATATAATATATAACATTAGAAAAATGATCTACCAATGCAAGAACTTTGAATAACTTTGAGAGAAATTTGAGAGAACATTAGCCAACATTCTGAGAACGTTCCCTGTTAGCACCTGTGGTACCGTCTCTTCTGGGTTTTGCCCACCCGATTACACACGCTATCTGCAGTTAGTCAGAGCCTCGGGGTGTCAGGAGATTCCTCGCTAATCCCTTAGAGAGAGGAGGGAGTGTTGAATATGTGTTGTCAAAGAGTGGTCAGGCTTCAATGCATAGCAAAGTTCTGCTAAAAAAGACCAGACTTTGGAGGAGACGGCTTGCTCGCACACACAGGAAGAAAGATAAATGCCTCGGTCATCTTTCTGCACTCTCAGCCTATTGTTATTGCAATCCCTGATCGAAAGCTTCAGTTCACAGCTTATTGAGTTTTGTGCAGTCTTTGCAATTTACTGCGAGGGCTCCTCTTCTTCCATTTCACCCTCCGTGAGCACTAGCCCGCCAGGAGCTGTCTGTGGGACTGAAATCACAGCTTTTGCAAAACTAAACCGAGCACTTTCCACTCTGCTCAACTCTTGTTGTTTTCCCTCTAAACTCTCAGAGTGACTGCCACTATTTTGTCACCGGTTCTTCTGGGATGATGCACGATATATCTAACCTTTCCTTTATTTCAAAATGCACCAGCACTAAAACTCAGAGCTGCAGTAAGAGCCAGTTGTACTCAGACTGACTCTGGAGGTTTTTAAGCTCAGGGAGCAAATGAACCAAATCGATCAGGAATGGCGTCTCCTTTGGTAATGAGGAGACCCAGGCCTCCCTGTGGAGAGAAGAACTTGGACAGCATACAGCCCGGACAGCAGCAGATTCACAATGAGATCCCGGGGGAAAAGACAGTGGCCCAAACAGCCACAAAGGGTCTACCAGAGACCAATTAGGGACAAAGCAATGTCAGACAGAGAGTGGGCGCATCTCTAAAACTACAATAACAAGTCTGCGCTGTGCTTTTGGTTTATTACTTTATGACCAGCATCTAATGTAGATTTCTAGAGTTTTGATGCTGGTTATGAAACAATACATTTGAGTTTGTTAGCATTTACTTGCTTTGTCTTTGCCTCAGTTGACTTTGGCTTGCTCACTAAATACATGATGCTGTTCTTTGTAAAGCTGATATGGAATAACATTTTCCTCTAAAGAGATTAATTAATTTTTTAAATCAAATTAAAATGTTTCTTATCATGTTTATACACAACATTGTTCTAATATTTGTATGTATGTAAAATAAAAGAATGTTATTTTGATCTTGCAACATGTCTACTTTATGATAATAATAACTCACAAACAATGTAAATGAATCAGATGGTCTTTAACATGGAATCTTCATGCTTGTAGGTCATGAATGGCTAAAACAGTTTCCAAAACTCCTGTTGCTTCAGATGTTGTCAGTATTTCTTATCTTGCAGAATACTCTCATCACAAAGACTAGATGTAAAGACGTTTGCTCGCTCTCCTCTACACCCCCTGCCTCTGCAGCAGTGGAGAAATCAGTAGGTGATGACGGTTTTCATTTTCACACCGTCTGTATCTGACAGGCCTGAGGGCACCACATTTTAATAACAAATCAATAGAAAGCAGAACCTCCACCCTAACTGCAGCCAGAACCGACAAACTACTAACAAAATACAGTTTTCCTTTCAAACCTTAAAGGAACAGTTTGTCCAGAAAATTATTATTTAGTCATACTCACCTTTACGTTGTTTTAAACCCATTTACTTGTGTGGAACACATGAAGTTTCAAGTAATGCATTTGTCAGTCTTTTTTGCAGGCTGTTTCAGTGAATGAAAACGGGAGCTTTTCAGCCTTGAGGTGGAAGAGAAAACTGAATGTTAATTTCTGGGTCAACTATACCTTTAATTTATACAGTCGTGTAGCACGGGAAGGGGCAAACGAGAATACAATCTGTGAGAAAAGAAGTTTGTTCCATCGCAGGGAAAATATGTGAATGTAATGAAGATACCGGGAAATGATTCCCCTCACAGATGCAATATGAGTGTTTAATTGCAACATTGAGGGCTCCCCCAGAGCTCTGCTTTCTAATCGATAGTTTTGCCTGAGGCTGGCTTCGCAGTTCACAGTGTACTGAGAATGGGGAGGTGGGATGGCACTAAAGGAGAAGGAAATGTGAACGCAATTAATTATAAATGGAGCCGTGCGGATCGAGCAAACTGCACGGGTCACGGGCTTCTCAAGAATGCGCTTCTGCTGTGCTTCCCCCGCAGATTGAGGCCCTCCATCTTGGGCCGTAAGCTAATGAAGGGCCTGATAGCTTTCTCTAATGAGATCCACACTGTAGGAAATAGGTTCTGGCATCAGAATGGAACAGTGGGTCAAGTATTAAAAAAAAATCTAATTTATCTCAGCTATTCTCAAATATTTCCCTTATGCTTCCCCAGTCCCCCTGCTTTTCATTAAACAGGCCACTGTAGTAAAACCAAACAGTCTCGCTTGTTTTCCTCACACAGATGCTGTACAGTCTCAGTATTGTGTTGTTAACTGTGGAAGCCGCTAGAGAAGAGTCTGTAGTTTGGAAAGGGAATTAGCCCAGCTGACAGGGAACATGTTACTATTTTACATTATACAGCATATTTAAAAAACGTTATTCCTGAGTAGTTTAAAAACGTTACAGTCTCATACTCAGAATTGCATTCTTAGCTTGGTATATATTTTACATCCCCAGCTAACAGTTTTATGTTTAAAATATCCGTTTTTGTTAGACATTGTATTAACGTTATTGCTTGGTTACAAAAATGTTTTTTTAATTCTGTTAAATGTTTTAAACATTTCACTAACAACTTTAGAGAACTTTTAGAGAACATTAGCCAATGTTCTGAGAATGTTTCCAGTAGCTGGGATGTGCCACTGCTTTGGGCCTAGAGAACAAGCTATAGACTTCATTGTTTTGAAAGTGGTGCCAGTATCAATGCACCTCTGTTTGTGTTCAGAGAATCACTTTTGCTCTTGTTTGTCCTGGAAGATTGAAGAACAATTTACTGGGCTGGAGTCTCTCGCTTCCTGTTGCGTATTAATTGAGCTGAGAGCATAAAAATAACCACACCGTGTCTGCGCTGGTTATTGTCAATTAAACGAATCCTACATGACTGCCTTCTCAGTGTTCAACATTGCTGACAATTACAGATTATGTCAAGCAGATGACCACAACCCCTCCACTTGCCCCGGGGGTGTTAACAAGCTGTTTTTACCCCCTGCTTTTAATTAACAGAGACGTACTGTACTGCAGAGCTGACGTGGGGAAACAGATGAGCCGTGAGCGGCCCTTCTCGAGCACCGTGCTTTACTACATAAAGATGCAGTAAAAGTCAAGTGGATATATGTAGCAAACGCTGCACCATATCAGGCCAGGCACATGCAAATGAGAGACTGCAGGAAATTGGATTGCGGTGCTCTGAAGGTTATCACTGCGTGTCTGGCCGCTGGCAGCTCTGCGGTAAACAGGCGCTGAGAGAAGACTGCAGGGTCTTGTTTTAGCAAGAGGGACAGTGAGTCACTTGATTTTAATGAAGAGATACTGTCAAAAACTCTCTCTGCCTGAAATGCATTGTGTAATCAACAGTGGACGGATTTTGCTTTGTTTTTATTCATATATTTATTTATTTGACCTCTTTGCCATTTTTATTATGAAGGGTAGTGGAGGGAGGGTGAAAATGACATGTTCCCAGCTAATAATTTTAGGTTGCAATAACTAAATTTCCTCATGTTTCTATTAATTAACAAAAATGTTATTATGAAAGTTCTAGTAAAGTTCAAAATGTTCCGTTTTTTAAACATTATCATTATTAACGTTACTGCTTGATTATTTAAGAACCTTATTCAAATATTTTTTAATTCTGTAACATGTTTAAAATGTTCCACAAACTGCTTACGAATATTGTTTTTGATATTTATGATGTGTAACATTAAAACATTCTACTAACATTATTGCAAGAATGTTTCTTGATAACTTTGAGGCAACTTTTAGAGAACGATCTGAGAATGTTCCCTCATGGCAAAGTTGAAGCACATGCAGTATGCTAAACTCTACGCAACAAGCAAATCAAAAGACAGAGAAAGTGAAATACACGCTTATGTACTTGAGATACTTGTTAATGAGAACTTTCATATATGTAATGGTATATAATAGGGTATATAACATATTAAAGGGTCTGCCAAATGTATAAATGTATTTTCATTTTTAGATATACTCTTTAATAACAGCACACTATCGTTTTAGACATTACAGATATAATAGCATGGAAACAGATGAAAGTTTTGGAATGTTGTTTATAGTCGGTGTACTTTTGACTGCAGACTGTTTATAAATGCTGCCCCAGTTGGCATATCACAGTTACAAATAACACAGGCAGCTGGGTTCATCCCCTTGGTGTTGCCTGCCAGGCAGATAGGCAAAGCTGGATGTCCCCTGGGGAGAAAAAGGGATAAGAATCAGGGCTTGAAGAGAGACAGCAGGAGGCAACATGCAGAGCCCGGGAGCACCAGGTTCGACACCGTTACACCTGCTTCCTGCCAGCGGCCCATGTCACCACATGACCTGATTGGCAGCTGATATTTTCATGCTGCCTGAGTGGAAAAGCACAAAAATAGATAAGAGACAGTGAAAAAACGGCTGGAAAAGAGCTGTTTTGAGACGGGGACAAAGAGGAAGCGAGATTTAAGCACATAGTGTTATGGGATTGATGGCAAAACCTGCTAAATGCTCCTTGAGAGATGAAAGGCAATAGAGGAAAGCAGGTAATGATATCAGTCAGGAGCTGTGACGGCTTGAGTTAGGATCAGCTGTGAGGTTGAAATCAGACGAACACATCTTCTGACTAACTCATTTCCTGCTGCAGTGCTCTGAACAGACACTGTGTCTGCAGGACGGATGCCCAGCCGACAGTCTGAGGTTGTAGAATGTAGGTTGTTTCCTAAAGCATTTCACTAACAACTTAAGAGTAACATTTTTGATATATGCGATTATATAACATTAAACGCATTCTACTAACGTCACTACGCAAATGTTTTTGATAACTTTAAGAGAACTTTTATAGAACGTTTGCCCAGAACGTTCTGAGAATGTTCTCTGTTGGCGGCGTGACTTCAACCATCTATGTGATTGAGTTAACAGTAATGCTGCCCACCTCACATCGTAAGGTCCTTCACTTCGGTCCATTTAATCTTCTTTTAAATTCATACCGTATCAAATATTTTTCAAATGTTTGTGTCCTATGCCAGAACCCATTTAAATATGTAGAGACAGCTAAGCCAATCGCAGGTTGATTTCCCCAAAAAGTGCAAACACTGCGGCGCTAACAAAACATTGCTCTGTTTGTTTGGGCATCCCAGCCGCCCAGTACACTAACACTGGCTGTTTGTGCAACCAAAGACAGGCGAGGGGAACGTTTGGTAGTCACTTGATCATCAAAAACTATATTTGCTTGAAATTCATTGCATCATCAGTAGCAGCCAAGAAATATTTATCTTTCATACGTTATTATGCATTCTGCGTTCTGTACCTTTTTACATTGAGGAATTTTATTGAGGAAGTACATAAATAATTTCAGCTGTTGGGTCAGATTTCCTTGAGAATGTCAGTTTGGCTTCTTTTTACTTCAACATACGTAACAATATGTTTATGCTACAAACACAGACGGCAATAGAAAGACAAAAGTTACAGATTGCGGCTTTAACGCTGCAGTATTTTGACATTTTTGACTTTTTATTCACAGTACAGTAAAAAGAGCGTTTTTTACTGCACTTTTTACAATTCCATTCAGTGATGCTAGTGGTGCAAAATTAAACGCTTAAAGATACGAGTCAGCCAGACAGTGTTTCTAATACAAATGTTAATGTATCATTAATGACGACGTGAATTGTAAATGGATTAACTGATGTATAAATAAAGAGTTTAACAGATGCTCCACCTCCTCCTATATCCCTGGCGGCGCTGCAACCCCGTTTTAAATTTTTACAGAACAAAATGTCATGTTGAAATAACATGCTGTCCATTCGCCCCAGTTCAAAGCATAACTAATTCATACTGTCTGTCAGGGCTGATCTGACATGTCTCTGTGGAATGACCATGTGTTTATGCCACTGTTATTTAATGATTAACCATCACTGTCCTTTGTGATGAGAGAGGAAGCGGACTTTGTCACTCTGACAGGATCTCTTAAATCTCAGTGAGCGATCGGAGGGATAGATAACGGATGGTGCAGGTCCACCTTGATATGTGACGACTAAAACAGTTTGCTGTAAATGCTGAGCTCAGCCTCCTCTGCCTATATAATGTCTACACTGTAAAGAGTGAAAATGTTCAGCTGTACAGAGAGAGTGGATGGTGAGCAGGGGCAGCCCCAGCTAATAATTGTAGGTTTCCCTAACATTTCCACTAAGTTACAAAAACATTTAAAATGGTATTAAGTATATAAAGTTCTAGGAATGTTCTAAATGTACAGTAAAAAGCAGTCTATTAATGTTACTGCGAGAACATTTTGTATAAACTTAAAGAGAGCTTTGAGAAAACTTTTAAAGAACATTAGCCAACGTTGTGAGAGCATTCCATGTTAGCTGGGACTGTGGTTCATTTTTGTATGGCAGATTTGCTTGCATGCTTTAAAACTTCTTTTCTCTTCCACATAAGAAAGAAAGTCACACAGATTTGGAAAGACATAAGGGTGATAAGAGAATAAATGATAAGATTTTCATGCACACATGTAACTGTTCCTGTGTCAACTTTTCTAATTTATGCTGATAAAAGTCAAGCAATTCGATCATTTTTGATTGATTCATAATATTTCAGATGCCCCAAAACAATCAAATGATACGTTTATAAATGATACTTTAATGTAGGCCTAAACGTTAAACTCTCGTTGCAGTTACACTACATTGGCCAGCAGGTTGTCAGTGTGTGGTGTTTCGAGCTTTTCGTGATTCATTTTGCGAAGCATTTAGTTCAATTTAATCGATGATTGAAAATGCCATGACTGGTGCAGGTCCGTATCATTAAATATGATAAATGCCAAGATGCTTCTGCTGTGATACATCTGCTTAAATAATAAAATAATAAACAGTCTGGACATGTCCCGCTCATCCAGCCGAATACTCCTCATGTTTCATAAATAATAAAAAAGGCCTGTTATGGTCACAATTCACTAAAAGAACAGAGCAATAAATGACTTAACCGGTACCTGGCAAAAACAGTTTTGATAGTGTGTATCTGTCATTAGAGAAAGAGTCTCAAATACTCTAACCCATATGAAAATTAACCATGGTTTAAAAGCTATAACCAGCTACACCTGGGAGTGGTAAAGGTTAGTGGTCATCCCTTACAAAATAAACCATAGTTTTACTACAGTAACCACAAAGTAACCATGGTTTTGCTACAACAACCAGTTTATACCATGGCATTTGTAATAAAACTAAAACTGTGGTTATGCAAATGGTAATCTATGCACCAAAAACCACAGTTGCTACACTTACTACACTACTACACACCTACTATAATAAAACCATGGTTAATTTCTCTAAGGGACTAATGTGTAAGCTCTGGGTATGCAAAACAGGTTAATGGGTGAGTCACCTTCATCTCCTGCCGTCATCCATCCAGTACTGTGAAGAAAAGTTTTCTCTGCATGTTTGTGCCTTACACAGTGTCTTACCCTCAAGGCAATAAATCAAAGAACTGACTTGTGCATATACAGCTGAGTGTGTTTATGCATGCTTGTGTGAGTGTGTGTGGGCATGTGTGTGTGTTTATGTGTTGATGTTTTGAAATAAATGCTGATCTGTTTGCTACAGGAGCTAAGTGACAGGAGCGGCTGTGGGTGGCAGGGGAAGGACACACACACACACACACACAAACTCACAGCAGAATAAAGTTTCTGTATCGGGCTCTTACAACAGTCTCCTGACTGGCCTCCACAAATGTGTGGAAAGGGAGAGGCTGTTAAAAAAGGAATGAAAATAGCTTATATCTCTCTGTGGACATGCCAGTGGCTTGTTTTGTTTCTCTCTGTATTCATTCATGGATTATTTCTGGAGCAAATTGCAAATTAAGTTCAAATCAATCTTCTGTCTGAACTGCAATCGATTCAAAATATCTTTTGATTTTTATGTGACCTCATCTCCCTATTGATTTTCCATTATGTTTGTTATTTATCTTCATCTTTCATCCTTGTAAAAGGTTTGGGTAGAAATAAGATATTTACAGAGAGGAAATCATATTAGAAATTAAATTAATGCTGGAGGGATGGGTCGGCACTTTTTAGAATATGCAGAGTGGAGCTGTGGTGCTCATGTGAGTGATGCAGGTTCGAGGTGTTGCAGATTCATGTCACTAAATCACGATTTAACCCAGAGTTTGTACAGTGTGAATGATGAAACAAGATAACCCAGGAATAAATTAACCCAGGGTTCTAAAATAACACTGGGTTAACAATTTCTCATTTGTGCAGCAGCAGTTCTGTTAGCCTCGGGTCACTGATCAAGATCCTTGTTTTCATCTGATAAGTTTCACAATTTTATAACCAGCTTCTCATGAGCCAGTCTAAAATGTTATTTTGAAAGTTCTATGAATGTCCAAACGTCCAGTTTTTTAGATGTTGAATTAACGTTAATGCTTAGTATAAGAACGTTATTCAACATATTTAAATTCTGTTTTAAAAACATTCCACTAACAGCGTAAAACCAATTTATAATGTTTATAATATTTGTAATGTTTATAATGTTAAATGTTAACATAAACATTATAATGTTTGTAATGTTAAAAAAATGTTCTACTAACGTCACAGCAAGAATGTTTGTTGATAACTTTGAGAGATCATCTAGAGAGCATTAACCAACGTTCTGAGAGCGTTCCCTGTTTGCTGGGAAGCTTAATTGCGTCACAGGACTCGTTAAAATGCGATCACGGTCTCATTAGAATAGACTGGCACGAATCAACCTTCTCCATCCAAGGCAATGATTCAGAATCATCTCCATCGTCAGTGGACAATCTGTCATTCAGCTGGCTAACAGTTCGTTTTGCTCAATCCATCAGGGTGTGTGTGCGCGAACAGATCCACAATGTCAGCTGGACACTGGAAGACACAGGGTTGTTTATGTGGCATTATAATCATCTGTCTTCTGCGCTGTAGGCGGCTTTTGTTAGCCTTAAACTGTGTTTACACTCACATTGACATGCTGTATTAGTCATATAAATGTCTGAGAGGGGTGAGAGAATAAAACAGAGCCGACCTTAAAAGGATTCCTGGGTGAGATGTTCATTTTTCTCATCCTGACATTTCATGAAATGGTAATTAGCCTTAGAAGTGTGGGCAGTCTGACTTATAAATAAAGATGAATGTGAACTTTGAGCTGATGGTATCATAGGATTCGAGTGTAAAATACATTTTCCAGTGCTCTGGCTTAAAGTAAGTCCGTGTGTATATCTGAGAAATCTGTACTAACGGGAATCTATAGGGGATGGGAGCCTCTACGTGAAATTAGGAAAGAGGAAACCGTTTTCTTCTTCCGCTGTATTATTTTATGATTATTTTATGTCACACAGGTTTACAATGGCATGATGATAAGTAACTCACCAATGATCATTTTTGCATCAATTATTGGCTTATTTAAGATGCAAATCTAAAGGTTTTAAGTTTTGCGGGAGTAAACAAAGATCTACTAACTGTGTTCACATCAACTAGAACCCAAGCCAAACTGTCTCGGTATGCGTGTTCTAAGTCACTTTATGTTAAAACGCCTCTGAAACTGTGCCAACCGTTATGACTGAGAGTGCTTGCACTTGCTGCCATCAGGTGGCATACAATGTAACCTACACAGTCCCCATTCACCTGCATGCCAAAAAAGAAAAGACAGATTTTAGAAGCTGTTTGGTATGACTGAATTTACAAATACCTCCCCACATATTTCCCTTCACATTTGATCTTGCTATTTAGTTTAATAAGACTTGAGATATTTTGACTCAAACAAATGCCACACAAAATAAGTTGTTGCTACCAATTTACCGGTTTGGTCAACAACAAATGACGTCTGTGTGAAGGGGATAGAGAGGAGCAGAACCTCACACAGTTCTCCAGCCTCAACAAACATGACTGCAGATAATAGCAAGAGGCAGAACTGAGTCATACGGCTGCCTTAAGGGAGAGCTGAGAGCTCAAAGCAGAGACTTCCTGTACCTCATTTATAGCAACCTTACTGGAATCACCTCCCTATAACAATCCTGAGGGGGAGAACTGCCAGTATAAAGGTCCATCACTGCCCCCTACTGCCAGCAGAAAAATACTCTTTCACAATAGATAATTTAAGAATATAACAGTATTGCTTGATCATTATTTTTAAGACAAAATCCCTTTACCTAACTCTGTCATTCAATCCAATATATGTTTTTTAGATTGATCTCAGTGTTTTTTGTGCAGATACAGATTTGTATTCTTTTAGTTCTCTTTTCATTGTTGTTGTTTTGTATATTGTGTTATTTGTGCATGTATTTATTTCATAATTTTAATACAGTTGTTGTTGTTTCACAAGAGTCAAAGTAAACTTCATCATAAGTTGCTTTATTTGGGGTTTGTGCATGTCACACATGAAAAATATCTTTCAGGTATGTACTTTTATAGCTAACACGATCAAAAAATATTGTTTTCCTTTTGTTTTTTGCATTTACAACATTCATTATCTGACACAATATTCAACAATGAATATTTTAGCAAACAAAGATTTAGGCATGATTTTGGACAGGCATTTGCTGTAATATACAGTATATTTCCCAGCCTGTAAATTCCTGAACCTCTTACAGCAGATAAACTTTCAATCACATTCCTGCAAATGCAACACACTGTCATTTAGATTGTAATGTTAGTGAATTGATAATGCTTTCCGTCATAATTGTACAATGAATAAAGCTATTCAGTGCATACTCAAGGATTGCTGGTATCCATGACACTGAAGGTAACCCAGCTGCCAGGCCAACGGAGGGTTAGAAGACTCTGCATAGGTCTCCATGTGGTTCTGATGACAGCTGACCCTCATCCCATGTTGATTTGCAGGTCCTCCACTGTAGTACTCACTGCTTTGGTCATGCCAGTGGTGAGCATAGTGTCCAGAGCTCATGTGTACCTGGTTGTTGGGGCTGTAATCGTTGTAATGTGTGGATGTTGAGCACAGCTGTGTTGAGTTTGACAGATCCTGGTACAAAGGTGCTTCTGGGGAGATTGATGGGTCATGCACCTTCTGGATCTCTTGCTGATGGTGAAGGTAGTTCTCCACGGGTTCCTGGAAAGTTCCTGTGTTCCTGGGCAGGGGCCTGCTCACTTCCTGGAGCTGCCTGTAGCACTCCGTATGGGTGCAGGAAGGTGAATCTGGTTCTACTGTCGTGTGCGTCCGCAGGTATAAAGACAGTGCTTGAATATGATGGATGGCGCGGCGTAGCGTGGCGATCTTGGAGAGACGCTTTCCGCCGAGGTCGTGCTTGAGAGCAATGCGCAGGGCGTTGAAGGCCTGATTGTAGTCCAGGATGCGCTTTCGTTCCCTGATGTTGGCGGCAACTCTTCGGGCTTTGGATCGCACCGGCCGGCTACGCCTCTTAACCACCTTGACTTCCTCCAGATCACTGGGGCAGGATGAGACGGAACGCTCTGACCGGGAGAGGAGCTTTTTAGGGCCTTCATTTCCACCATCCTGATCCAATGGACAATCCTCCAACTCATCCTCCGAAACTTCTGATTCTGTGCTGGTGCCGTCCAGACTCATCGCTGATGCAATGACCTTCTTCCTCCTGTAAAATGCAAATTTTGGCTTTAATGTAAGAGGTGAAGCACTTGTGATTCTTTATGATCTACAGTGCAAAACATTCATGTGTTAGAACTCTCCGCTCTTTTTCCAGATGAGATCTGACAGTCTCAGCTGAGGTGAGAGGGCTTTTTAAAGGCAATCTGGTGTGTCACGTGGGCCAGCTGCCTGTAAGAAAAGGTGTATTCTGTGTTTACAAGTGCCCTCGAGGCAAACGTAGACATCAGTCAACAGACTCTGACGCGCCTCCTCAACACACAGGATCTGCTCTTTCCAACTGTACGCTGCTGAAAATGAGGAATGGAATTTGTTATATTGACAGACGCGTGTAACTTCAAGGTGTGTGAAAATACCTCTGCATGTTTGTTTGTAACTCTTCAACAGTTATGTATTGCTGTTGCAAAGTTAACGGATATTCTAGAGGACAAGTGCCGATGATTGTGGAGTTCAATCATAAAAAAAGCAACAATACAACTGAACCATTCATTGTGTATTTAATCCTGAAATTTGCTTATTTGCTAGTACTGATGACATCATGAAATATTCTTTATGTTATGAAAGTGTTAATTAAAGGCATAGTTCACTCAAAAATAAAAATAAAACATTTCCCATCATGTCATTACAAACTTATATGGCTTGTTTTCTTTCTATGGAACACAAAAGAAAATATTTTGAGAAATGACTTGTGGTTTTGTCTCCAAACAATTGAAGTCAATAGGTGCCACCGTTGTTTGGTTACCAGCGTACCTCAATATATCTTCTTTTGTGTTCCTCAAAAAAAAAGAAATAGTCATACAGGTTTAGATTGACATGTGGGTGAGTAAATGATGGAATCATTTTCATTTATGGGTGAACTATCCCGTTAAGAACCATAAAACCATTGGTCATTAATAACATTTGCATAAATTACATCAGTGTGAAAATATTTCATTCCCAAGTTCTTTTTTTTGTTCCACCTTGATCCAGATGGATTGCCTCTGCCGTGTCCCGGGTGTTGAGAGAAAAATTGGAACATTCATGACAAATTGTGGCTTCATCAGATAAGCCTCTTTTACCAATTTGCCTTTACACCTTTTCTGTGCCAGAGGGATGGAAAAACACTCATCATGTGTCACATAAACTCTATTTCTCTGTATGGTCACAATTAGCTGTTGTGTATTAAGCGATTACTGGCCTTCCTGGGCTGCAGCAGGGGACAGTGTAATTTGGTTGTCTGTAAAGTCATAAATCTGATGTGCGCTTCCTACAGGGCAAGAACAGGCAGTGGCCACCTCACTTCAAAGCTGTGGAAAAGGAACACAGATATTTTACAATTATTACCTGTGATGATTGTGAATTAAGGGCCTCGGTGCTCTTGGCTTTTCATCCTGACTCGCAAACAGCTCTGTATCCCCTATATGAACTCTTGTTATCCAGAAATGCTTTTGTCTTGATTGTCAACAAAATCGTGGAATGTTTTTTGCTAAATCTTTTTGCATCATTCAATTCAAGTCACATTTATTTGTATAGCACCTTTCACAATATATTGTTTCAGAGCTGCTTTACAAAAAATGCATGCTGTGCATTGCCAGAAGAGCTATTAGAAGTGATTTTAGAAATGTATAGGTCTAAGAAACTGCAGATTGTGCAGTGGGCTAATATCAATTATGCATTTAGGCAGAAATAGTGAGGACATGAAGTCTATTCTTTGATTTGCTGTATATATGAGATGGTAGTTTTTTCCCCAGCCACTATGTTTAATGTGCTCCTCACAGAAGAAAGATATTCTGTCAAATCAAAACATTTCATTGTAAGAGTTGAGAGACATTCCCTGAGATTTAAGCTTAAAAGGAGTTCACTCAAAAATGAACATTCTGTCATCATTTACTCACCGTCCTGTTGTTCCAGCCCTTTAATCTTGGAAACTGCACCGTTTTTGTCACATGACCATATATGTAGAAAGGACCCATCATGTACAGCTGCCTGTGATTGAGAAAAAAAAAAAAATATATATATATATATATATATATATATATATATATATAGAGAGAGAGAGAGAGAGAGAGAGAGAGAGAGAGAGAGATAGATAGATAGATAGCTTGCTAGACAGGCAGGCAGGCAGGCAGGCAGGCAGGCAGGCAGACAGACAGACAGACAGACAGACAGACAGACAGACAGATAGATAGATAGGGGATTAGTGAGATTGTGTAGCAGAGATCTTGAAATATAATTAGACACATTAGTTTTATCCACATCTTACTTCTCTTTGCCTAGAGGAGAACTTGAATAAAAAGTGACCCAATTTACCCCACTCTGTACCTAATGAAACTTAATTTATAGTCTCACTCACTGGAGAATATTGCACTAATCAGTCTTTCAGGTTTGGAGTTAAAGCCACATCAGTCACTGGTTAGACCTGTTATATTAATGACAAACGTTTTACTTCTCTTTGCTTTCTCTTTGTCTGTTTTACAAAGTGCAACAACGTACTGAAGCCTCCAGCAAACCAGTGGCTCAGAAGTGCTTTCTAACAACTCAGATCATATCAGCAGTGGGTTGTGGTGCAATAACCTTTAAAGAAGGAATGAGAAGCTGTTTCGAACATTGCTTCCTTCCTGTCCGCTTTTAACTGCTCGCCACAAAGTGCCCAATTATGACCCCAGCCATCTATGTTTAGGTGTCTAAGTGTTATTTTACACTAGGTCAACTGCATGCATGCAAAGTTGGTTTTTTCATACTGAATCCCTGCAGTCATTTATGATGAACATATAAACCTGCCAAACATTAGGCTTACAGTCTTAGTCACAAGCCATCATTGTCTTAGTAATGCATTGGAGGGCTACATCCCTTGGTCTGTTTAATGAACATGTAACTTATGTATTATATTAATCAGTTATAGACTGTATTATTGTGCTAAGAACATTCATTTTTTTGATAGAGCTAAAGTATGATAGGCTGGCCCAGCTGACTCTGGTTTCTCTTAAGGTTTGTCTTTTAAATACCTTATCATTCTATGTTTTTCCTCACCAGTCACTTTTGGCTTGAAGCTTTTTGGCTTCAAACATTAAGGTAGATTACTGTGTTCCTGTAGCTCAAATGGTAAAGCATTGTGTTGGGTTAGATTCCCAAGGAACACACATACTGATAAAGTGTATAGCTTGAACACACTGCGAGTCACTTTGGGTAAGCACGCCTGCCAAATGCATAAATGTAAAGTTTGCCACTGGCCTAAAGACATTCAAAACATGGAGACATTTTCCTGCAAAGCTGCTTTTAAAGGTATTGTGAAATGAAATAAACGTGACTTGAAAAAATGCATTAGATTAGATCAAAATTAGATCAAAATTACTGTGTTTTCCTGCTACTGTTTTTATGCAGGTTTTAATTATAATGTATTATTACTAGCAGAACTGCTGGATAAGCCTATATTTAAAAATATACATGGTCACAATTAAATGAATGTTGTTAAAAGTGGTTAGTCAAGCCATTGAACTACTATCTAACTTGTTTTGACCGACAGAGGTGTTGACTTGATGTCCCTCATGGGCGTGGGGGGGTTTCCAGTTCTGCAGTGAAAGGCAAATCAGTTTTTGTTAGCGGAAAATATAGTTGCTTAAGCAGGAATTACAACATCCTCTTCCTTTTCTTGTTCTGCAATTATAATCCAAAATGCAGGGCTGTTTAAACACAGGGCTGTGGATTGTGTCATACTGTGTTTGCTCTATAATTTGAAATTAGTTGTAAAATGCCACAACCTTTGCATGCTAATAACAGGCGGCTTTTGGAAGCGTGAACTCCAACTTCCATGAGAATTGGAGGTGGCACATCCTAATATAGAAAATAATTGTTTATTTATATATGCATTATATAAACATTATATATATATATATATATATAATGCTTACAAGTTACCTGGGTAACTTGGATGTCCAGTGTTTCTCAAAAGACCAAAACTACTGCAGCCAGACAGACGAGAGCGTGGGAACATCACTGTAATTGTTTTTGCTGCTTTTTCTCAGTGGTATTAAGAGGAAAGATTAGGGGTCATGAACACAGAAAGTGGGGACTGGTGCATTTGGTAATTAAGGGTTTTGTTGGCAAGCTTTTGAAACTGAAGTACTTGGAAATAATTGGATTTTTTTCTCTTTTGCAGGTAAAAACCACCATAAAGACGCAAAATCAAATAAGTAACATCTTTTGACTAATATCTAAAATGGTTTTGGAGATATGAGTGTTTACATTCAATACTCTAATTCTTCATGTAATATCTAAACTATCAGCCAAAGAGAGTTTATAAAAGTCAGTGCTTTGAACTGTTAATGTCAAAGGTTAAGCAGCAGCCTTGAGCTGGACACTTAACCTGAATTGTCAGTAAGAACGAATTGCTAGGCCATTATTAGCGAAACACTCTTCACACTAGTTCACTAGGCAAATATTTCAAGAGCTGCTTTGTTGTTTTTTCATCTCCCTCTTATTTTCCTCCACCCTGAATTGATATTTAGTCAGTTGTTCCACTTTGTGCCCATGTCTGTTCTACACAACCAGCGATATGCGATTAATTTGTAATGGAAACATTTGCACACAAGAATCAACCACTGTCCTAGACTAAGTGATGTAGGCTGACACATAAACATTTATGATTTACAAGAGGGGTTGGCAGATTAATTGTCTTGTACTGAGAACTTCAAGCATGCTCTTAAAACCCAGCCCAGCCTTAGTCTTTTTATTTTTGACGAATGGGATGACACTAGTAATTATCAGTCGCCATGTATAAATCAAGGTCCTTTCAGATAGCCATGCACTGGCTGGGAGAACTGGGGATAGCCTGGCCATAACCGAGATTTGTAAATCTTTAGTCTAAGGTTAGATAATGAGAAGCTGCTTTTTGGCAGTTATTAGAAGACAGTGATACAATTATTCAGATACATGCTTTTAAAGGGGTGGCGAGACTTGAGAGGTATGCAGTGAAATTAAAGGTTCATGTTAAAAACATGATTTTCACAGTGGTTTGTCACAACATTCTTTGTAAAATGTTTCGCCTCTGTGTTACTGTAGGCTACCAGCCACTAATATATCCGTGCGTGCATGCTCGACCTGATTTTGCCAAGTCAGAGATATTTCTGAGTCAACATAGTTTGTTGACCCCGCAGCAACATTTCTGTAGAAAAACTCTTTCCCTAACCATAATTCAACCCTAAGATCAGAGGGAAGTGATAGGTGAATAATAATGATGTAGAAGCACCCAACCCTGGTTATAAGCCTAAACAGAAAAGAAGAAACAGAAAATTTGCATTGTTGTCATTTCATTCATAAAAACAGTGCAACAAAAGCTTTAGCAAAGCTTCAAACCTTTCCTAGTTTGTTTTGATTAGATATAACGTGTTCATTTAGGGGGTTCCCAAACTATATGCTATGATCGCTGCGGGCACATTTACTAGCGTAATGGAAATGTCTGGAACCTCCTCAGCCCATTCAAGCCCTTGTAAAAGAGTGCAGCAGTACATTGTTGACACATGCCTCCGCGATCTGCACTCTGTTGCCCTTTTTAGTTGGCATTACTGACTGTCCTCTGGCTGAGGTTTGATGATGTTATGTTAAAGGTGGGTGTCGTATCTTGTCTGAGGGGAGGGACCGATCTCCTTCCATACCCTGACTCACCATCCACAGCACTGGCTGCCTGGGCTCTGTCTGTAGATGTAGAGGAAAGTTAGTCAGAAATGAATCACACCTGGACAGTGAGTTAAAAAACTGAATCACTCAGAGCTAAATATACAATATACCTTCATTCTGTCACACTGAAAGACACCAGAATAGTTTACTAAAGCTCTCCCAATATTTAAGAAGGTCACTGTTGTAAAATCCTGCTAACAGGGACTGTTCTCAAAGCATTGGCTAACATTCTCTAAAAGTTCTCAAGTTATCAAAAATGTTCTTTCAGTAACATTAGTGGAACATTTTCTAATGTTAAAAATCTATATAACAACAATGCTATTCTTAGGTACTTATTGGAACATTTTAAAAATGTTACGGATTCAAAAAATTAAATAACGTTCTCATAATCAAGCGATAATGTTAATACAACGTCTAAAAACCTGTACGTTTTGAACATTCGTAAAACTTTCAAAGTAACGTTTTTGTTACTTAATGGAAATGTTACGGAAACATTCTTACAACCTAAAATTGTTAGCTGGGAATACAGAGAAAACTTTACTGGCCTTTATCAATTCATACTATTTATGATGAAAGACAAACTGTTTACACAAGTCTAGTGTTCATTAGCATGAGAATAACACTGGATTAAGATGAATGTTGCCTCATGGAGGGGAAGTGCTGCTATATTTGTGATGGGGTTTGTCTCCATGGTGACAGCCAGCGGGTGCAGGACTCAAACCGACTTTTTACAGCTCGCACCTCATTTTTTCCATGTCTGACAACAAATAAACAACCCTAATGATTTCTCTTTGTTGCAGTGCAGGTTTACCACAATTCCAAATATTAGACCGCAACGAGTCAAACAAAATGCCGCAAACGATAAAAATTGCATAAACACATTTAAATGGGTTTGTAATAAGGGATGTGGCCATTGTTAATATGAACATTTGTTTGTGAGAAGGTAACAGAACGTTCCAGCAGAGTGAAATATGAGCTGTTAAAGATACTAACCGGAGTTCAGATGAAAGCGTGTTGACAGGACACAGGGGATGAAATCACTTTTGCCCTTTCAAGGGTAAAGATGCCATGCTCAAGGCTAGTCGGCCCACTACCTGTATAGCAGCATTGCAAAGACAGATCACTAGTATTATTTTAACCAGCTCTCTGCAATTAAAAGAGCCAGTCTTTTGCTCAAGGATAACATTACTAGAGCCCAGTTATGTGATTTATGCTCTGGCTGGAGTCTGTGTTTGACAGAACTTTACTGTTGATGCGATGAAACGGCCTGTAGCTAATACTTGTTATGTCCTTGGAATGTAAGCTGCCCTTTTTTTTGTCGTCTGTCTTTCATAGCTCAGACTGCCTTGAGGTGTATGAATTAAAGTGATCTTTAAAACAATTTTACCTACAGCTAGAAAGTTGAAAATTATCACATCTGTAATTATTATCAAACGTGTTTCTGTTAATCTTCCCATTGTCCTAACTTAATATGAAAAGTGTTGTACTTCACACCTAGGGACATGTGAAACGTTTTGCATTTGTATTCTTCTTTATTTGTACCAACGCTTTGCTTTGCATAAACTTTAAATAAAGCATTTTTCACACTGGATTCTGGTTTGGCTATATGTGCTATTATTGGACTTTTGCCCAAATGTCCAATGCAGATTATGCAAGAAATAAAGGAGAGCAAGAGCAAAAAACTGCAATCTACAAACACACAGAAATACAGTTTGCAGAAATTTAGAAAAGCCCTCTGAAAGAAAGTGTGATCTGTAACCATTGTTGTGGTTCCACCCAAATAGGGAACTTGTATGACTTTTGCTTTTGAAAAGTGCCAGCACACAGAATGAAAGTTTAAGAGTTCACACAGGGATGACTGTCCATGTCACCCTGTGCTGAGAGATCTGACCCTTCTAGGTTCAAGGATAAACCTTCTAGAAACCGTGAAAGATTTAACCACCTTTTATAACAAATGGGATCTGTATGCTGGTGTGCTGGTCAATGAACAATCCTATACTATAACAATTATTCAGGAAATACAGTACTGCGTTTACAGCACATAGAACAGAGCTTGTCTGCCACCCTCTGGTTAATTTAAGAGAAGGCATGGAATTAAAACCATCCAAACTAGCTTCTTAGTGTGGGACCCTGTGAGAAAATAATACATCTTCAGATGATATTGTAGGACTAACTTCAGGTCGACTCCTTGCTGTTGTTTACACGGTTTATACCATTCTGGTATACGATGGTGTTCCATCTATGAAAAACAATCAAATTATTGCCAAACCCAAACCATTTTCATTTCCCATGGGTCCAGTGTACAGTATGCTGAGAGTGTCAGCCAGGCCTCACGGGAAACTGAATGATTAAAGTTGATCGTGTCCTCATTTCTATTAACTCTGTCAGCATATCTAGGGAGAACATTAAAGAACATGTCCCAGATCTATAATCCACTCCCACTCCAGGATGCTCCAAAGTGCAGCCTGGGGGATATGGAGGGGGGCATTATCTCATCCTGAACGTGTTAAACAGGTGGAATGATATGGAGAAGCAATCTGATGGCTCGGCATGACGACTTCGAGCAAAATATTACGTGAACATTGCACGGGTTTGCGTGACTGCTTCCTGTGGCCTTGACTGGGAGGCATCCACGCCTTGTGTCGCGACGAACTAAACGCCGCCCGCCCGGAGGCAGGCGGTGATTGGGCAGAGCGAGTGCATCGACTCCCCTCGTCCACCGAGCACCGGTTGAGCACTTTCTGTCACTTGCGTTACCGTTCAATGGAGGAACGTCCCCGGGAAGGGACACCCGGAGTATATCAAAGTCATGGAGCAGACAACGGCCCGGATCGATCGCACATATCGGTAAACAATGATCAGAACCACCGCCAGTTCCAGGACGAGAAAACGCAGACGAAGAAAACAGGTTGGTAACCAGCAACCTCTCCGGTTCCCCGCGTTTGCTCATTCAAGCCGCGGATACGGGCGAGTTTATTCACACGATCGGACCTTTGAAGTGAAGTGCACTACCGAGTGCGTTATGTAGTTAAATGCGGTGTTAGCCTCGAAGCTATCTAGCTAGCTAGCTAGTAGAGACATTGACCTTGTGCACCGCTCTCCTAAACCCTGGATTCCCGATCGCACATTTCCGTGACTTTCACGTCATTCGCAAGCTTAACTTTCACCGGGAAGTCTGTTTAAAAGTGGGAATGCGGGGATCTGGAGTGGCCTGTTAGCTCTCCACCGTCGCTGCCACAGCAACGCGAACCGGCTCCTGAGGAATGTTCCTGCTCGTAGCTTTAAGCTTGTTCTGTTATTTCCTGTCCGCCATGATGGACGACCAAATCTCACAAAACTTCACCGCGTCCCGTTTCTCCTTCCAGCCGGATTGTTCGGCGGCACGGCCCGCCCGAGCGGGGCTTACGCAGCGGGCTGCGTTAGCGTTGTCGTGAAGTCACCGATAATGTTGTCCGCGTCGGCTGAGCTCGAACCGGGGCCTAATGTTCTCGTGTCCTGTCTGACAGTCATGTGAGCGGCCTGGCAGCGACCGGGCTCGCGTCCGCCGGTCCACCGTCAGAACTCGGATGTGATGCGAATCGAACGCGGCGGAACGTTCTGAAACGTCACAATGTAACCGGCGACCGTTTAAATGCACGAAGCAGGCGATCACACGGTTCCGTTTCGGCGATTAAAACGTGATGTGATCGGGTGATCGTGTGATCGGGTACTTTGGTATCTGCTCAGACGTTCCGACAACTCGCGTGTGTTAATATTTATTTGTTTTTTTAATTAAAAAGTGACAAAACATACCGCGCGATTGCGTTTCGTTTAAAATGAAAAGCACCGCAAGCTAGGGCCGGGCGAACTTTTGGTCAAAGGCCATTTGGTGCTGGGTTCTGTGAGCAGTAGCCCGGCTGTTGTACAAGCCATCCCCCGGGTACTGTACGCGATAAAACCGTCTATATTCGGTGCAAACACTGTACGGCCCGTGTTGAAATGTTTTGGCCACGGTAAAACAGATGTCATGTATACACAATCACATCTGCCTGTGGCTAGCCGTGCAAGCTGCCCTAGCAAGCTAGCTGGCTGATGACTTGGCCGGTTTGTTGAGCGAATATAGCGCCTGTAATCGCGATTTTAAATGGATCGAAACGTAAAGGAAATATACGTAGTTTATACACATACAAATGCTCTGATCGAGCTCCAGTCGATGTCTGTGTATTCAAATTAAAAGCTTGTTTTATATATATATATATATATAATGACATGACCGTAGCGGTTTAATACCGTGTTATCTGGATGTGATTCTTCATCACCGAGAAGACATTACCATCACTAATCGCTTTGATTGTATGTGATTATGTGATACCGATGTTATACGAGCTGCATCATTGTTATTGAGTTTACTAGCTGCAGATCTAGCTCACGTTTCCACACAGACGAAACTAAATGCATCGCACGATATGTTTGAAAGGGTTTTTCGGCCATATCGACTCCCTCAACTCGGTGTTTTGGATCAATTTCGGCGATTTAAATCGTTCGCACCGAGCTACCCGAATATGACGGACGACTCCATTTTGACACGTCATACCTCCGGTTAAAAATAGGGCGATGTCACACTTCAGCCGGCCGATGAAAGCACGCTTACATGGGACACTTTCCACAGAGGTCGTGCAGAGCCATTCCGGAGCTCAAAACCATTTTCAGCATTCATTCGTTTGTCTGTTAATGTGCGTACTGCATTGATATCCATATTGTTATCCATACTGTGTGTAGAATGGAAAAGAATGGGAATTCTGCAGTGTAAAACAATTGTAAGCCAGATTGCATGGCTGTCTGCTTGGGTTTTCTTCCAATTCCAGTCTTGAATTCCCATGAGGGCATTTCTTGAGCCATAAATAGTTTCCATAGAAATCATGAAGCCGGTCAGACCGTGTTATGTACACGCCTGGCAGAGAAACTTAACCTGGCAATCTGCAATCGTTAAATGTAATCTTTTCCTTATTTAAGATGCACTTCTATTGCCTAATTCAATGTTTTAATTCTTGACTATTCCACTTTTAAACTGTTTTCACAATATTTCACTTTACTTCAGATGTAGAACGGTTTTGGCTTTCAAGTTGCAGGTTTTCCATCATGTGAATGACTTAAACTGGTTCTGATGGAATGTGATTTTTTTAAGGTGGGTTTCAGAAGTGAGCCGGTTGTCTGCGTGACCCTGGCTTGCTTCCATTAAACATACCTAGTCTAAATATTCAGGGATTGTGTACAAACATTGACTAGACTTGACTGTTGCCTTCCTGGAGCTTCAGATCTGATCTGGACATTTGCCAAAAACGGTTGGTTCAGTGGATCAATTGATTTAGACTTGTGGTTAGCTTTCCATTTATATATTGTTTTTCTCTTTTCTACACACAGAAAATGGCAAAATAAATGGATCTCTGAAGGAGGGAGAGGTGACTCCCAGATCCTTTAACCCAGACAGCTCCCCGTACCCCGCAAACGGCAATGGCGACAGACACCTGCTAGAAATCCACTTGAAACCGAAGCCCACTCGACGGGCCTTCTTCACTGACTCAACAGGGGACAGAAAAGGCAGAAACACTAGCAGAAACGGCATGGACTTCAAAAATGACAAGTCCTCAGAGCTGAACACTGTTGAGGGCAAAAAAGAGGTTTTTTCTTTGCTGAATGGTGTGGTGTCGCTCAACTCCGTACCACTAACCAATGGTTACCCCAGTAAACCTGGAGCTGACAATGATGGCAGTGGTTCAGAGAGTGGATACACTACTCCCAAGAAGCGTCAAGCCCAAAGGAATGGCAAAGCTGTGGACAATGTGACTGCTTCTACCCAGGGAAAAGCCATGCAGCAGGGCAGCAAGCAAGATCACGGGTCCGAGTCAGCCGACAGAGCCTCGGGCTCTCAGATGGAGAGTGGCAGAGCTGGTTCAAAAGCAGAAGGCCATCCAGGTTGCTTTTTAAAAGCCAAGGAACCACTTGCACCTGCTACCCCAGCTCCTCCGCCAGGGGCTGAACTTCAGCGTAAGAACTCTGACAGCAAAGCGGCTGGCAAAAAGTTTGAAGAACGGTCCAGCAAAGTTAAGGTGGCTGCATCCACCAAAGAGGACTCGTGGACCTTGTTCAAGCCTCCGCCTGTTTTTCCTGTGGACAATAGTAGCGCTAAGATTGTGCCTAAGATCAGTTATGCAAGCAAAGTAAAGGAGAACCTCAACAAGACTGCCCAAACTGGCGGAGAGGCTCTCACTCCTGCTCCCCAGGTGCCTGGGAGACCACCACAGGTCCCCATGTCTGCGGTGAAAACCATCACCTCGGTTAGCTTTACCAATGGTCCTCTGCCAGGGGAAGGGAATGGCTGCCCCCTACCTGGACCCCATTTCAGCTCAACAGCAAGCACTGGTCCTCTGCTGGTGTCCCCAGTTGTTCCTGCTGAGAATGTAGCATCTCCCCCTGGTGGTTCTAGCACCGCTATTGGAAGTTCCACCACCTCTTTGACTGAGCCCAGGAAGGCCAGTCTGTTTGTTTACCCCAATATGCAACTTTCTCTCCCTAGTGGCCGCCAAGCCGATCCCCCTGCTGCTCCGACAAATCAGAAATCTCTGGGGGACATTTTTCAGAATCAGTGGGGCTTGTCCTTTATCAATGAACCTAGTGCTGGTCCAGAGGGCATGGCTTGTCGTTCAAATGGAAAGGGTGTGCCAGTGGAGGTGAGCTTTCAGGGAGGCTGTCCAGCTACAGTGGCCACTCAGACCTCCAGTTCCTCTCAGAGACTGGATCAACCACCCTTCCCCAAGGCTCACGAGCCAGAAAAACGGACTAACGCAGGTAGAGGTGTAAATGCCGGTGCCACTGCAACAAGTGGGTTCGTACCCGAGACTCCTGTCCTCAACCTGGATGCCCAGAGAGATGAGACGGGGGTTCATGGTGCAATAGTGTTTTGTTCTTCCTCTAAGGATATTTGTGCCGAGCTGCCTCCCGCCTCCCCAGCTGCACCTAAGGTGGCTTTGGCCAAGGACCAGGGCCAAACTAAGGGCTTTGACAGGAGGTCTAGTTGGGGGTCGTTTGATCTAAAAGCTGCTGTAATTTATCACACTAAAGGTAACTCACTGTTATTCTTGAAAAGCACCCTTTTTTATTATGTCTTAGTTTGTACTTTAAAATGCATGCACTAAAGTATCCAAAGAGTGTGTTTTGGATTATATCTTAAGAGTATTTTTAAGTTTCTTAGCCTTCTCAAATTAGTAGTTGAAGATTCTTAGTCTTGTATGCCAAAAAGGTATCATAGGACACCAAATTTAAATACATGTAATGTTTTTGTTGTATAAAGCCATGAAATGGCAGTGTTTTGAAGCTTTGTTGTTTGTTTTTTTAAAATGAAATGGCTTAGTTCTTTTTTCAAGTCAAATAGAAACGACAGAGACAGACAGATGCTGAAAAATTGAAGCGACACTTGGCTATTTTTACACTAAACTTTCATCTTGCTCTCTTTTTTTCAGAAATGGAATATATTTTGAATTTGCAAAAGCAAGGTAAGCTTTCATTGACCTCTAGCATTTGTGTTGAAGGGCAGTGCAAGTTGTCTTGACATCTTAACTTTCAGTGTTTATAAACAACATTATTGCCTGCATTTGATTAAACCCTTAAATGATTCATTGCAACCCAGGGCCCCATCTACTCTTGTCCCTCAACCCCTCCCATAGCATTTTGAATTACATTTGCTCATTATCTAGGCAGCTTTCTTCAATCATGCCTATATTCACCTTGTCTCTTTCCTGTAGATCCAAATCGAGTAGTCCTCTACAGTCAGTCATGGGATGGACCTGCTCAATGAAGCTGCGTCTGAACACTATATCTCAGCTGAACTCTGCTGCAGAAGATGAGCTTGAGGAACACGGCTGCTGCCTCTGAACATCCGGACTCTCAACTAATCCAATCTTAAGATGGTTTAGAATGGACCTTGTTACCAGTCTCAGCCGCCAAGGCTGGAAGACAACGAGTACATTTAAGAAAACGGGTTAGCTGATTTTAGAATATTAGAATGGAAAAACTGAGCTGTTGAACTCAAATCTAGCAGATGAGGTCCAGTGAATATTGTTGCTGAAGACAATTTAAATGACGTATGGGGACATAAAACCCACATGTCAAACTCTTATGATAACTCTGTCATGACATTTGTTTGGGCAGAAGCTTCTCCTTTAAGTACTCATGGACCTAACGAGAGCTGTCTTCATCTCCAGCCTCCTCCAGGATATGTTACCATGCCTCCTTGTTCACACCCGAATTCAAATGATGCGGACTCAAAGTGGTCTTGCATGCATACACATTGAATTCAAAATTCGGTTCAGAACAGAAGACCTCCAGTGTTTCTCTTCAGCGAAATAACATACTGTGGCCAGAGGAACATGGCTTTTTTTTAGATTCAGGGGAATCCAGCTTCATCTGTGTCTGGGGGGCAGGTCGCTCAAGCCTCTGGGATTAATAATTGTCTTAATTTAATTTCTGGACAAGATTGGGTCAGTCTTGTTAATGAGGCGTCTGCTTTCTTTTTCTGTTTTCCTTTTACTTATACTTAAAAACTCGCGGGGCAGGTTGTAAAGTTCACTTGGATTGGGATACTCTACTCTAGTGTGCATGTGCAGTATGCTGCTCTGTGCGTCCTCTTTTAAAAAATTCAAAGCACTATCGTTCAATAGTCTTACTGTCGTCTCTTCACGCTTCTGTCGCCTGATGGCCAATCACAGTTCATTGCTCATTGTGAGGGTGTAAACTGAGGGCAGAGATCGCGGTATATAATCTTTTATCTTGAATGTTTCACTTGTTTTTAAATTTTAAGTAGTAATTAAAACCCGAAAGACTAATCACTAAGATGTGCCACATCTTTCACAGTTGCTTTAGCTCCAGTGCTAATAGGTACGTTACTGATACGCTAGTGTTTTAGAAGACTGATTCTGCTCTTCCTTTGGATTAGTTCTTAAAGCTGCTTGTCTGCTTGGGGTTTAGTTTTTTCCCAGAAAGACTAGTAACAACTGTTATGTTGTGGAGGTGTGTCGTACACTACACCACAATTTAGGAAAACCCAGAGAGCTGTTGCTGGTGAAAGGTTCAGCATTTGTATTTTATTCCATAGACTTGAAGTCTCGGCGTCTGTGGTTAGCTTTTTATCGAACCCGCAATCATCTAGTCACTTAGCGTTTGGTTTGTGTTCTTATGTTTTTTTCTTTGTACCTGGTTTGTAGCTTATTGATTGAACACTTGCTAAAGCACATAAGCCTCATCGGTAGAGCCGCTGTTGACAGGAATTCTGCTTGTGTATTTTTCTCATGTTAAATATGCATTCGAAACTTGCATCTATCCTTCGTTGTATCATTTCACAAATTAATTGATTTACACATAAAAATCAGTAGCACTTTATGCATTATGTTCTTGAATTTCCTTACACATTGACATATCAGTACATATTTGAAAATACTAGTAATTAATCATAGGCTACTAACTTTAACCTCTACCTAAGGACTGTTTAGTCCACAATCTCAAACATACAAAACAAAATACAAAAAAAAGCAAAAAGAAAGAAAATACAAAAAGACACTCAGGTAGAATTAGGGCAGTGTTATTCTAACAAACAAATGCACCAACAGTGTTATTGCCAAAAACAAAAAGAACGTCCCATGTTTGTACCAGCTGTTTTTAAATTCAGACCTTTACAGGAACTGATTTGTTTTGACTGAAAGCCAGGCTTGCATCTTAACTACAGGTATCATTTAGCATCAGTGGTGTCTGTATGAGACCATGAGACACTGCCAGTTGAAAAGATGTAAGTACACATGGAAAAAGTTAACCACACTACGTATCTGTGTGTTATTATTACCTTGCAAGGGTTGTTTTTGTGTGTGTCAGTTCAGGTTTCAAAAAAGCAGCGTGTACAGGTTCCAGTGTGGTCAGCATTTGCTTCTGTTGACAACCTGGAACGTGTTGCTGTAGTTCTTAATCAAGTTTCTGTTCTTGGGGTATCCAATGTCTTTTCTTTGTTTCTTTATGTAAAGCTTTGACGTCGGTCTGATGATGAAACTGCTAAAACTCAAGTTAACAGAGATGTAAGGTTGTTTTTAAGTTCTGCTTTGTCTTCTCTAATTCTGTTTGGATTCCACTTAAAAGCAGCTTTGTGCAATGTAGAGAAATCTTGCAATGATAATTAGCTTGGTTCTTGGCTTTTTAGATGCACATCATTTCACGGTTTCACTTGAGGTTTTATTGTAGTTAATATTGTCTTTAAACAGCTTGCATAGAGAATTCTTATGTTTTTTTTTCTGTTTTGATATTCAAGGGATTTGCTTAAGGAGTTACTGATCTAGGCATAATTTCTAACCATCTGTTATTGCATTAAGTTAATTATGAAATGCCTCTGTGAACACGCATTGTCCTGGTGTCACTATTTTTCCCTGTTTAGGTGTGACCTTTGTAAACCCTGTCAACAGAATGAACTACACCAGGCCTTGGAAACTAAACTCCAGGGGTCGACTGCACATACAAAGGTTTTATGCAGCAGAAAATGCAAGCAGAGCCACGTTTATAGTTTGAGGGGTTGCACATCAGCTTAATTTTACTCTGTTTAAATAAGCACTTATTACCCCACAAATGATATAATTGCAATATAAATTATTTACATAAAATATCTTCTTTAGCTGCCCTTATCTAGTGTTTAAAAGCAATGAAAGCACGTATAGGTGAGAGAGAGAGGTGAAAATGTACTTAACGATGCGTTTGATTGCAAACTCAGTACCAAGAAAATGCATCCTTGTTGCAATTTGAATTTCATGTGTTTTCTTGATGTGTGAATGAGTTTTCTTGTCCTGTCCTTACAACTCAACTGGTTTTGCGTGTGGATGCATATGTGTGTTCGTGTGCAAGCATGTGTATTTGTCTTCATCCATGCGCTCAATTATATGCAAAGTTAATATTGCGAACTTTTTGAGTTCAGGGTGCCTGTGTTAAGTGATATATTAAACAGAATCACATCAGAACGTTAAAAACTCTTGCTTTAACGTCCCCCTCCCCAATAATCTTCAGTTGTGCCATGTTTTGACTGTTAAAAGTTTGAATTAATATTTCATTTTTATGTCGCTCTCTCTGAGTTTCCAACAGTGGACACGAAGAGGGGGTTGCATTTTTGTCTCAAAAATCTTTGTCACTGCTAATAAACTTGTTGAAAAAGATCCTGTTTTCTTTGTCATTTTTTTGTCTATATACTTCTGTTAATACTAACTTTGTATATTAGTTTTTAGGTTGAATTTTGGCAACTCGGGTACATTTTTGGATTTTTATTAGAAGAACTTTGTTTATGTAAAGATGTAACTTTATGGGGTAAAAATAAACAAATATCAGTTATTGGTTAAGTACATGTCAGCATCCAACACGCTCTCCTTACCTCGCCCTGAGTTGCAGTAAGTCTATAACAATGATTTATATTTTGAACTGCCGGGTCGTTTTTTCTGAGAAATGTCAGCTTGGCTTCATTTGACTTAAACACGTCATGAAAAGTACGTAAACTAACCTGCAGTTTTTTCAGACACACCTCGTTTCTTAGATTTACGAAATGCACTTCGGTTTCTGGTTTTATCTGTGACTTTATAGTTATTGCATTATAAATAAAGGACAGAACTTGGGTTTTCTCAGGGAAAGTCTCAGCTCCCCTCCGGCATCTCTTCACTGGGACTGGAGGAGAAGTGACTCAGGGGAGAAGAATGCTGAAGGCTGAGCTGTTGAGAGTGAAATCAGGAGTGTGGCTTGAGAAGAACTAACCCAAAACACTGGTAGTTACTTGATTCCCTAGTCCCATACATTATATATATTGTATCTATGCATATATTGTATATATATATATATTGTATATTCCAAACCTTTATAACACGAACGCATTTTAATCTAGTACGTTTCTCCTAATCTAGAAACCCACCATAATTGAAAAGCTGTGAAATCCATGACATGTACGGTCTGAAGCTTTAAACTTCTTCAGATTAAATGTTATTAGTAGACAAAGTTGAATTTACTGAGTCAAGTAAAGATTCAGAATTGTGGCACTAGATGTCGCTGTTGTCCTTCATAAAGAGCCACTAACACGTACGGAAGTCTTCCTATCACCAAGTGTGATAGAAAATGGTTACTGAAATTCATACAGGCAAAATGCAAATAAATCATGAGCTAATATAATAATACTAAAATATATTTGGAAATGTTAACATTACCTTTCTTTTATTATCACTTTTGTAATTGGCATATTTAAGTATTCTTGAAATAATGTTGAATCAAATGATTAATTAAAGATGCTACAGAAATACGTTTACTGATATTCTATCCTTCACATGTGACTTATGCTCAAGTTCTTATATGCAAAACATATAGATGCCTTTGAAGAAGGAAAAATTTGTTCTTGATTCGTGTGCCTACAGGGAAAAATGAATGAATGAATGAATGAAGCTCCTCAGGGGTCTCAATGAATCCCAGCATCTCTGCAGATCTCCAGATGATGAAAGTAGAGCAACACTTTTTTTGTCTTACTGATTTAAGAACACCACCGAATTTCACACAATCCAAGGAATCAGCTTCCCATATCTGAACCGAGATTGGTAACGTTTATTAAAAGCAACGTGTGTTTTCTCCAAAGTGATGTTATTGTTGCAAACGGCTGTGATTTTCGGCTCCCTCTCCCACCAGAAATGCATGCTCAAGACAGGAGTGTAAAAATAGACAGAAAGATTCAGTGTGCTTAAAATAGAGCTGACTCTTCCCCGAGCATAAGGCCGGTGTCACCAAGCCTCTTTGTAGGATCTATTCTGTGTGACTAAACCCAAACAGATACGGCTGTCCTTCTCTCTGACACGGGCTACATATCAACAATGGCTCGGTCTCTCACCAGTCTAACTCTCCCAGCCTTAGCCGCAGCTGCGAGACAAGCGCAATGCGTTTGGGTCTGAAAGGAAGCCTGGAGGCCTTTTGAGACTGGAGCTGCATGAACAGTGACATTTTTTCATTACGCAACCTGATTTTGCAATTAAAACTCGCACCCAGAGTATTGGGTTCATTAAATTCAAGCATGAATAATTTACATACACATAATTTAAAAAAAATCTATTACTGTTCATACTTCCATGACTTTCCGCTTTCCTCGTGTGGTCTTTTTTTCCCTGGTTTATTTCTTAGAGCCATGTAAGAATGATGTTTTCACCTTTGTTTTATGTTTGAATGACTTACATTGGGTTTGTATGTTTCTTGTACATTACGTTACACTATATGCATGCATTTGGCAGACGCTTTTATCCAAAGCGACTTACAGCGTATTCAAGCTATACATTTGATCAGTAAATGTGTTTCCTGGGATTCAAACCCACGACCTGTTGCGCTGCTAACGAAATGCTGTATTAGTACAAATGACACTGATGATCAGCTCTGTTACAATAACAATATGCCATCTAACCATGCAATTCATAACTTATTACTAATATCTCAATAACTCAGTATATCAGCAGAGCTATGGCGCTGATCCATCATGCCATCTGGGAGCACATTGTTCAAATCTGATATTGCTTTCCACTTTGGTGTGCTTTCCAAACCATGTGTTTTCTGCTCTACTTACATACTATGGTCTGCCTGGAGTTATTTAGCATTATATTCCTGCAGCTTCCCCTCCACAATGCCCCGAGCAGAACTCACTGTCAATGGCGGGGTCTAATTAGGACACTGATTCTCTGTGCATATCCCCACGCCCGGGTCATCTTCATTCAGCAAGTCTCTTTTGGGAATAAAAGAATGCCATCATTGATCTCTATTATGTGTCACAGAGATATTGAATGAATAATTGAAACACAATGAAAACAATGAATGATATTTGTAACAGCATTTTTTAAATCGTAGCTAATTCATAATTGTACTATTAGGCAATCTTTTTCAGAAACATTTTTTGTTATGCTGGTTGAAAATGTCTTTACATTCTGATAGCAATCTCTAAGAAAAGTGTTTAAATATATTTATAAATATATTGTCTGTGGAAGGTGCAGGACCCTAAAATGTTCATTCAATCATTGCATTCGGTCTAAATGCTTTAGGATGTCCTAGTTGTCTGCCTTACAATGTATGTGCGCTTTGGGATCTGTCTATCTGTCTGTCTGTCATGCTTGCTTGAGAATGAAAGTGATTAGTGTCTAACATGTCAGTCAAACTGAATAAACAATAAAAAGTACATGCTATTGATTTATTGATCATTCTGTAACATATGATGCAGCAAACAATGTTCCAGGTATTGATAACATCCTCATGCAGCCACTGATCTCTGCTTGTGTCTCATCCAAAACATCATTTTTTTTGGAGAGGATTGACAGTCTTGCCAGAGTATAATGGAAAATTGCTTTATCTTCCTTGATGCTGTTTGTCGCATCATAGTTACAAATGCACAAACTCGAGTGTACTTACCAAAGACATTTTCTTGGCATCCTACAGCATCAAACAGATAGGTTATGCATACAAAATGTCCAGCATGGGTTATATTGCATTAGAGCATCCCATTAAAACCCAGAGACACAAATGCTTGGGTTTTGCAAAGCACTTCAAGGGACTGAAATGCATTTTAACATGCGTGTACATAACAAGCTTTTTAAAAAGCATGAAATGGATGCCTTGATAAACTATTGTGTGTATGTAAATGTTAGGTTGTAAGAACGTTTCCCTAACATTTCCTTTAAGTAACAAAAACAATAAAAAATGTACAAAACTACGTTCTAGGAATGTTCAAAGCATTTCATTTTGTACGATGTTGTAGTAACATTTTGCTAGGTTATTAGAACATTATACAAGCTTTTTTAATCCTGTAATGTTTTTAAAATGTCAAACTATAACAACTTAATAACGTTTTGATATGTGATATATATCATAGCATTTTTTGATAACTTTAAGAGGACTTTTGGAGAACGTTAACCAATGTTCAAAGAATGTTTCCTGTTAGCTGGGAGGTTGAATAATATACATAAATTGTATTCCATTACGAATGATAAATATTACAGATATTACAGCTTAACATTTAATGAAAGTAAATGAATTTCATATTGAGAATAAAATTGTAGCTAAAAATACGTTGGGGGAAAGCTCCTGCATTATATTATCAGATCATTACAATAACTCAGCTGTAGATGCAGAATTCATATTTGGTTGAAACCTCCAGAGTGAGAGTCAAATTTAGGCCACTTTAGATTTCACAACGTCCTATATGGACAGTGGGTAACATCTCTCCTGCTGCTATGAGAAAATGACTGTTATCTTCCTCCATGACTTCATTAATAACCTGCCAGCCTAAATGTTATTTCAGGCTCAGGTCCTATCACTTCTGTACATCGATACGTTAATCTTGGTCTCCTGGTTTATAGTGCCAAAAGCAGAAGAGGAATCTCACAGGGTTTCTTTTTGCTGTGAAAGCTAAATAAGAGAAAGCTGGACACTCCCTATTCATCACCGCAGCCTATAACTGATTTGACTTGATGTTGCTAACAGCATGTAGCCTCAGAATTTGCTGTACTTTCATCTATACTGTATTCATCAGCTGGATTCTTCACTATCTGATCCAGTTAATCAGCGCTCATACTGTTTCACTCTCGACCCTGAAATATTCACTGTAATCTAAAAGACAAGACTGGGTTATTAAAACCTTCCTTTAGTGATTGTTATTGTAATTTCCGGCAGCTAAGGCCCAATCCAAGAATTTTTGTGTAAAGTTCAGACGTTTTATGACTATTCATGATTTTAAATTGAGAGCTGTGAATCTGTTGTTGGCAGCAGGTAATTTTTGCCATTATTATGGTTTCGGTTTTTAGATGTAAGTGTATCTTTTTCTGCTGTATATGTTATTGCTTTATAATGTGATTATTTGTTTGTCAGTTTTGCAAACATTATTAAAAAATAAAAATTTGTCTTTCCTGCTTTGTTTCCTTCTCGTACTCTCAGACAGATATTACTTAGAATTGTGACTCAAGTCCCATTTAAAAAATTCCCACAATTATCTCTAATTTAAAGGCAGGGTAGGTAATTTTTACAGAAACATTTTTTGTTATGCTGGTTTAAAATCTCTTCACATCCTGATAGCAATCATTAAGTAAAATGGTTTAAATATATTTTATATCTTCTGTGGAAGGCACATGAGCATAAAATGTCAGTCCAATCACTGCATTCGGTCTGAATGCAATAAGAATGTCCTACTTGTCTGTCAGACTATGTATTTGTATACCTCTGCACACCATGTTCATGCAATTTAGAGATTGCTTTGAGGGGAAAGCGGGATCTCATGCTTTCAAAGCTAGCTTGCTACTGCTGACCTCTCTGAAATTGTAAATCCTACCTTTACATCTTACACTAATAAAATCAAGGGACCACAATAAATATGAACTCACTGCTGTTTTAGTACCACGAATTAGTACCGGGCTCTAACCGGGTACTAATTCGTTCAATAGTAACTGGTGTAGCAGTGATGAGGTGTGATCGTATACTGAATATATATATATGCTCAGTGTACAAGCACAAATTCATCACAGTATAACAAAATTTATTTCATCTCAAGACACGTCAGGTCATTGTTAATGAAGCTGTTACTGATCAATACACTGCAGATTCAATATCTGATTTTCAGATTGGACAAATTTAGGCCTGATTCAGAATTCTTGGGAATACTTTTGGGTTCTTTTATTGGAAATGTAGCTTTCTCTCTCTCTACACATACAGACTAAAAATAAAGTGTGTCCCAATCATCCATAAGAACTAGGCCTGCACTTTAAAGGAGGACATTGGTTTATTTTGGACCTGGGCAGGTGATTAATTATTCTGTTTGAAATAGCTCCAGTAGTTAATTAGACACGTAGAGCAGTCACTCTTTCTGGTTTCTGCAGATGATCAGTCTGGTTTAGACTGACGTTAATGCCCTAGTGGTTTTATTTCAGGAAATTACAGCATTTACATATTTGCAGATTAGATTAATTTTGTGCCTGCAGCAGTATACTCAAACATGTCTTCACCAAAATGTTTAAATGGCTATAAATTGAACATAAAAAAGCAAAGTCTATAACCTGATTTCTGAACCACCTTTTCAAATAATTGTTGAAAATGAATCAATACTTTGTGCATTTAAGTGGACATGTGGACATAATGCATGAGTTAATGCGTAAACAGTGTTTTAAATTATATCACAAATAAACACATCACCTGCATGCTGCAGCTGCAAGACCATGCAAGACCAAAGCTGTAGACTCTGCCACTTGATTCATTTTTCCAGTCCCATAAACAACCCCATATATATATATATATATATATATATATATATATATATATATATATATATATATATATATATATATATATATATATATATATATATATATATATATATATATATATTAAATATATTAAATTATTTAACTCATATCCTGCACTTTATTGCACTTCTGGTTAGACCTAAACTGCATTTCGTTGCATTGTACTTGTACATGTGTAATGACAATAAAGTTGAATCTAATCTAATATATATATATATACACATTCAGTTTACATTATACATACAATATACATTCAGTTTACACACATTATAGATATTGTATGTAAACTGAATGTGAAACTTTAAAGGTGCAAATCTGTAACTTCTGCCTCTTTGTCGCCATCTCTGGCTGAAACATAAAATTGCAGGTTTCTTTACGTATGTTGAAACTTTACATACATTGAAGTCAAATGAAGGCAAATTTCCCTGGAAATGTAGCTCAGATTATAAATCATTATTATTAACTAACCAGAGTTTGGTGAGGAGATTGTGTTGACCACTGTCCTGTCCCGTACTTACATTACAATCATTATTTGTTCTATTTTTAACCCAAAAAGTTATGGCTTACAGCTTTAACATACATACTGCATGCGATTAAGAAGCGTGTAATCGATTCTTTTACCCAATTTTCTAATAATGGCATATTTTAATCAATTGCATATACTGTAACATAACCTAACATAGTCCCACAAGCTTGCATTAAGATGCAATAACTCCAGTATTGCTCAGATGCATGAGCAGACCCGCAACAAAGTATTTGGCATCCAAACCAAAACGTGTTTTGATATTCACTGACAGCAAACAATTGAACTTTTTTATTTTATAATGCATTTCTATCCAATAAACTGTACAATAAAGTGTTTTCTCAGCCATTTACAAACCGCCAGAGCAGCGAATCGTGGCTTTCCTTTCAGACGAGGGACTCACTTCAATGGCAGGTGCTAATTGGATGGCATGTCCGCGTAAAAGCTTTGGGAAAGTGGGGCCCTTCGTTCGCCATTTTGGCTCAAGGGCTCCATAGACCCTCACAGTCTTTCACAGCATCGCGTCTCCGTAATGGCGTCGCGTTGCGCAGGGCCTGTTTATTACGGTCGGACCGCCCCTTCTTCCTCTCGTGCGCTGATTGGTCGCGCCTGCTCAGCCTCGCAACGCGATTGGTCCACACAGCCTTCAATCCAAGGAGGACCAGACGGGTACCAAGACTGCAGGGTTGCCCGTGTGCCTTCCAGGTCCTGGCAGCACCATCCGGCCGGGGGTGAGGACGCTGGCCGCCTGTTCGAGAACCGCAAGCAACGCTGGATGTTTTTATTTCAGTCTCTTCTCCATTACCCGGATATACATGCCCGCGCTGTTAAAAGCAAGCCCGGCGAACGAGCGCGGCGTACATGGGGAAAATAAGTTGATCGGCTTCGGGAGAAATGTTTCCGTCGTTCCGGGAAAAGGGCTCGCTCGGCGGATCGGCGTGATGGGTGTACCGAAAACACGGGCGCTTCGGCGATTTTGACTTTTTCTGGAGCGGATCTGGAGACATCCAGGGGTTTCTCGAGCGCAACCCAAAGCGGCAACAATCGCCATACTGAAAAAAAAAGCTTCCCGGATCGATACGCCGTAGCCCCGCTCCGTAGTTCGGCTTTTTAACGCGGTTTTAAATCCACCATCATGTTACGCGAGTAACCCGGACGGGAGTATCGAGTCGGCGGCGGTGGCCTGATTGAGATCCGCGCAACTTCTGCGAACTGCATGCAGCCCTGGCGGTGGAAACGGGGCCGGATCGACCCAGAAATGGCAAATATGAAGAAGACATTTCAAAGATGAATGTTGCATCTCCCACGTAACTGTGCCATTCACCCAGTTCCCCATCCGCGCAAAACAGGGGGGACAAGCCCGTGTTTCGAGCGAAGCAAGGTGCTCCCTGTACCTCCAACATGAGGAAGGTTTAAGGCCGTGTAGAAATGGTTTATTATGGGGAGCGGGTTTTGGTTGAAGCCCTCTCACTTTTCTTTCGTTTCCCCTCGGCGGCAGGTTGGTTGGACGTGCATCGTTGCTGGTTTGCTGGTCTAACGCGTTTTTAAAAGAAAGGAAGAAGGTCGGATTAAAGGAAAGATAAGCTGGAGAGTTTGTCTGGAGGATCTTTTGTCACGTTATGCCACCTTTCAGTCCTCATCTTGCTTTATATGCTCCAGGCTGTGATTTTACACTGAAGTGACCGCTATAAATGAGGGCTTGCCTCCGTTTCCATCGCGCCTCCGTCTGATCTAGTTTTGGAGACCCATTTTTTTCGTCTTTGTTTTGTTTTTGTTTGGTGTTTCTCCACGTCTCGTTTTGGGGACGTTTGGTTGGTGAATGGCTCTGTGCGGAACCACGGCTTCCAGTGCCGCGAAGATGATGGCCGCGTACAACGGTGGCACCTCGGCGGTGGCCGCGCATCACCCGCACCATCACCACCAGCTTTCCCATCTCCCGCCACCCGCCCACCTCCATCACCATCATCACCCAGGCCAGCATCACCTCCAGCACCCCGGATCGGCCGCCGTCGTGCACCCCGTGCAGCAGCACGCTTCTACCGCCGCGGCCGCTGCTGCTGCAGCCGCGGCGGCGGTGATGCTGAACCCCAGCCAGCAGCAGCCGTACTTCCCCTCGCCCGCTCCCGGTCAAGCTCCGGGGCCGGCGGCCGCCGCAGCCCCGGCGCAAGTTCAAGCCGCCGCCGCGGCCGCCGTGAAGGCGCATCATCATCACCATCAACACCCGCATCACTTACAGCAGCAGCTGGATATCGAGCCGGACAGACCGATCGGATATGGAGCTTTTGGGGTTGTTTGGTGAGTGCCGTCTGGAACAAATCAGAGACCTTGCAACTTTTTAAAAAGTGTGTTTTAAATGGCCACCAAAAAGCTTGTGACATCTTTGCTATCATAAAATATCATAAAGTCAGGCCCTTTGTTTTTAGACTTCAGTGTGTGTCACCTGTCAGACTTCCCTTACAGAAAACACATGTGAAGAACATGTCAGTACTGTGACATGGGATTGCATGGCTTTCCCATGAGAAATGGCATGGGATTCACACGAAAATGTCTAAATCCCTGTGATCACGTGTTTTTGCACATGTAAAATTCATGTCTTTTCTGTCCTGGTTGCTAGAAAAAGGATGCAACGTATTTTGCACACCTGTGTGATGGGGGATGAGAACAGCTTTTGGCAAAGAGTCTCAAGTGTACACTAAGAGGACATCGGTCTACTTAAGGGAACATCTTTGCTACTTAAATGTTCAAGATTTACTGCATGCTAGTTTGGGTGTCGGGAGAATAGTTCGTCTCCCGCGTGTTTACATTGGTCCATGTTCAACCTTACAGACTCTTAACATTAAATTAAACTCGACTTTAACGTCTTTAGACGATCTTGACTTAAGATGCTTGGTTTTGCATATGTCAGTATGCTGTTGCATGTTTCGTAGGCATGCACAGATTATGTCATGCATATATAGATTTGTAGTTTATGTATATGATGTCTCTGGTAGACACTTTGCTCTTCTGTGGTCTGCAGGCAAAAGATGGAGAGTTGAGTAATATGTGTAACATTTAAAGGAAGGGGTAATGGCTTCTCAGAAAGAGTTCTGTAACTCAGAGGAAATGCAATATCCTTTAAAGCACACACCCTCCTTTCATGTAGATGCTCCAGCCGTGACTTCTTCTCGGAGGTTAATCAGAGGTGGCGGGGTTTAATGTTTTGAGTTTAATTGTTGTTGACAGGCAGCATGGTAAAGCACAGTGGATATATTAGCAAAATGAAAAATCTTAGAATTAAGTTACCGTGCAGTTTCATTTCTTTTATTTGACAGGTTAGCTTTGTATTAAAGGTTAGGTAGGCCATTTCGGAGAGGCTAGCAATAGCAGCCTAGCTTTGAAAGCGTAGGATCGAATGCAATGATTGGATGAACATTTTATGGAAGATGGAAGGATTGAAGGGGAAGATGACCCCACCCTCCCTTAAAACTAAGATGACCATTGAGTTCATATTGATTCGTACTTGCAGACAGCTTGCCTTGAAGTCTAAAGGAGGATAGCGGAGGAATTGTAAATGTTAGTCGATTAGTATAGAATAGCTGTATACTTGTATTTGTTTGATCTGTATGGCATAACGTATTGTAACGTTTACAGTGCTGTCTACAAACAAAAGAGTAAATGAAAACTGGACAGAATGGCTTTTTTCATTTCTGCATTATTAAACGGGAATTATCCAATAAGCCCCAGCCACAGTTTTGTCTGATTACAGTTACAACTGTCTTATGTGCTACAGCACCAAAAGTTCAGTTCATATTAGTGCTTATTTCATACACACCATAGTCTGTCTCTTGTAAAGTAAGGCTCATGTGTGTTTATCCACCTGTATTGGGCCCCCTAAGAGGGCCCACAGAACTAGCCGGTAGCTTTGTCCGCTAGACACCCAGCCTGTACCTCTGCCCAAGTAATCTTAGCCTGACCTTTCCTCAAAACCGCTTCCTGTTGCTCATTGTCTGCTTTTAATCTGCTCTGTTGCCCGCTGATATATTTATAGCTGTCCTCCAGAGTCACAGCCATAGACGAATGCTTATCCAGGGCTTCCCCCCTCTGAAAGAGGGGCAGGGGGTGGGCAGAGAGATACAAGGAACACCCACTACTAGCTCACAAACTAGCTATAGTTAAATATTGTTAATGTGTTGTGTTGTGCCCCATTCATATATCCTAACAGCCACTCAGCTGGGAGCCGGTGGCCAGAGACATAAAGAGAACGATTTAAAAGAGGAACAGAGTTGGCTTGCTCTTTGTGTTATCTATAGAGTGGCACTCTTGCATGGTGTTCTGCAGCGTAGTTTGTGCCTTTTCATGCGCGCAGCTGCGAAAGTTTAGATAAATTGCTTATGACCCTGCCGCGTAGAGCGGGTGGTCACGTGAATGTTTCTGAATGTTTTAATTCTCTTTGATTATTCCTTAAACGACATAATTGATATAGTTTTTGTTTAAGTTGGTAAGTGTTCCTGAAATTCTTTAAAGATTACTTTAATGAAATATCATTCCCGCAAACATATTGCGAGTGAATGTGGAATAGGGTTCAGAGTTTTCACAATGAAAATGAAAGCAAAATGAAACTGAATGTAATTGATGGTTTATGTAATATAGACAGTGGTGAGCTTATTGTTGTGAGGAGACAAACTGCTGGGTCTCGTGCTTGCTGGGAAAACACATATCTGTCATTAGGGCTGGATATACTGGAATATATATCCAGTATATACTAATGGTGAAATCTAAATATGTCACAAGTCTTTTATGTGGATGTTGTGCTTTAGGTTTAGACATGAAGTATATGTATATGGGTGTGTATATATGTATACACATATAGGACGGCATTTACCGTTTACGCTTGTAGTATAACATTGACTCATAGCTCATGTGAACCAAGTTACAGGAAACAGAAGCGTTAAATGCAAAACCGCAGTAATTTTAGAAGCCTTAAGTTGACTGCGACGGCTCATTTGTGGGTTCTGGGAATTCCATGTGTGTCCTGTATTATGTTTAGCGTGCCTTATTAATGTGACATGTTGTGAACGCTTGGTGGAATCAGAGGACGGCCGAGTTTGGGTAGCTCTGGGCATTTTTAGGTTGTATTGCGGCCTCATTATTTTGATGTAACTTAGACTTATGGTTATTGTGCCCCTGCTCGCATTTAATATTGCGTGAAATCATTTGCATGCCATTCCACTGTTTCTCTCTCTCTCTCTGTGGCCGACAGTTTGAGTGCATTTATAATAACAACACAAATCACAAAAACAGATTTGGCCTGTTCAACTTGCGTCCCACAGGCCTCCTGCTACCCAAACCAGATCCAAAACCAGAGACATAGTAGATAACAATATCTCTGTCTGTATCTTAATCACAGCCCTCATGACTCTACATGGCTTGTATTTACACGTGCAGCTTGAGTCCGTGAGCCGTTACGAGTCAGCCCTGATAAAGCTGACATTCCAGACGCATGTGTTCTCATGTCATGTGACCAGTATAATGGTAATTGTTTGTTTGCCCTGTATAGACAGCTAAAGGAGCAATGAGTTGAGCTGCGTTTGCCAAGTGCCCTCATTGGCCCCCTGTCATCCAATCAGGATTCACTGCTCGTTAAAGCGGCAGTCTACCTCCATTGTATTGGTCGTTTGATCTGCACTGAGAATGTTAGCGCGGTCACGGATAGCTTGACTCAAATGTGATGTTCTTAAGATCTATCCTGGCAGATTGGCGACGTTCACATGCTGAGAAGAAACATTGTCTCTTTGTGACAACGTGGTGTTGTTGGCGATCTGAATGCTCAGAACTTCAGTGTCTTGTTTTGTTGTTGAACATCATTAATTAACATAATACACAAATATGTTGGATAACTATCTGAATTGGCTTATAGAACGGCAGTGGGATCCAAAAGTCTGAGAGCACTTTGAAAATCTGGGATTCGAAACGTGATTTCAAGCCTAGAAAGAAACAAAGGTTTAGGATTTTGAAAATGTACAACAAAATAAATGATGACATGGTTTAAAAACAGCCAATAGTCAATGCTGAGTAATTATGTCCCGCCAATCAAAGCGCAGATAAAAACATGACGCTGGTCGATAATGCTCTAAGCAGTTGTAAAGCAGTTTTGTTCTGCTGAATTCCAGAAAAACAGTAGTGATGAAAGAACGGGAGTTTATTGGTGCTTGAGTAGCCTTTCTTCACGGTGGACAAAAGTGACTTTTATTGGTTGTAAAATCTTCGTATTGGTACGTTAAGATAAACAGCATTTGTGGAACAAGGGGTGAATCTAAGAGTATGAAATAATATAAAGTTTTCAATTGTAAGAATTGAATTGTTTGTGCAGTCGTGAAGTTCAGTTTGAGTGAGCGACAGGGGAATGAGAGGTAGCAGCAGGTTTTGTCACTGTAATAGCTTGTTTATCGCTCCATTGTAAATGTAAAAATGAAATTAAATGTGAATTATTACATTTGCTTTTTCATTTTCATGCGGAAAGAAACCTCACCTGTCTGTTGTCTGCCTAAAATGAACCAGTTCATTTAATTGCTGTTCAAGCATGCTGTAAACGTATAACATTAAATCATAATTTGTCACGCGGTGCGTTTCTGCATTCTTTTTCGATCGAAATCAAATCTCTTAATTATTCGGTCACTTACCAATATCCATCTCATAACCGAAAGAGTCATTAATATGATTGTGGAATAGATCTGAACCTTCTCTTGTCGTCAGCCGGTGGTTTTGCAGTGCTTATTTATTTGGTAAAGGAGTGTTATAATGGCAGGCAGCCTGGTGCTTTTATACCTCAAACTTGAAAGGCTCACAGACGGGACGGTTTTTTTTATACTTTTTTAACAACCACAGTCAAAAGCAGATCTTAAGAGGCTCTGGGTTTGGCAGATGCACAGGCCAAGCAGAGGAATGGCTTACCTTTGTCTGTTAACCCTTTACTCGCCGGCCTCTGTCAGGCGCTCACGAGGTGCTTTTGACAGTGCCGTCAAGGGCAAGCAAACAACTCTGTGTATCTTTCCTTCCTGTTTGTTTTCCCCTGAAATCAGATTAAAGAAATTAGAAGTTATACTTTACACAGCGCTTCTAAAACTGGACTTTATAAATGACGACAATTAAACAGATTCCTATTGCTGTAATGTAGCAGTTGAATTAATAATACGGTATAGTGCTTGCATCAGGATTTTAGGTTAAAATGTTTAGGATTGTATTAGGCAAAAAAGTATGTATTTTAGCTACAGGAACATCCAAAACTATCAGCATTTGTGTGACAAAGCTTGTTTATTTTCACTTTACAGTAATGAGATTTTTGCATTGCAGTATGCTACTAAAAATATGCTTAATTGTCACATAAATGTCGCATTAATTTTCTTCATGCCCAGTATGAGATATAATATATGCGATTCAGTTGTTTTGCTGGTGTCATTTTTTTTCCTCCGACTATCTTGTCTCAGTTTCATCCTTATGTTGTTTGATTCCAGCTCTGTTTTCCTGTATTTTCTCCTTGCTTATTTAATCGCAGGCATCTTTAGAGCTGCTTCAGCTTCGTTTGATGTTTCACAGTATCTGACTCGTGCTGTAACAAGGGGAAGGAATGAAACTTGAGGACCAGAGGTCCGTCTTCTTTAGTTGTAATACTGTGTAGACCATCTCGTCTTCTGAGGGCAGAAGTGTTAATTAAAAAGCCCTCTGCTCGGGCTGAACCGTTCCATTTAAAGCCCTGACTTGCCTGCTGCTTATTTATAGATGTCCTGTTAGGTGCCTGCTGTGGGTTCTGGGCAGAAGCTACCCGAATTTCTTTGAAGCTTGTGATAATGGTTGAACATACTGGGGTGGTCAGAATAATAAGTGGAGGATGTAGATTTAAATATAGAAACTATATCTACCAATAGCGTGTCCTCACTAAGGAATTTGAATATATTTGGCCTGCTGGTCTGGTTTGTTTGTTGTCTATTCAAAATGGGTCAGATGGGTGCAGCACACCCTGACGGAGATAAACCAGCCTTGTTTTTGTACCCTTTAAAATTGAGCCATGGTGGTTTAAGCCAAGGACTTCGAATGCTCAGAGGTCTTTCTCAGCTTGAAAGGAAGGTCTTGACGCTTCATATCGTTTCACAGGGTTCTTAACATCATGGATAATATATATGTATTTACATTTATATGTATATGCATGTGTATGTATATATACTACATATTATATAATATGTATATGTATATACATTACTGTCACGCTGTATATATCGACCTACCACTCAGCCCTGTTACCACTAGTCACGAATGACTGGAAAAGTCATTAAAAAGTCAGAGTAGTTTATCAGTAAAAATGCTGTGGGACGTCTTATTTTCTAAGCAGTTTGTGGTATTAACTGAGTGGTTGTTTCACAGGTGCTAAAGTTCATCCCTTTGAGATTTTTCGTTCCCTGCGGCTCTCACCTATAAACTCGCATTTGCACGCTACTCTGCAGCGTGGTTTCGGCTCACGACGTCGAGCGCGGGCACACGCTTGCTTGAGTCAGTTTTGAGTCAGTCAGTGTTTGCCTTAACACTCTTTCTGAGTGGGGTGGCGTGAGGCCAGGAAAGCCCCCGCGCTGTATGCAACGGGCAGCACGAGCAATACTGTCCTCAGGCCATCGCCAAGGTTTTATTCATGATCCTCAGGCTTGTTCTGGGTTCCCACTTCCAGAGCTGCTCTCGGAAAGGCAGGAACTTTAGCTGAATCGGAGGAGAAAATCTTTAGAAGGTGTGCAAAGATGGTCACAATGGTTGACTAAATAATTTGACACCCAGCAGCCACTGGTGGGTTATTAAGGTTGACTAGATTATCTCGTATTTTTAGATGTTGTGATTCTGATAATATAGTGGTGGTTGTGCTTCATCGGTTAGAAAGTTTGCCGTGTAAAGCCTGCTTCAGATGGGGTTTTGTTTACATTTATTTACTTTTTAAGCACCACCATTTTAAGTTATTCTTTTAAGCACCGCTGCTATAGTCATTCACATTCATATGGATGCCTTTGCGCTGTTACACTATACATTTTGTGTTTTTGAGATGGTGTCAAGTTAAAAATAGTCGCTTTTAACTTTTAAAAACGCATCCCTGCTATCTTCTCTGTTTTGTTTAGCTGTTTTTCAGAACAACATTTTCCTGAGAAACCTGTTTCATCGACGTCAGCCGAACCTGAAACCGACCTAATTACAGATGCCTTTCCATAACCAATTAGTCATCTTGTCATCGACTGGTTGAAAAAAATGCAGTTTTGCACATTCCTAATCAGAAGTGATGAGGGACCATAGGAAGTCGGGGAATGGAGGGGTGGGAGTGGACCTTTCGGCGTAATTATCCATCTCTTCGCCCATTTCCTCAGCACAACAAACAACACCCTTTTCAGCCCTGTCAGTGTCAGATGTTTGATCAAGCTCGAGTATTTCTGTTCCCCTGTCTTGCCTGAGTTTGATTGGTTCTTGCGAAAAGATGGAGGAAGTGACCACAGCATCTGCCATTACTGGAAACGTGCTCAATAAAGCCCTTAGATAATAGGATCCATTTGTCTAAAGCGTGTTTTGGTCTTCCTAAGTGGCTCTAACGTCTGATTGAGGGTATTGTTATTATCTGAACAGATTTTTCCGCTTCATTCCCTAAAATTGAATTAGCCAAAAACCTCACGTCTGCACATCGATGCATTATCAGACCACATGTGGAGCCGGTATGTGACTATATAGAAATGCGTAAATTGGTAGAGATTCTGCTATGCCATCTATAATGTATGTGTATGTGTCATATATATATATATATATATATAATTATAGAACAGTTTTTTCTTAATAGAACCCATTCTGAATAAGAATCAGTTCTTGAGTTATTTTTTACTTGAGAATTATTTTATATATATATATATATATATATATACACACACACACACATTTACTGATTTTGACTTATAAATAGTTTCCTATTCTTAAACACAGTGTAATTTACACTTGTCATTACCATATGATAATTTAACAGGTGAACCAATTTTTAGAATTACGGTTGTTTCTGGGCCACTTGTTTTAACACTTGGCCTTCACAGCTACGCTAAGTTTAAACAGAACTGAATTGACTCCTGTTTGAGCCATATCCTAATGTAAACCCTCATTTATATTTAGCTCTCAGGTTTGGCATCTGATCTAGCCTAGTTAAATGCTATCAGGTTTAGCAGTTTATGACTGTGCTTGTACTATGTCCCCTGACTGTTAGCATAGGCTGACGAATGTGAGCGAGGTGTCTCGCAGCGAGCGGCCCGTGACGCCATCAGCATATGAGAGAGCGAGAGGGCTGAAGTGGCCCGGCTCTCCACCTCAGGGCGTGACTCTGCCACTGTTATCGCTATTCAACACCTTCTCCTTCATCGTCATTCGCGGGTGCAGCACACACACACGCAAACACACACCCACTGAGAGCATGGAACCGGAGCCCAAGTCTTCACTGGCACTCAGTTGAACGAGTGCTTAGGGGCCTCAGTCAGGAAATTAACCATGCAGTTTCGCTGCCAAAACAAGCCACAATCAGCCTTATATGATAACTCATCTTTTATCTGAGTCGCTTTCACTTTGCTTTCACGCTCGCTCTTTTTTCCCATGATGCACTGAAATGTTCCAACAGTGAACAGACTGTGCCTGCTCCATTGGCGTTTTCTCTCAGCTCTGACAGGCTCTGTTTGGTACAACGTAGACTTGGGAATCAAGAACTGATTCTTATTCAGAATGGGTTCTATTAAGAAAAAACTGTTCTAGAATGATTGGCATGACATTTCGTTCCGTTAACAGTTTCTAAACATTTGTGTACTCCTGCCACTGCAGATGAAAATAAATGACTCTATGGAGCTGTTACGGATCTGCAATCCGTAACCTTTTTTATTAAGAATAAACAAAAATCAGTTTTTGAGTAAGTACATAACAGATCAGTGTTCAACACGATCTCCTTTTTACCTCGGTTACCCAACGGTAAGCTTGTGATAATGATTTATAAATTGAGCTTTTGGGTCAGATTTCCTGGGAAATGTCACTTTGACTTCATTTGACTTCAACATACATAAAGAAAAGTATGTAAAGTAACCTGCAATGTTATGTTATGTTTCAAACAGAGATGGCGCTAAAGAGGCAAAAGTTACGGATTGCAGCTTTAATAAATTATATAAAATGGCTTGTTTTTTTTGTTTAGTATTTTCTAATCTAAAATATGATACATTTTTGATCAATCATTTAGTGTATCCACAAAGCAGTCCATTTATAATCCTTTTAAAACTTTTAAAAATGGATTTCTTTTCAGTTTCTGTTCCTAGTACATCACAGCATGGCTTCTTATAGCCGGTTAATCGTACTCAAGTACATACTTTCCTTCATGAGTGTAGTGTGCGCTTTGCCTCCCCCACCACCTTCTTTCAACCAGAAAATCCCTTTCTCCAAGTGACTGCTGTTGTTAGGCTACCATATGTTTAGTCCTCTGATCCTGTTTGAGCAGGTTTACCTGAGGGGTTGAGTGGGGTTGTGGAGGACGGTGTGCAGTTGGGGGCAGGGGTGCGAGTAATGTGAGGGAGTTTTGATGCGGGCTGGAGGGGGCGGGTGGTGGTGGGCTTGCTTTTGGCTTGCCACACTGGTGTGCCTCCCATTGTAGGCATCTGAGACCACACGGAGTAGATCATAGCAGTGCCGCTGGGTACTGCTGCTTGACCGTTGCCCCTGAGACACACACACACACACACACACACACACATACTCAATGTATACGTTGTATAGCCACAGGGGCCTGTAATTCAGAATCCGTCTTGTTTCACTAATAGGCTCATGGTAGCTTTAAGCTTCAGGCTGACTGGAGGAAATATCTTGATTGCTGGAGTTTCCATGTAAAAAAAAATTAAAGGGACAGTTCACCCAAAAATAAAATATTTTTACATTTCCTCACCCTCGTGTCATTCCATACCTGTATGACTTTTTTCTTCTGTGGAACACAAAGGAAGATATTTTGAAAAATGTCTCCGTGGTTTCTAAACAATGGAAGTCGATGGGTGCTACTGTTGTCAACGTACTAAAAAGATCTTCTTTTGTGTTCCTCAAAAACAAAAAAGTCAGACGGGTTTGGAATGACATGAAGATGAGTAAATGATGGAATAATTTTTTTTCATTTGGTGAACTCTACCTTTAATTAGGCATCTCAAAAGTGAAGAGTGTAATCTCTACGCTACTATGTCAAAAAAAGAAATAAAAATTGTTTATTTGCAAAACCGTATGCAAATACATATTTGTAGGCAGGTAGGACACCCTAATGATTGGACAAACATTTTATAGTCCTACGACTTTCACAGAAATACATATAAATATAATTGGACTACTTAGTGATTGCAATCAGGATGTGAAGAGACTTTTAACCAGCATAAAAAAATGTTTCTGGAAAGCATCGCCTGCCCTGTCTTTAATAGCTCTGCTGAATGTTAAAGTGAAGGTGTTTCAGTGCTTCTGTGTGAAACGGCACCAGTTACACTACAGGGACCAGTGAAAAAGCCTCGCATGTAGCACTTTTGTATTTAATGTCCTCAGAGAGCTACTGTGCATATGCTCGCTCGCTCTTTCTTTCTCTCCCTCCACGCACGCTTTGTTTTCTCGTCCTCTGGGGGGCTTTGAAGGGAGATGAAATAAAATATTTGATTCTGGTTGGAAGGAACAAAACAAATAACACTGAGTATGGATTAGAGAAACTCTTTGAGGTCTCCCTTACTGGTAATACTCCCCTCCCTCTAAATTAATATTTCCCCTAAGTTTTAGAATGGCACCGAGCCTGCCATTGTCTGTCTGGGGTTATCAATTGCTATAGCCAGGGCACACAAAAGAGCTGCACCATAAACCATTATCTGCCATCTTCCCCATGGGCCTCCAGTATCTCCCTCTGATCGATTCTGACAGTGGCACTGGTCTCTGTGTGTCTCTGTGTGTCTCTGTGTGTGCTCTGTGTGTCTCTGTGTGTCTCTGTGTGTCTCTGTGTGTCTCTGTGTGTCCTGGTATTCACTATGTTATGGGAACTAAATGTCCCCACAAGTATAATAATACCAGTATATTATGATGTTGTGGGGACATGTTATTGGTCTCCATGAGGAAACCTGTGTGTCTGTGTGTGTCTGTGTGTGTGTCTGTGTGTGTGTGTGTGTCTCTGTGTGTGTGTGTGTGTGTGTGTGTGTGTCTGTGTGTGTGTGTGTGTGTGTGTGTGTGTGTGTGTGTGTGTGTGTGTGTCTCTGTGTGTGTGTGTGTTGTGTGTGTGTGTGTCTCTGTGTGTGTGTGTGTGTCTCTGTGTGTGTGTGTGTGTGTGTGTGTGTGTCTCTGTGTGTGTGTGTGTGTGTCTCTGTGTGTGTGTGTGTGTGTCTCTCTGTGTGTGTGTGTGTGTGTCTCTGTGTGTGTGTGTGTGTCTGTGTGTGTGTGTGTGTGTGTGTGTCTCTCTGTGTGTGTGTGTGTGTGTGTCTCTGTGTGTGTGTGTGTGTGTGTGTGTGTGTGTGTGTCTCTGTGTGTGTGTGTGTGTGTCTCTGTGTGTGTGTGTGTGTCTCTGTGTGTGTGTGTGTGTGTCTCTGTGTGTGTGTGTGTGTGTGTGTGTGTGTGTGTGTGCGTGAGTGTATAAATACTCCCAAAGTTAACAACCGGGCATCTTTGATTACATTTATATTTATGCATAATATAGCATTTTATATTTGTCGCATGGGTTACTTTATGAATTGTTTTTCGCTAGTTAAGATTTACATGGTCACAGCATTTAAAAGAAATCAACCATTTAAATATATCATTAACTTCTGTATTTAAGTGTTAATTACTTTAAGAGGCATATTAGCAAAGGTTCATCTTTTTTGTCTCGGTTTAAAATGACACTGTTAACATATTTTCATAAAGGCTGTTTTCATATTCCTCACTTCTGAGTTCACACTCTTGTAGCACAAGTTAAATATATAAGCTACCTGGCAGCACCATATGTTGATTAACTAAAATAGTCATTTAGCAGCCGGTGACACGGTGCAAGACTTTTGTAATTTCAAGAAACTGCTTCCCCCCCTCGATGCCCATTATTTAAATCATATTCTGGGGAGAACCAAAAAGAACCACGAGAAGCAATTAAATTATTTTTTCTGAGAATCATTTACTCAGTAATAGTTCTTTCCAGCATCGTGGGTAATAATGGCTCATGGAGAGGCAATACTGTATTGCTCTCTGTATTGTGTACCCACACACAGAACTGTGACCGCAAACTGCTAGATGTCCACGTGTGTCTTCCTCACTGTTTCCCTTTAAGGGAGTGATGTCTTTGGTCTTTGGTCAAGAGAGATGTCGTAAATAGCATCATTTAGCTTTTTGTAGATTAGAAACTATTTATCTTTATCTCTCTCGCTTTTATTCTCATCGTTTTTCCCTTCCCTTTTTTGTTTTTTGCTTTTTCATTTAAACAAGGGAAGAGGGGATCGTTTTCCTGTTGTTTACAGCAGTAATACCATTTCTTATTTGTGTGCCATGTCTTTCTGCTGGCTGACTGGGTCTCTGGAACAAAACAGAGAGCAGAGATGAATTAAGATGGAGATCAGAGGCTTTTTCGAGGACTGGTTGCTTGTCATTGCCCTACAGGGGCACAGACGCTCTTAAAGGGATACTCCACCCAAAAATGAAAATTAGCCCATAAATTACTCACCCTCGAAGCATCCTAGGTGTATGCCCAGCTAACAATTTTAGGTTGTAAGAATGTTTCCTTAATGTTTCTTTTAAGTAACAAAAGAATTAAAAGTGTTGTTTTCAATGGTCTTGTAATATTCAAAAATCCAGTTTACATTACAGTTAACGTTAACATTATTTGGTTATAAGAACAGTACTCAAACATTTTTTAATACTGTAATGTTTTTGAAATATTCCACCAACAACTTATGTTTGATGTTAATGATGTTTTTAAATAATGTTTTTGATATATGTAACAAAAACGTTCTATTAATGTTACTGTAAGAACTTTTTTGATAACCTTGAGAGAATATTTAGAGAATGTTCACCAACGTGAACCTTCCCTGTTAGCTGGGTATGACTTTCTTCTTTCAGCCAAGCAGAATTAGAGTTGCATTAAATAATATCCTGGCCCTTCCCAGCTTTAAAAAGGCAGTGAATAGTGCCTGAGATTTTGAGGCTCCAAAAAGCGCATCCATCCATCATAAAAGTAATCCTTTTAACAGCTGTAAGGCTGAAGCCTGGAGGAGACGGTGCAGCTAAGAGCTCTCTGCCTGTGAAGCTAAAGCAGTTTTTGTAAGTCACTCTGGATAAAAGCATCTGATAAATTCTTTACATTTTAATGTGAAATGGCCGCCTAGAATACAGCCTTCAATTCCACACACAAGGTTCATCTGAACACACTGGACCACTTGACATTTTGTTGGTGTTTGTTTGGAACTGACTCTTGAATCCTGAAATTTGGGAATGTTTTGGGAACAATTGATGCATCGAGAATTATTTTGGAGTTGGATTCCTTAAAACAAAATTGACTCATGAAGGACCTACGGTTTTACCAACTATTTCCTCAATCATTTTTTGCCTTTCCTCTACTGTGTGTATGAGTAAATATGGCAAAGAGCTCCTAATTTGAAAATAAAACAGCTGGACATTTGGGGTACCATCTATGACTGGAATTGTCTGTGACTTGCACAGTTAAACGTGCATGAACTATATGGTGATAATGTTGAAAACCTGTTGTTGTAAATGATTTCTACATTAACACATTTGGTTTGAGTTTGTTTTCAGAAGCTCACGGGAGGGAATAAAAGATGAGTGGGGCTCTTCAGTAATCACATCTTCTCATTTCTGCTTCGATGTCAGGTCTCGCCTCTCTTCAATATTTTGTAGCTGTCGCCAAAATTACCTCCTTAATCTGATTTATGGTCAGATTAGATTTGAGGAAGTGAGTCTGTGAGCACAACCACAGTTTCCCGCTGAATTATTTTTTGCTCTGCTGTATTGGGCATGCTCAGATCGTTCTGTCTCTCTAACACTTTTAATTTCCTGAATAACTAGGTCAGTGACCTAAATGTACTGCCAGCTAGCAAACGATTGGTCAGAGCCACTATCTGCATTGTAAAACCCATATTTAAATAGCTGAGGATTGTGGGACAGATGTGTGCGCGTGTTTGTATGTGCGCGTGTGCGTTTGTGGGTTTGCTTAACCATATATTGGGGGCAGATTTGTACACGAAAGTCAGCAGCTATACACTGCTAACCATAAACTATTATAACCTGACTCACAATAGAAAAAACAATAGAAGTCTATGGAATGTCCCCATTTAGATACGTAAACGTGTGTACATGCATCACATCTGTATGGGGTCTTTCACAGATTCAGATCTTCAGGATTCCTGTTTCATGTTTCTGTGTGCTTTATCCAGCTCTAATAGTCTGGTGTTATATAAGAATCTTGATTCACATTCAGCTGTTTTAAGCAGTGACAGTGTGACACTCCAGACTTCATGTAAAACTATTTTTAGCTAAACAGTCCCTGTATAATGAGTTTTAGATGATCTCATGCTAATCGCTGCGTGGCTTGGACATTGCATTACTTTATCACTTTATTACTTTATAGGTCATTTAAATGGTACATCTCACAGGGAAATGGTGGTAAATTACAGCAACTTTAAGGTACAACACATTTTTTTTAATACATGCGCAAGTTTGGACACTCAACCAGCTTCATGAGTTGGGAAGGATTTTTCAGACTATCCATTTAAATTCATCAGGGTTTTTTTTTCATATGATTACAATTTTAGTTCATACATGGATGCAATTTATAATTGTCCACAAAATAAATTTAAAATCTTGAACAACAGGAGTGAAGCCATTATCATGAAAATCATACATTCAGTCTGAAACGTTCAGTTTTATACTGGTTGTCTTAATAATCAAACACAACAGATAAACTAAATAGAAGTGTTATTTGTCAGCTAGCCAATTGTATTTTGTATCAATATATATGAACATACTATACATTCACGCACCGTGAGATATTAGATCGCATCAGATTGCAATAACGGTCTTCATTTGCTTTGATTTGGAGCTATGGGAAGATTTTGTGGCCTGTGTTTTCAGTAAAGCCAAAAGCTGCGCTGTTGTTTACTGTGCAGGGAAGGTAAAGGACTTTCACACCAGCTCCATGTTCCTCATGCTTGTGGAAGCGTCACATGAAGTGTGCAGGGCCTTCAGATGAACGGACACATTCTGCTTTTGATTCATTATGCAGGCATATGCTAATCCTTGCTAGGCTAATTCAAAAACAACCTTCAATCCCCCCTTCCTGGGGACCCGTGTGTCAAACAGTCTCTGTGCGTAATGGTTCTGACGCAAACACCGACTGGCATGCTGGTTTTAGCTGTGGCACTCAACGTCTCTCTCCACCTCTCTGACAGGAAGTGTTTATTACCAGATCAGACATTGTGGGTTATTTAAGGTGGAGGGAGATGAAGCTGTGAAAAGAGGCTGGCTCTGTAGAGTCATTTGGAAAACCGAAGTGGCTGAGGGTTCGAAGTGGAGCTGTTTGGCACTGCCAAAACCTCTACAATCACGTGTCCTCTCTGGGATCAGAAGAAAAAAATAGAAACAGATTCTCAAAACATTCATTCTCTGTTGCCTCAAGAGAAAGTGTCATAAATCAACAGCGTTTAGCTCCTCATCAACTGCCTATGTGGTATGTGGAGATCTGTGATTTCCTGATTCTTTGTGCGTGCCTGAAGCGTGTCTTCTTTCGGCACACACGAGCCTTTAAATTAAATATTGATGCTGTTAAATTAGCTGTAAATTGTCAGGCATCTTTACACATCCAGTCCCAGGCTGTTTTTGGAGCTGTGTGCCAGACCCTGTTTAACAGTACTGAGCATGTGCAAGGAAGGAGTGTGACCCTTCTGAGGCACTGTTGAAAATTACTTTGACTTCAGCCAAAATCCTTTAAATATTGCAGTTTTTCTCACGTGTTTCTCTTAATCTCCTTTGGAGCTTTATGCAATTGTTTTATGTTATTACCGTATGTAATATTTATTCTGTTCTGCTTTAGTCACTGTAGATTTTTACACTTTTACAAAATAAAGGTTTTCAAAAGGTTCTTTACAGTGATACCAAAAGAACCATTTTTAGTTCCTCAAAGAACCATTCAGTCAAAGTTTTTATTTTATTATTGGCATTTAGCATTATCAATGTTTTAGTCCTGTTGTTTACGACTCCTTCAAATCAGTTGCAACTCATTTTTGGGTCGCGATCCTCTGTTGCACTAAATTGCCCAGAAATCTCAAGAGCACGGAACAGAGTTCTGTTTTCTGAAGAGTTGTGTATGGTGAGAAACACAATTTTACAGCGTCAGTATAGACTCTGGAGCTGTCCACACTGTGCAGCCTGCTTTCATACTCGCAAAGCGCCGAGCAATTTGCCAAACACCAGAACAATTTCTTTAGCAACAGTAAACAAGCCGATTTTTTTTCTTCTCTGAACTGCTAAAAGCACTGTTTTTGTCGTCTTGAATCGCAGCTTTAAACTGCAGTTAAAAAGTCGCTTGTAAAAGACATCCTACAACAGTAAATCTTGTTGAGTTTCTAAATATAGAGGGTCTTTTAAACATGCCATTGTCCCTTGTTATAAATGTGAATATGGCTTATGACCGGAGGTAAAATTTCTGGCCTCTGATTACAGGCTGTTCTCTGTAGGTTTTGTACAGTTCCAAATGTTCAACCCTCCAAAAAAACCACTTGATCACAAAATCACAGCTGAGATCTCTTTAATATCTCGATTATTAAACGGAGAGCAAATGGAAACTTTTGCTCAAGTCTCCTGTGTCTCGGACGTTTCTTCTGAGAAAAGGATGCAGAAATCTCACCAATGTCTCTGCTAGGGTTTCAGATGAGATCTCAGCATTGTCTGCAATCAAAAGTAAACATTGAACATTTTGATATGAACGTAAACATTTTTTTAATCTATCATTTTTAAGCATTTTTAGGAGAAACATCTGAGACTAAGTTGATACTCAAAACACAACTGAAATCTCCTGAGCTATAAAAGAGCAACTTCTGAGAAATTAAAATGTCCTCCGGGTTTCAATCATGATACGCTTCAGTGAGAATTGGCCCAGGCTCTTTCAGGTGTGACATGGCTCTCTTTCTCATGCCTTGGGTGAGATTTTCATCAGCCCATTGTTGTTTGTACAGCTATTATATTGATACAAAACGAGGCAATTTGTATGTGATACAGATCTGCATGAATTAGCCGAACACAATCAATAGCTGTTGAGGCCGGAATTCCTGAGACGATCTGCTCAATCAAGATGTTCCACAGCCCCGACTTCCCTGTGAAGGATTTGTGTTTGCTTTGAGGAAGTTCACGTTTCACCTTGAGCTCGTCTTTGCACCCAAGACATTGTTTTAGAATCTCAGGAGCAGGTCTGCAAGTTCCCATGAAAACCACATAATTGTGTAATTGCACAGCAGATAGCCTGCTATTATGTTAGTCAATGAACATGGAAGACAGTTGCCACTTGGAATCTATTTCAGTAAGAGGACAAATTCAAGCGAAAATTACAATTTATCAGATAAATCTAGAGCTGCATCCTCAGTTTTACTCTGCCATCCAGTTTTCTGTGTTCGATTTTAAAACGTTACATTTACGCTTTAATCTAAAGCGATTTACTGAAATCAAACCCACAGCCCTTTGCACTGTAAGGCAATGCTCCACCAACAGAGCTACAGAAACACTGTGTAAATCTAGCGCATATTTGTTATTTAGCATCAGGACTGGTTTAAAATTTTCTCTGGAGTCACGTTTCTCTAGGGTTACTCTAGAGTAAAACAGATCTACAGAAAGATGCAGAATAAAACGCTAAACGATTGTGTTTGTTCATCTTCTGGATTGATCTATAATTCATAGTCTCCCTCTCTTTATTCCCAAAGGAATCGTCCAGTGTAGCAGGACCTTAAATCAACGCCGCTTCTTTTTAAACAAGTCAAACAAGATGTTAAAAAGTGATATTTTTATAGAGGACACGTTCATGTGTTCTCCGAGAGGGAAGAAAAAACACATCTGAAGTACTCGGATAATCTTTCTCCTTTCAGAAAAGCTTTTCATCTTTGAATAGCCGGTGATTAAAAGCAGAGAAGAAGAGATGGAACGAGAGGGAAGGAGAGCGATCTTTCTATTTTAGAGGTTTTGTTCTGCTGTCTCCAGGAAGTGTTGTGTGCAGGCATCACTTGGGCTCACGTGGACTGTGTTGTTGTTTTCTCTGGCACCTGGAGACAGCGGGGGTGGGATTTGCCACAGAGCTGCTGACATGCCTGTAATGAGTTAAATTACACCCCCCCTTCACTCCTGTTGTTCTGTAAACAATAAAGCCTAGAATGAGACTTTCACTTTATAATAAAACATTTTTAAACGTAACCGTTTAAAGGGACTGCTTTTTTTTAACCCAAACACTTCCCCATTGGTTGGGAGAACAGATTGTCCCGCCCTAAATTCATTCCATTGGTTGAGCCAGTTGCGCTGGGCTGGTCGGGACACTCACACAAACAGCAGCGTTTTGATAGCGCCACGGTGTTTGCACAGCAGTTACAGCTTAATATGCAAACAAACTGTATTAAAACAGTTGTTAGTTTTATTAACAGAAATGTTGACGTTAACTTGATATGTTGCGAGACATAAATACAAATGTACAGTACAGCCTTGGCCCTATAGGGCAAATAACGGTTCCATCAGCTGGATCTCTGTCACGCTGGCCTCAGGTCAGCCTTATTGTTGATCCCTGGATAACTTCCTGTGCAAATCTGTTGCGTTGTTTGTCTCTTTTTCATTCAGTGTGTGTTTCTATACATATCTGTCTTCCTTTATTGCCCTATTTCCAAAAACTTTCTCTTCATTTCCTGCTTTGGCCCTTGTTTTGACACTGAGGAGTGATGACAGTGTTTAGCCTTTCAGTGTCAGCCTTTTTATCAAAGAAAAATCTCTCTGTCTTTCTCTCTCTCTCTCTTTTCATTTTCTCTATCATTCTGTCTCTAGCTTTTTCTCTTGCTCTCTGCCTGTCATTCTCTCTCTCTCTTTCACTCTCAGTGTTTCTTATTCTCTGTCTCTCTCTGTCCCTCTGTTTCTCCCTCTTTTCACTGTCTCTCTTTTTATTTTCTCTTTTAAATCTTTCTCTCTTTCTCGCTGTTGTCTAATCCAGCTCCTGAATCACATGCCGTGACCGGGCTGTGTGAGAGAGTGTTTGTCGTGTCATGGTTCAGGCTCAGGAGATCTTCCTCTCTGTTAATCATTTATTTTGTCGATCAGTGTTCTTCTCATATACCGAATAAACAGCTCATTCATTTTTCAATCCAGTATATTTCAGCTGCTGCTCTTCTCCACTTCATTCTTGTGCGGTTACTTTTCTTTTCCCACATACAGCAAAAAACACACCCTGCACATTCTCATGTAACATGAGGCCTCCAATTATGGGCCTTTTTGTCTGGCTGTAAACATGCAGGTTTGTGTTTACAGGAGTTACTACAGTCATACATGAGATTTTGGATTTTTAATATTAAAGAAAGAGTTCACCCAAAAACAAACATTTCTCCATCATTTACTCACCCTCATGTCACTCCTGTATGACTTTTTTTTGCTTCTGAGGAACACAGAAGAAGATTTGAAGTAGGTAAACACTATGGATGATACATGTTGGTCAACAATAGTGGCACCCATTGACTTCCATTGTATGGACACAAAACCACTGAGACATTTCTCAAAATATCTTCTTTTGTGTTTCACAAAAGAAAAAGTCTTAGGTTTGGAATGGCATGAGTAAATGATGAAAAGTGTTTCATTTTTGGGTGAACTATTAATTTAAGAGATTACATATTGTTTTGCAGTTAACAAACTTTATAAACAACCAAAATAATTGCCAGGAGAATTTCACAACATCTTTTCGTTTTTTATATTATCTTTTGACTTTAACCCTGGTAATTATATTTGAAAAGCCATTTTATGATATGATCATGATGTTTTATAATAGGTGAGAACTTTTTAGGATCATCTAATATAGATCAGTGATTAAAACATGAGTGGACCGTTTCGGTTACCCTGTGTCTCTCGTGGATGACGGTTCTCAGAGGTTCTCACAGATCACAGCACTCAAAGGGTGATGGTTTCCCTGTGCAGACTGTCCGGGTGTTAGTTTTAAAACTTATCTTCACAATGTTCGACAGTTTTATAATGTCATGAGTTCTGTTTACGAATTTTTCGTGCTGGTTTGCGTGAGTGTGATTTGTTTATCGTTCGGATTGTTCCATTCTGCTTCAGATGGGGTGTGTGGGGACACGTTTATTTGTGCGCCATTGTCATACCTCTGAGGTTTGGAGTCAGACAATTACGGAGAGACAAAAACAGCTAAAGCAATTATGTTGAGAGAAGCTTTGAAGTGTGATGATAAATGAATCGTTCGCTCAGAAGTAAAAGCTGTCGTCTTTTAGATCATTTACCCTCATGATGACAGAATTATTATTTGCTTGCCACCTACTTTAAGAGCTGCAGTTCGTAACTTTTGCCTCTCTACCGCCCTCTCTGTTTGAAACATAAAATTTACTTTAATTAAATTTCTAAATTACTTTACACACTTTTCATTTCATATGTTGAAGTCAAATGAAGCCAATCTGACATTTCCCAGGAAATCGGACACAACAGCTCAAATTATAAATCACTATTATAAACCTATTGTAGCAAATTGGGCTAAAGTAAGGAGACTGAAAACTGATCTCAGGTACTTTCTCAATAACTGATTTTTGTTCATTTTTACTCAGAAATGTTACAGATTGCATTTTAAGTGTATTTATGTCTATTCGTTTGAGACTGTTTTGTGCATTTTGTTATTTGCATGAACGCTCACAAACTGCGTTTCTGAATCATGAACGTTAACAGATCGAGAAAGTGAAAATGTCACCCGTGGGTTCATTTTAGTCAGCGCATAAAGCGAACGGACAGACAGGTATAACGGCGCATTGAAATGACTCTGTAGGCTGTAGAAATGATAGCTGCATTTGTGTAATGTGTTTAACATTGCGGTGGAAAATGCGTTACTGTCAGGGAAGGAATGAGAGGCACTTATACCAATTGGCATCTCTCAGTGAGGTCAAACTGAGCTGCTCATAGAAGAGTGATGACAAAAGATGTTAAACCGACATCATCAGAAGCGTTTACTGAGGGCTCTTCAGCGTTTGCCTTTTTATTAACAACTTATTCTCTCCCTGCTTTGTTAGAATTTCAAAATATGCAATTCAATTGTTCGCCGATTAGAGATATATATAGAATATTCATGAGCTATATATCGAGTTTTCGCGAGCGTCATGATCTGTCCTTATTTGACGACTTGCATGTGGGTGCTAAGTTGGCATTGCTTTAAGTTTAATTTAAATTTCAGTGCAAAAAAATAAAAATTGGTATGTAAAATTTTAATTGAATGAATCGGTTTAAATGACCCTTTCAATGAATCACTTATGAACAGTTGTTAGTCAACCCCCTCCACATATTTTTACAATGTTTTAATGAACAAAAACAAATGTACACAAGCATTGCTGTTTTTTACAATACTGTTATATTGGTGAATGAATGATTTATGGATCTTGTTCATGAATTGAAATACAGTGAGGAAAAACATGCCTTGATTGTTTTCTATGTGTTGCATGAAACGGTGTCAGTCCACTTTATAAAACAGCTGTTTCGTTGAAATATTGAATGAATAAAAATGCATGTTTTCAATCTTTTGATGATTTTCTAAGTATTTTTTTCACCCTCTTATCTATATATATAATCTTTCATCTTTGCTCCTTAGGTCGGTGACGGACCCCAGAGATGGCAAACGGGTGGCCCTCAAAAAGATGCCTAACGTCTTCCAGAACCTCGTCTCCTGCAAGAGGGTTTTCCGCGAGTTGAAGATGCTCTGTTTCTTCAAACATGATAATGTGAGCCTCCTCTCTCCCACAACTCTCTCTGTGTGTGCGTGCCGTCCCTGTGGTGCCATCGGCCGGAGCTTCTCATTGGCTCTGTCTTGGCGGAGAAAAGATGTCATGTGAGGGCTGGTATCAGGACCCACGTTCTCTGGCGTCACAACTGACCTATGCCACTGTGTCTTTGTTCCTCTGCAGGTGCTGTCAGCTCTGGATATTCTTCAACCTCCACACATCGACTACTTCGAGGAAATGTATCCTAAACTGAAAACAGCAGAAGAAATTTCTTGCTGCGTGTAGTGTACTCTCTGTAGAATGCAGTGAAACTGGATAGGGTTGTTTAAAGGGACACACTGTTATAGAAATATTTGTCTGTACTGATCGTTACCGATCGTTATTTATGACTAACCGATATGATAAAGCACGTTACCTCAGAATAGTAGCTATTACATTCCAGATTGTGGAGGAATTCTCCCCTTTCAAAACACTTCTGGCAAATGCTGGTTGAAACCTGATGAATTGTGCGTCATAAGGCCAGAAACATTTATTAAACAAAGTTTCTACAATCAAACAAATTCACTTAGATTTTCAATTTAGAACATTAAAACCTGAAATCAAACATCAAAACATTTTGATTGACAAATTGATTTCGGACTCTTTTCGGCTGATGTGGTCGCTGTCACATATGTGTTGTTGTTCGTTTGGTCTTGCGTAGTATGTTACATTTTTAGCATGGATGTTTGCGTTATTCTTATGTCTCTATGTACTGGGATTGGTTCTCCTATGCATCATCTCATGATGGTGACGTACTTCCTGTTTTCCTGAATTATGGTGCGAATGGAAAAAATACTGCAGCTGGTTTTAAATTGTCTTTTTCTGTCCGTGGCAGTAGATCGGAGACATTTTCAGTTTTCTGGCCAGCTTGAAAACGGTTTGAAAATTGCAAGTGGCAGTAAGAGACAATAGCTTATAGATTACAAGGGGCATTTGAGGTCTTGGTTTAGAGCTTTTTTGAGTTGCTGCCCATGTTATTAGTGTGCAGTTTCTAAAGTAGGATCAGGCTGAATGTTATTGTTCAAGAGGTGATGGTGTGCTGTTTTTGAATGTTTCAGCTAACAGGGAACGTTCCCAAAACATTGCTCAACGTTCTCTCAAAGTTCTCACAACATTATCAGGAACGTTCTTGCAGTAATGCTAGTACAATTTTGTACCGTTACATATCATATAAATCAAAAGCATTGTTCTTTGTAGTTAGCTGAATGTTTTTAAAACATGAAAGGATTAAAAATGTTTAAATAACATTCTTATAACCAACAGTAATGTTAAATATAATGTCTAAAAAAACTGGACGTTTTGAACGACTTGGTTTGCTTCTCCTCGTGTCTCTTTCCATTGCCTAATGGTTTTGTTCTAGTGAGACAGAAGGATTGTTTCAGTGTTTCAGATGGATTTAAAACAAGCTGACATCTTTTCAAAGCCTCCTTTTCAAATTGCACTCTTATATTTCCTAAATGTGGTTGGTGTGACACTAAAGGCACCCCCAGCTTCTTAATTTGATATATAATTTAATCAGAGGAATTACACGCTTTACCCATTCGCCGCACTCGCCCGGTCACCCGACGTGCACTCTGTAAGCCACTTTTCAGGTTTTTTTTTCCAAGTTCTATCAAATTCCAAAGGGCTTTTTATGATTCCGGGCTGGACAGTCTTGCTCCTAAATTAGCTGGAATTTTAGCTCTTCGAAATCAGGAACAAAAAGCCTTTGTGTTAATTAGCCAGGAGATTTATCCAGCGCTTTGTATTTTTAGACGTTTCTCATGTAGCGTGACCGCAGGCTGCGGTTCGGATCCGCTTTCGTTTCACTCTGTTTGGAATCGCATGAAAAGACATGTAGAATTAGCAAATAATGCACTGTGCAAGTTAATCCAAAAAATAATGGTTGTACATGCCAAGCAACATACATGTGATACTTTTAGCTCCCTGCAAGGATTTTTTTAGCTTAGAGAGTACTTAGAGATGAAATGAAGTCGATGCATAAGTGTTTATTGTGTGATCTTGGGTTCTCCAAAATGAGTGCTGAGAAAGAATAAGAAAGAAGCCTGGAGATTCTGCTTATGACTTGTTTTGAGCTGTTTTAGAAGAAAAATAGTAATTAAAAAGTGCAGTAATGGAACAGTATGCTAAACAAAGAGAAAGATTAAAAGATAAGTAAGATGTGAGTGAAAGGAGTAATTTTGTCATTCTTCACAAAGTGCTGAGCGGTCCATTTAAAGTTTTTCCAAAAAAGGTTTGTTTTTTACCTACATAATAAGTAATGAATACTTACAAGCACACACAGGTGCAGAGAAAAAAATCATATTCTACATGATAATGTTTTTTCCCCGTGTTGCTGCTGTCTTTGTTCTGCTACATCTTTATTGGCTTTTCTTTCCGTTTCTCAGTGTCAAATGTTGTGCTTTTATTTAAACGCATTAGGGAAGAAAGCATTAATGCATTTCTTTCGGACGTCACCTTATCATCTTGAGTCGCGTATTCTGAAGCTGCTTGTGTTCTTTAAACTCGTGAAAATTTCCATGTTCCCCAACATACAGGCTTAGACACACACACATTCACAAATAAACGACAAGACTAATAATATGTTAATAAAAAAATCCATGCCCTGGAGCCCAGGGGTCTCGCTGGTACATGGTGGACCTGTTTGGAAAGGTTATTTCATAGCGCTGCAGCTGTGAGTCTAGTCTAATTATATCTTTTGCTGAACAGCGTCTTTTTGAATGACTGATGTGTGAATTCTGCTCGATGCTCCTTGTCATAATGGCTGTTATTTCTTCATCTCACTGCTCGCGTTGCCGTTTTATATACATTGCATTTTACCAGGCGCCTGCAGGGAAAGCGTCTCGGATAATCAGTCATTGTTTGTGTTATAAACACATTTTCTTCCATTGCATTGAAATATTGCTTTGTTTTGCTCTGTGCCCCTCATGTTTTTGTGGCTTTGTTGATCTTTCAGAAGATATTTTTCTTTGTTCTTTTGTTTTATTTGTATTTTTGTCCTCAAATTAAGCACCTCATCAGATCAAAATTAGAGCTATGTGGCTTTAGTCCATGGTGGCTTTGAGGCTGTCTGTTATGTAGTGTGCTCCTAAAGATTGTGCCAAAATAAACATTTTATTGTATTTACGCACACAGAATATTCATGTCCTGGAAAATGGGCCAGATGTGTTGATGACTCATCATGCACCACACAGGTTTTTGTCCAATCAGATACCCTGTAGAGTTACAATGTTGCTCTGCCCAACTGACTAGTAGTAAATCAAGGTAGTCGAAATAGGAAACATGTTAAAACAGGACAGAAACCTGCGCATCAATTGATTTTAGAAGATGGGGTTAGGATGTGAACTAGGTTTTATGCTTTACAAACAGTATGTATGTGAGGGTAAGTTTGTCATATAAGTTCACCAGTATTGTATAGCTCCATATATATATAGTATGTTGTATAAGTAGGTGTTTCTGTGTTATGGTACGTGTGTGGGTACATGTCGTCTTATGTATTTGTGTCATAACCGAGTCCCCGGGGATGTGATTCGCTGGCTTTGCGCTGGAGCCTGCGCTTGCTTTTCTGGAACACAGTCCTGTAGGACGCACAGGGGAGATTTAGGTTTGCTTGAGTAATCGACAGATAAACCAGCTCAAGGCTTGTGGTAGGATGGGGGGGCGATGAAGTTAGTTCCATCTGCTCTTTTTTAAAGTGTTGGTCATGCACACATGCGTCAGACAGACGTTATTTGGATGTTGCATCATGTTTTGCCAGTTTTTATTTAGTATCTCACCGTAAGCGTTGTGTTTTTAACATGCAATTATTTCGTGTTTATGAGCAGAGTACTGGAGTTCGGGTGTAATTTTCTCTGCTGGTGCGATTAGGCCACAAAACATAGACTTTCTTTCATTTATGTAGTTATTTTTAGCTTCAGTTTTATTTTTTTGATGAAAATATTAGCAGGTACGTAATAAATACATGTAACATTACTGGAATGTAACAAGTGCTGACCCGAAACTCGTTCACACTGGTCATTAGACCATTCTCATTGTTAAGTTCTGATAGCTCACACATACACACTCAGACATGAAGAGTGGACCTTCATCTCTCATGCCTCCCTCACATCACCTCCAGTTTCACAGCCGAACCGTTTCTTTCTTAGAAGTCCGCGACCTGTTTCGGGCAGAGCAAGTGGATCTTGACGCAGTCGTGCAGGCTATTTATATCCAGAGCAGTTATGTTCAGCTTCAGTCACTCGCTGGCAAGCATTCTGAGTAAGCCGTTCGCATGGCCTATTACGCATCAATTATTAAATAAACTCAGAATGTCAAGTGAAGCACCTTCTGAGTGGAGCTCTCAACACAAGTTTTCTGTTCAGTCTTTGATGCAGTTGTCACGAGGCAGCTGCTCTTTTAAGACGATGTGGATTTCTCTGTGACACGTCTAGATGAGTTTCGTAACTACCGTTCTCACTCCACTCAAGACCGTTTTACCTTGTTCATTGTCATGTTGAGTTTACTTCCTTAACAGTGGTTAGACAATGTGGTTTCGAGTTGGGTAATTACGGTGCGTGTGAGACAGGTAAGTTATTAAAGGAGTAGTTCAGTCACACTATTTGTCACTATTCATGTTTGTGGTTACTTTGTGTACATTTCTATTTATGCATTTGGTTAAAGCTTTTATCCAAGGCAATTTACAGTGCATTGAAGGTTTATTTATTTCTCTTTTTAAAACTGGACAACTGTGGTTACTAAGAAGTGTGATTTTAACTTTGTTCTGGTTAAAATGAACAAAAATCTGTTTCTGAGCAAGTACATGACAGATCACCGTTTAAAAGTGCCTCAGTGCCTCACTCCAAAACATAGCTCATATAGATTACCTCCTGTGAGATTCAAACCTATGACCTTTTCCTTACTTATCTCAGATCTGTAACCACTAAGCCACGTCGCCTGCCACTGCAGACCGGTATCAGTGCCCTTTGCACAGTGACATTTCAAAGTGCTTATAGAACATCATAAGTATGACAATCACATTCCTATGAGACGGTGAGTTTTCGCCTAGACTTTTTGTGGTGGGTGTTTTCTGGGCACACGTGTATGAGAAGTCTCGTCCCAAATACAAATCGCTTTCATTCTTGTGTGTTGAGTGTGTTGTTTTTTTTGACATGATGATAACATCGGGTATTATTTATTTCTGTTGTCAGTGACAGAACTCGCATGGTTTCTTGCGATACACCTTTTTTAATTGCATATTGCTTTGTTGTGGCACAGGCAAGGGTTGATCTTGTCCTTCATGTTTTGAAGTCAAGCTGCCAGACTTTCTCTGTCTGTCCGTTTGTCGCACACCGTGCACAAACCTCAAATGTGATTTTGTCGGCAGACGCTTTGGCTGTTGCTGAGGCAGGTAGTTCAGGATGGGGAAGATAAAAGGGAACAGTGGCCAATGGGCTGACAGAAGCAAGGTGCGCTGGGTTTAATTACCAAAAAGACTGTAGCAGCAGAATTAGCGGATTCCCCCCCTCAGGTCTCTGAGCAGGTCAATTAGCACCCAGCAAAGCTGTGAAATACGCCTCCTGCCATCTGCATCTGGCAGCGATTACACCTTGCTATTATGCGAGACGACTTTGTGAAAGCCATGTTCGGTCTTACCCGTGGCCTGCAGCCCCCCCCTTCTGTGTGTGTGTGTGTGTGTGTGTGTGTGTGTGTGTATGGTCTGTATGGTCTGTGTTTTAAAGATCTGTAAGTGTCAAAGCTGCATGTGTGTGAACATGTATATTACATTTGTGAATAGGCTTGTGTGTGAAAGGGAAGGTGGGGTTGAGCAATCTGAGCAAAACCTTCCTTTGGGCACATCCTCATTTGTAAAAACGCTAAATAAAAAAAGTGTTGGTTAGGGTTAGATTGTGTTGTTTATAATACAATATGTGTATGAAAACAACAAAATCTTTGGAAATGTCCCCATTTGGATGTGTGTGTGTGGACTGTCATATACTGCGCCTTTAAGCATAATAATGACTGTATTAATGTTTCTGTGGAACACACATCTGCTGTTTCAGCCCTAAACAGAAATTAAAATGAGAAATTCTTTATACACAAATAATGTGCAAATCTTTTCCACAATAACGGTTAGTATAGTTCAGCCGTTTATTCTGTATTAGTGTTGTGATGCATTAGACGGGGTGTGTACATGTTACCCTATACGTGCAGGTGTACTCCTGGTCTGTTTGTCACCATGGAAACTGTTTACCAGGATAATTCCACTTCCTTTTAAAACTCTCATCTGTCAGTCAGTCAGTTAGTCATTCTGCTGAAGAGAGAGGAAGGAGATTCAGTCCACAGGTGTCTCTCCACCTCTGCCCACAGTCAAGCTGTTCTGTTTGGCACAGTGATCAAATGTAACACGGGTTCGAGGCTAATTTAGAAAGAGAGGGAGAGTCACGGGCCACAGAGAAGCGACAGAGTGCCACGTACTTTCTTCCCTGTGGTCCCAAATCAGCTCTTCCACGTGTGCGTTTCCACGTAAACTCGTGTCTACGGAGAGCTGAGCTCAAGAGATGTGTCATTTGCATTTCAGTGAAGCAATCAAGCATGGCCACCATTTGCATGAAGCTAATTAGGCATGTGACAAAAGCCCTCTGTTCTCAGGCGATTATCAAATGTCTGCTTTGAGCTCTCGACAGGTCTCCTTATGAGACGCACAGCTCTGTTTGAAAAGTCTCACGTGTGTGGTTTTTAACTGTGGATCATTTTTCTTTTGCCCTCTCGCCCTGCAGTGAAAATGTAACCTGTTTTTTTGCATGATAATACTGACTTGGTATGGCTGGTTAACTCTTAGTTAATGTGGTTCCAGGTGTAGGGTTTGTTTGTAAAACTTCATCAGAAACAGAGGCTTTATAAGTTACCGAATACTCGTAGAAACCAGTCTATGTGGCAAATGAACCGCAAAGCCTTGATTCTGGCCTTTTGCAGTGTAATGTTTTATTATCCAACGAAGAGCTGTTAAACAGATATTGCTTTTGGTGATGGAGGATGTGCATGTGAAAATCTAGAAGAGAATTTGGTGTCTGAGCCCATAAGACCAATATAATGCGCTGTAAAACACAGAAACAGAAAGTTGTTACCTTAAGGAGCGATTTACTACCTGATCTGATTCTTCCATAGGGCTGCTCAGTGCAGTACTCAGGCTAGGGCATTCTGCGTCGTTTCCGTGTGCCTGCTCAGTTCTGACTTTTTTCAGGAATGACTTTCTGGCCAAGTCAAAAGAATATATGATATATAAATATGACTCAGGTCCCTCCTTCAATATGTGTATGGTATTTTCTAATTGTTTCGTTGTCTGCCAGCCAAAAATCAAAAGTTGGGGTCACTTCCAAGCTAACGGGGAATGTTCTCTGAACGTTGGCTAACATTGTCTACAATTTCCCTTAGAGATATCAAAATAGTTTTGTAGTAACCTTAGTAGACCTTTTTTAACGCTATACATCATATTATTAAAAAATGTATTAAGTTGTTAGTGGAATGTTTAAAACATTACATAGTTATGTTACAAAACATTACAAATATTTTATAAGTTATCTTATATTTTAAGTTATCTAATAACCAAGCAATAACACTAATACAACACTTAAAAAACTGGACTTGAACACGCCTAGAACTTTTAAAGTAACATTTTAACCTTTTTTGTTATTTAATGAAAACATTACAGAAACGTTTCTTACAATTGTTACACTCTGTAGTGTTTCCAGTATAGGTTCTAAGTGAATTCTATTTAAATATAGAAATAGTGACGCCTGTCTTTGCAAACACCACCAATGTGCTGAAACACATGCAGACACACACACACACACACACACACACACACACACACACACACACAAGCTTGCGTAACAGTCACAAAAAGAGAGAAGGAGACATTGTGCCATCACAATCTCTCTGTGTCAGTTTGCAGAGAGATTGTGATAGTCTGAAAACAGTTGTGACACTCTTGTAGCTGAGAAAACGACTTTCCTTCAAAATCTTTAGCGAAGGACGATTGTTAAATGCTGATGGGCTGAGAGGATGGGAAGGTGTGATCCCTACAGACAGTCGGTCAAGCAATCGTGCATGCTCAGCATACACACACGTTTACTTATCTATCTAAATGGGGACATTCCATAAACTCCTATTGTTTTAATACACCGCTAGTTAGCAACAATATACCTATAACAACATGCTCTAACCCAACCCTAACAGAAACTCTCTGCATTTTTACAATTTAAAAAAAGCTTTATTTGCTATATATTTATAGCGTTTTTACGCATCCTTTTAGAGATGTCCTCAAGGAAGGATTTGGCTTGGATATGTCAGGTTTTGCTCAACTTTGGGTACCAAATTGTCCCTAATATATGGTTAAGTAAAGTGAAAGTGACATATTTTGTCAGATATGGTAACCCATGCCGAAATGTGACTATGCATTTAACTCATCACTGGTGAAAAGTGAACACACACTGCAAGCCGTGAACACACACACACACACACACAGAGCAGTGGGCTGCACATTACTGCGCCCGGGAGCAATTGGGGGTTAGGTGCCTTGCTCAAGGGCCCTTCGGTTGCTACCTGCCAGTGCTGGAATTGAACCAGCACCCCCCACAAAACACAGTGCTGATGCGTGTTTGCTGTGTGAATGGCAGAACTGGCTTTTTGCACCACAGATCTGATCTAAATGTGACAAAAGCACCTTGTATAGGGTGCTGTGTACTATCTCCTTGTCGACTGGACCGTTGTCAGAGAGCAGCTTCCCTTTGTGTGTTTATGAAAGGAAGATCACAAGCACTTTGTCTCTGCCAGGAAGTCCTCCTACGCTTTCTCCAGCACTCGTATTTACTGACAGGAGACGTGTCGAGCTCGTACTCAGATGTGTTGATTGCTAAAGTTGGCGTTTGTTTTGACAGACCAGTAGCTCTGGAGCAAATAATTGCCTCTCGTTCGTTCTTTAAAACATGATTGAGTCATAATGTGTCTCTCTAGGTGAAGTTTATGCAAAATATAAAATATTCTTCTGACGTAAAGGTCAGACTCGGCTTGTGTCCTAAAGCTGGAACATGGCGTTTTTACAGGCAGTATACGAAGGATAGGAATGCACAGCGCATTGAATCCAAATAACATGTTGTCTACTAGGGCAGCATGGCTCGATGAACTTGTAGATGAGTTGAACAAAGTAAATGAATGTATAAATGTCAATTTTTGTAATTTTTTTTCATCTATTTAATGATTCCAGTTCTACCAAGAAATAACTAATGTAGTCACTGAATATTGGCATTATATGAATATTATAATATTGGCATTATATGAATATTATAATATTGGCTGCCCAAACAAGTTTAAATTATTGAAGTCCACCTGAAACCTTATGTGTCTTCATACATAAACGTTAGATGTTAAAATGTGACGGTTTCTCTCATGTTTGTGATTTTTAACTGGGCCGAGCGTGTGGCTCATCTCTGCGTGTGGTTTTAGGAAGAGTTGTTGATTGGATGACATTCCCTGTAGAACTCGGCTCAGCTGATGACGGATATCACACACGGTTTCATTCAACACATATTATCACACCCTGATATTTCCGTGAGGCTTTCCAAACCTGCTCTTCATGGGTGTGGAGAAGATCTGCAGGTTTACGGATATGTCTTCCTCTACAACAGAATGTAGAGCCACTTGTTCATTTTTAACTGAAGCACAGTTTACAGTGACAACTACTGATGGTATGTGGTACAATGCATCTAAATTTAGCTAAGTGTAGATTTAAAGTTTCAACAAAAGGTTAACTACTGTGAAACTGTGCTAGTTTTGTGCTCCTGCCAAGCTAGTTAAGCAATTAAACTTAAGCTAAAGCAGTTAAGCTGCTTTTAAATAAAGAAGAGTTAACTAGCTAACTCTATAGTATAATGAGACTTAATTGTAGACTTAATTGTATAACTAGATGTAATTTATTTAAATGACAGTAACCTTTTTGTAATGAATCATAAATGAAGTATCAACATCGGCAATAAACGACGTACCCAATTTTAATAAAATACGTTTCGCTACAAGCAAATGAATCGTTCAGTTGTAAGGTTGCCTGTGCAGTACAGGGCGACACAGTTCACACTTATCGTCTCTCCTCCATCCGCGCTGGTTTCTGATAAGTGCTAATGCTGTCCATCATTTGGAGTGCTGCTGTTCAGTATGAACTTCCTGCTGTTATTTTTGGCATAATGGTTTCCCTTGACACAGCTCTAACTGCAGTTACGTGGTGACGGAGTTGATGCAGAGTGACCTTCATAAGATCATTGTGTCTCCACAGCCCCTGAGCTCTGACCACGTCAAAGTCTTTCTCTACCAGATCCTGAGAGGTGAGAGGTCAACACACACACATTTACTTATCTGTCTAAACGAGGACGTGCCATATACTTGTAGTGTTTTTTATATACAGCTTGTTACATTTCCTAGGTTAGACTAGCCGTAAACTTTATTCATTTTTTAAAAATGAAATAAAGATTTTATTTGAATAATTCTTCCAAACTGAGATGTTCCCGAATGTCCACTAAAATGAAGTTTTGTCGGGTTCAGCCAACTTGTAATGACAAAATTGTCCACAGACATTGTATGTAGCACTGTCCATCTCTCTCTCTCTCACACACACACACACACACACACACACGTTTGTTTTTCTGCCATGGCTATACAGACAGACTCCTCCCTCAGCCCTTTATTTCAAAATGTATTTCTACCACATCCTCAGAGGTCAGACAGAGTGTCTGTCTTTCTGAAGTCTCTTGTAGAGAAACACACACTCACACTATCACACACTCTCACACACACACACACACACACACTTTACCGCCTCATGTTTCTTTAACCATGGCAACATTCTCACTCTGTCTTCACCACTTCCACAGGAAGTGTGGTTAGTATTGCTTGTATTATGGTTTGACATTATTAGTTTTCTTCCCAGTGTGTGTATAAAACCATAAACGCAGCACTGTGTTAAAGAGACACAAGCCGTGTTTTATTCTAGAGTGAAAATGGAATCATTGTTTCTCAAGTGTGTTTGTGTAAACTAGATTACATTTTAAACCAAACAAGAGTCTACACATCATCATCACAGTCTGTTTTATGAATTCAATGTGTGTTCAGACAAATATATCAGGTGTGTGTGTGTGTGTGTGTGTGTGTGTGTGTGTGTGTGTGTGTGTGTGTGTGTGTGTGTGTGTGTGTGTGTGTGTGTGTGTGTGTGTGTTGTGTGTGTGTTGTGTCCACAGGATTGAAGTATCTACACTCAGCTGGCATTTTACACAGAGACATTAAACCTGGTAATCTCCTGGTCAACAGCAACTGTGTACTTAAGGTCAGTAGAAAAACTAGTCAGAATTATTTTGTGGATGCTTTTAGCAATGTTGTGTTTTTTGCTGGTACACATTTCTTTACTCTGCAGAGCTATGAAACAGGATTCTATGTTTATATATGTTGTTCTACGCTTGTTATGAATTTCATTGCAATATGTCTATTTCACTCCAAATGACTTCTGTTACTATAAACCAGCTGGTTATTGTAGTGGATGTAGTCTATACTCCCTAAGTTTACACAAGTGTCCTAGAAGAATAACAGGTGTAGCATTGACTATGGGCACCTTCCACCAACTTGGATGACAAGGAAATGTCCAAATACATAACCAGTTTAATTTGTGTTTAACTTTAAACTAGCAAACTTTTAACTTGCTTTAAAAATGCCGGTTAATGTAATATTTAATGTGTATAATCACATTCATCATTTATTTTAGGAAGTGTGGCTGACAATTAAAGTCCGTAAAACTTCTTGGGGCCGTGGTTATATAAAAATGTGTGAATTTTCTGACGGTTTCCACTCTTTTATACCATCTTTGTGTTTGCACAGCCCTCCTTTTTTAACAATATACCTGTGGACTCCAGGCCATGAATTCTGTTGTTGTTTTCAAGCTTTATAACTCATTTTCTTCTGCAGAATGGCAGAGACACCTCATATCTGCCTGACCAGACCAGGTCTGCGGGGCCAGACTACACACTAACACACATGTTAGCATTCTCTAGCATTCTCTGGCTCCTGGGGGTCAGAGGGCCCTTTGGGATTGATTCATCTGCTCAGTTCCTGACATAAATCTTCATTTTGGTTCCCATAGAGAGAGCTCGACTGCAGCACAAAAAGCAAGCAAGATATTGAAGATATAGAAAAGAAAGAGTAAGAGAGAGAGAGATTTTCTGCGTGTGTCTGTGCTGACTTTACCGAGCAGCAAGAGAAATGCGCTGGAGGGTCGAGCGGGAATAGATCATTACTGTTCGGCTGAAGAGGGAATCATTTAGTATGCGCTGGTTCATTTAGTTCCTAATCCCCATTTCCGAAAAGGAAGAGCGTTTTTCTTATTTTAGCTCTGACGTGATAGACCTCGTCTGACGGTCATGTCCTGCAATCAAACGCGTTTGTGTCTAATTGAGGTTCAACGCTGCGTGCTTTCTCTGTCCATACATTTTATGTTTCTGGTGTGTCATGTTGAAGTTCTTTAATATGCAGCTAATTTGTCATTTTTACTGCATTCCCAGCGAACAGTTAACATTCTCAGAAATTTGGCTAACATTCTCTAAAAGTTTCGTTCTTGCAGTAACGTTAGTGAAATGTTTTCTCATGTTATATATTATGAAAACAAATCTTTAAAACAATCTTCCAGTAACATTCTTATAATGAATAGTGCTAATACATTATTTAAAAACCGGATGTGTTGAGCGTTCCTGTATTTGTCAGGATGCTATTATTTTCTAGCTTTTTGGTTTTGCAAATAATGTCTGTCTTTGAATTAACACTTGGAAGCTGTTTATATCGGGTGCTAAGGTGGACTTTTGTTGATTTATGTTAATTTGCTACCAAAACCTGTCACTTCTTCCATAAATTGTTTTTTGTGTGTTTTTAAAGGGATAGTTCACCCAAAAATGTCAATTCTGTCTTTATTTGCTCACCACATGTTATTTCACACCCAATTCGGCCATGCACACAAAAGGATATTTTCTGAGGAATCTTTACGGAATGAAATGAGGTTGAATATAATACATTTACTGTAATTAAGACATACAGTGACAGATGTTTATTTTATATTAATATATTATATTCTCTTTTAACCTTTACTTGAAGGATTTGAGTTTGTCTTAAGCAGTTAAAATAAATCATTGGTAGAGACTGACTGGGGTTACTTGGGTAAAATTGTTAGTAATGTATAATGTGTCCTGATGTTTGTTTTGTTTCTGAGAGGAGAAAAGATGCCGCCATATTTTTCTCATTTATTTCCCAGGAGCGCGTTCAGCTCAGGTTGATTGGAAATTGGGCTTTGTGTTTACAGCACGTTCTTCATTTATCTGTTATGTGATTGAGTCTCTCCACCTAATTTTGGTTTTATTGCAAACTGAATGTAATGCTAGAATTAAAAACTATTTTGAAGTTGTTTTCAATGCCTGTCAATGGGTGTGCACCAAGGTTATTATCGTTAACTAAAACTAACATTTCCGTTAACTGAAATAATGCTGAAATAAAGTAAAATATGGGCCTAAACTAAAACTAAACCGGCAGCAGCATTATTAAATAAAATAAAAACGAATTCAATGACAAAAGCACATAACAAAATTGTTAAAAATAAAACTAAAATGAACATAAACTAAAAATAAAAGGTGCTTTAAAATATTAATCAGACTACAATACAATAAAACTAAAATAACTCTGGTGCGCGCCACACACTGCATGTGACTCATAAGCCAATCAAGTGTGTAAAAATGTCTAATTTTATGCAGATTTGTGACTTTGGCCTGGCGCGAGTGGAGGAGCTGGACGAGTCACGTCACATGACCCAGGAGGTGGTGACACAGTACTACAGAGCGCCGGAGATTTTGATGGGCAGCAGGCACTATTCCAATGCCATCGACATCTGGTCTGTGGGCTGCATCTTTGCTGAGCTGCTTGGTCGTCGCATTTTATTCCAGGCCCAGAGTCCCATCCAACAGGTATTAACATGCGCTGCTGGCCAACACTCGATCTGCTCGAACTGTCTGTTCCTGCTTAATGTTCGTGTTCCTGGATCATTGTGATTAACAGATCAAAGCTCTGTAAATGTAGGTGGAGGGTTAAGTTCAGGAACCACATTCTTATCAACCAATCAGATCACTGGAATTTCAGGGCAGGGGTCAAGCCCCAAACCAGCCTTCCTATCCACCAATCAGAGACCTTTAATTTATAAAAGCTAATTTAATAAAAGCTGCAATCCGTAAATTTCCATGGTTAAAAATGAAGAAAAATAAGTTATTGGGCAAATACAGATCAGTTTTCAAAACTGACCATTACCCCAATTCACGAGAGTAAATTATAAAAGTCATTATAATTTGAGGTGTCAAGTCTGATTTTTCAGCAAATGTCAGTTTTAGCTTCATTTTACTTCAACATACGTGATGAAAAGTACGTAAAGTAACCTGCAATTTTATATTGCAAACAGAGATGGCAATAGAAAGACAAAAGTTACAGATTGCACCATTAAGTTGGGTCTGAGTCATTAAATCAGACCGTTAACATTTTCTTGAATGTTTGTCAAGATTTTTTTAGCTTTCAGTTCTGCATTCAAAGCAGAATCTGATCAAATGGATTTTTTTGAGGAATATTTCAAGAGTAGGTACTAAAGTTGTGTCATAGATGCATACCCGGCTTTATAACATTATTAGTTAATGCAGAAAAGCATGAATGCTTAAGCTGTGTCTTAAACGTACAATGTTTTTGGTAAATGTTCTACGGACATGTTAACGAGAGAGAGCGTGTGAGCGAGAAAGCGAGCACAGGGACAGCTTAAGGCCCTGTTGTACTGTGTAACAGCACAGACACTGCTCAGGCAGAGTTTCTCTAGCATTCACACATATAGAGATGCCTCTGGTAATACAGGGCCCTTATATTTCAAGCATCTTGTAAACATGACATATGACGCAATAGCATTTTATGTTCAGCCACAGTAATTATCCTCAATATGTTCAGCCCAACACTTGTCCCACGCTGGGAATTTTGGACAGTGGGTCTGCCTATAAAAGTCACTTTTACTCACTGTGGAGTGTGTTTGACAGTTGTTTGTATTAGTGGTCAACAGATGTGGGGTTTTTAATGGCCGATTCGACAGACAGATAGGTTGATAGAAAGTTACATAAGCAGATCACTCAAATATTGCAAAACTACATTAGGAGACAGCTATAACTGTCTGAGGGAAGAAGACATAGTTATTTGTACAATGCCAATTATGTAAAAAAATATATAATAAAGGGTGTAGCTATTACATAATCAATTTGACCAATCCAAATCAGTAACCAGTCTTTTCACAATGTGCATGTTGTTTCATAGAGCATATGTAACAAATGCTTTTAGAAGATTACCAATACACTTAAAGTACTTTACACAAAAGATTATGAGCCATATGTTCTATTAATATTTCCCCTGCAGTGTATCACAGAGCCTGGGACTGGCTGTTCCTCTGTGTGTGTGTTTGTGTGTATGTGTATACATACCCTTTAAGGCTCATTAAATCCTCTCCAGTAAAGAATCCGATTTACTTGAATCTGGTTCTGCTCCAGTGTGTTTATGTACAGATCAGGAACACACTTATCTGGTTTCTTCCCCTTATTTCTCTCAGACTTTTGTTTTGAAGCACAGATGTATATATATTTATATTTATTATATATATATATATATATATATATATATATATATATATATATATATATATATATATATATATATATATATATATATTATTTTTGCATATAATTGATAATTATAATATTAATATTATAACCAGGGCCCCACCCTCAAAAAGGTGTATAGGTAGGTGTGTTTACAAAGAGTTTGTCATTTCAAAAATGCTGCTCAATATTCATTCTATATAAACTGCTTTTTTATCTTGTTATTTAACAGCTTGACCTGATCACAGATCTGCTGGGGACTCCATCTCTGGAGGCCATGAGGACAGCGTGCGAGGGGGCCAGAGCTCACATCCTAAGGGGCCCTCACAAACAGGTGAGTCAGTCATCAGGCAGGTTCATGGTGTTTAAAAACCACACAGCCAGCAATGACAAAGTCAAAGACTCATTACTAGATCATGTCCTGTGCAAACGCTTTCTTGCACTGAGGTTTTCGGTCCCAGGAAGTCTGATTATAAACAGGTCCTGTGGTGCTGCCATGGCGACAGGCCATCCCTGCTGAGTGACGGCACCTATTGACCGATCATGCACCTTGATTATGGAATCGAGCCGCTCCCCCTGCCCCCGGAGTGCAGAAATCTCCCATCAGCCCCTGCTGCAGGACTCCCTGTACTCTCTCTCGCTCTGGGCCTCTCGCACTGACTCCCTCCTGCAGTCTCCATTTCCTGTCCTCTATCATATCCACTGACAGACTGATTGATCAGTTGATGAGAGAGAGAGTAAGAGAGAGAGAGAGAGAGTGGAACATGATGGCTATTATTGATGTATTCATGTACAGCAGTGCAGTATGTAGGCAGCTCTGTCACTTATTATTAAAGCGCTGGTACAAAACGGTGAAATAAACACCATTAAGCTGTGCGAGCAACATTCTGTCCATTACGAAAGGAAATGATTTTGACATGTAGCACTCAGTTTGTGTATCTATACTATACAGTTTGTGTACTCAGTTTTGCATCTATAAAGCAAGTGTAAATGTTTGTATATTTAGTTGCAGTTGTGCTGCAGAAATTGCACATTTCAAATTGTATTGATGTATTTTTTAAATTATATCTGGGATTCATAGTGTTAAATGTGACTAGAACTAGATTTTCTATGGTGAAGTGACTCCGGTGTCCTGAATGTAAATGGTTACGGTTTTGAGTATGCAGAAAGCTGCTTGTGTGTGTGTGTGTGTGTGAGAGATCGTCTCTGGGTGTTGGCTCTGTAGCTCGAGACAGCTACGCTGAAAAGGCGATACCCTGCAGTGAACAGGAAATGCAGAGGAAGGGCTGTGGACCTCTGCTTCCTGCACTGCATCGACCTGATGCCTGGCTGCCCACCAAGGGACACGTCTTCTTAAGGCACACACAGGCATGCACCTGCTAGACTAGAGAAGGTCTTTACCATTTAGATCTATATGTGAAGAGATGCACTGTCTCCCTAGCCACCATTTACCATCCTTAATCCAACTACACACACACACACATTTCCCTCTCATTCACTCATACTGACATTTGGCTGACCTTGCCACTCAACGCTGCCTCCCGTGTGTGGTGGGCAGGCTCTATAGCAGGACATTTTAATCATGTAGATCAGCCGAGCTTCCCATTACCTGCAGAGATAGTGGACAAGAGACTCTGAAGGGTCTGGTAGCCGTGGTCACCCATCTTCATGCGTCTGATGTTGTCCGATCATGTGTCTTGGCTGAATTAATCTAGAAATACACTTAGACTAAATGTCATACCCCTTAAGAGTCTGTACAACTGAATCTTCAGTGGTATTCATACAGTTGCGTTCGCAGTATTTGGACCCTGTAGATTTAATTAAGCATCAAGTCACATTATAAACCAGAATATAAAACCGCAGGGCATTTATTTGAAATAAATATTTTCAAGAAAAAGAAGAAAGCCAAAGTAAACAAGCACATTTTGCAATTAAAAAATTGTGAAATGTTATAATGATTTAAATTTGGCACGTTAACATAGAAAAACAATTAAAAACACACACAGATCAATGTAAAAACTCATCCTGTGTGACCTACACTGTACTGTTAAAAATTAATTCCTTGAACACTTTCTGGTCGTTGAACCTTAGTGGAAACTTTAATGTCTATTTTTAATATGATGAAATACACTTTTGGTTTCTCTGGTGGAGCACCATGGGAAAAACTGACTTCAAACATCCACCAAAATAACTTTGAAGTCAGTTTCTTTAATGACAAAAAAAAGGTTTCAAAAGTTTGTTCTTAGAAAATCTTGAACAGTTTATTGGCAGATGTCACTTCATTTGTGACTTGTACTTTTTGTGGATAGGGATTATGTGTTTGTCTTAAGCTTGGCTTAAGTAGAGATAGTAAAGGTGTAAATTTACATTTATGTCTTTACTTGAGGTACAGCAGGGTGTGCCGGTCATCTTTGGACTTATTTTGTTGTCTTTGCCTTCTTCAGCCTTCACCTCATGGAATGGTGACCAAAGAGCATTGTTATCAACAAAGCAGTGAAGAGCGTTTGAGGGTCAGGTGGTTTAATGCTGCAGCAGACCTCCACCTCTACTGCTGAGAAGGTGAAGGGCTTATCAAGAAGGGTTTTGAGTGAAGAAAATGGCAGCGAGAAGGAACGGGTCTCCAGAGAGTCTGGCAGAAGGATTTCAAGAGGCATTTCAGTGTAGTTCTCAGCAGTGGTATGCTTTAATGCCCATGCTCAAGATAGAGACAATCACTCTGGATTTGACTGAGTGGATAGAATGGTGGAATAAATAAGAGGTCTGTCCAAAAAGAAAAAAGAGCAAAAGAGAGAGACAGAGATCTAAAAAGAGGTCTGAGTGTTAAGATCAACTCTGCTGCCTCCGCAGGGACTTTATTACTTCTATTAATTTTGCAAGGCTCTTGCCATCACTAGAAAGAGAGGAAGCTTTTAGTGTGCTGTAGTGGAAGGATAGAGAAAGGATAAAAGAAGAAAAAACAAAGTTGGTTGGTATCTGTTGGTTGTCGGTTAGTTTGTTAGGTCGTTAGTCAGGCAGTCAGACAGTTAGTAAAACTGTTGGTTGGTTGGTTTAGTTTTAGTTTAACATCTATCACTTCTTAACATCAGTGAGATTAAGCTGAGATTAAACTGAGACTCTTGTTATCCTTGAAGTAGTCTGATGAGCTACGAAAAAACGACATCAAAGAAATAAAATAGCTTAGTAGTTCTCATGCACCTGAGTGTGGTTACACCACCTGTCTGTTGTGTGTCACAGCCGGTAGGGAGCTCTCAGAAACAGATGTAGGCTCAGGTCCATGCTGAATGTTTTCCATCTTAGCAGATCAGATTTTTGCCTACACACTCCCAGGACACACACACACACTGCGGTTGTTGTGTATTGGCTTTAGGGGTCTTGCATGGTGGCCGTACTGTGCAGTAGAATGGTGTTTAGTGCTGGAGCAGATGTGAAACGAATTCACCAGGGGCCTTGTAGCCTGACAATCTGCCCAAATTGAACTCCACAGCACACGCTAACAGATGGTTGACGATTTTTTCTGCTGTCTGCGCAACTTCGCCACATAACCAGTAGTTCAGTTGGTATAGCATTGGGTTAGCAGTGCAAGGGTTTTGGGTTCGATTCCCAGGGAATACATGTACTGATATATTTTGTATACCTTAAATTCACTGTTTATTCAAGTTTGGATAAAAGCATCTGCCAAATGCGTAAATGTAATAAATTAAGACAGGCATGTGGTATATTATTGGTATGTTATTTAGGTTGTTATTCAGTGGATTTCTCACTCTTTACTGTGCGTTTTTTTTTAACTTTGTCTAATGCTAATAATGACGCTGCTGTACAAGAATTGCAAATATCCTGTCCTGTTAATTAATTGTTTATAAATGGAAGGAAATCATTATGTGTCCTCGATCTTATTAGAAAATCAGCACAGCCCGAATGTTCTTTTTCTTTCAAAATAGCTGACGCTCAACACTAAAGATGCGGAGATGTTGTTTTGACAACGTAGCGACACTTTTACAGCTCCTATTATCATTTTTAAAGACCTGCCATTTAAAGAGACGGTACACCCAAAAATAAAACTTTTGTCACCATTTACTCAACATCATGTTGTTCAAAACCTGTATTCTTTTTATTCTTCTTTGGAGCACAAAAAAGTGAAGTCAGAGAGGTTTCCCACAGCGTGTGAGTGACTGATTTTTTTGAAGAGTGAACAGTTCCTTTGTTTTCAGCTGGATGTTTGCTTCCATGTGGAAGGTCTTCAACACTTTTGCTCACCCTGTCCAGTTCTTTTTCCATAAATAGAGAAGATCTAATAAGATCTGATTTGGGCTGTTTTGAAATGAGATCCATCTGGGACTCATCCTTACCATATCGACTCCAACACTTAGCCAGATTAGTTTGGGCTTCTGAGTGCATCTGAGAGATACGCTGTTCAGCTCTGTCTCTATTCCAACTCACAAACCAGCGTTAAGTGCTGCCGTTCCAACTGAAACCAGAAACAAATATGCTTTCACACACCCTGCCTGTCTGTTTTAAGAGGTGGAAGTTACACCCTCGCCCTGCACGAATGTTATTCTATCTCCGTGCAGCACTCAGCTTTAAAACACCAGTCTTCTATGTCTCTCACTCTCTTCAGATTTTCTCACAGTGCGTCTCGTTGGTCGTCATTTCAATAATCATGTATTAGTTTTCAACATTTTGTGCACATACTTGATAAAGTCATTTTTTCCATGGGTATCTTCACAGTTACCTTTGTCTTGTTTTCCTGTAAAAATATCTAGAAACTGTTAAAATTATTTTCAAATACATTTACCTGAAGAAAAAACCTGCATTAGACAGAGGATATTTTGTCTTTGTTTTGTCTATGCGTAACAAAAAAACGAGAAATATTGGTCAGTACTGCAGGACAAAGACACTTCAGTTCTCTGTGTACCCACAGAATCAATTCTCTGTATACAACTATTGACTTCTTTAGCAGTTTTGTTTATGTTTGTTTTTTACTTACAATAATGAATCTGAATTATTGTAAGTCTGTTTTCTAAACTTTTTAGAAAAAAGTGTGAAGTAATCATGATTTCTACATTAAAACCGTTATACGCGTTTATAAGTTTAATACGCGTATATGCGTGCACGCAACCCTCGTTTAAATTCTCACCACAAGATTATACAGAAGGACATCTGTAAGCCGCTCTGTAGAGTCGCATTTGTATCTGTCAGCATTCGTGGTTTAATGGCCTGCTCCTATTTAAACTCCCCTTTCGTGCCTGTAGGAAACCCTGCCGTGTTAACTGCAAAGCAAACAAACAGACAAGTCTTATCCACCTGTCTGTCCTCGCCTGGCCCTTTCCCAGGTGCGCTGGGGTTCGCTCACCCTGCAGTTACAGGCCTGAAGGGCTTTGTGTTGTTTTGCTGCCAAGATGATCAATGGCTTGTTTGTGATGCTGGGAAAAGACGGGCCGGACCACACAGCCGCAGAGAACGCGGGAGGGGGGGGGATTACGAAGCAGCGCTGGGCTCGGAGCCGGCTGGGAAAAGCTGCAGTTTGCACCTGTTGCTGAGTGTTGCTGGGCCAGGCGGGCGGTCGGAGGTCACGTGGACGTCGCCTCACAGGAAGCCAGGGCTCGTTTCTCAATCTTGTCATGACACATTACACTCGTGTCACCAGTCACCAGGGAAAGCTGTTGCGTGGTTTGACCCTAAAGTAACACTCTAATGTAGCTGTGTAGCTTTAATTGTCTTTCACCTCTTTGATCAATTACTTATTATCAATTACCATGTCATTTTTCCACAACAAATGGCAACTTCTTTCACATTGTGTGTTAATCACCTATGAAAAGTGGTGGGAGACTTTGTCTGTTGCTTGGTTTTAATTTCTGTGGCATAGCGTTACATTTAGCCACATCCCGCATTTGAATTTCATTGGTCCAAAATGGTCCAAAATATGTATGAAAGAGCAAGTGATTAATGTACAATTCTGATTGGCTGTGATTGTGTCACGTGATGTAGTACTTCTGCTTGATGTGGGTGATCAGGACAAAAAATTGTTACACTTGCTATTGCTGATATTATTACTAACAGTGTGAAGTTCCAGCATAGTTTAGTTAAAAAAAATGAACGAACTTTGTTTAAAACTCTGTTTTGGCTGTCTTACTCAAGTGGAGTCAAGACCTTCAAACCTGGGACACTTTAAGTACGGTTTAAAAAGTCTAATCATTCTGGCTCCACAAGCCTCTCCAGGATTTGAAGTAGCACATTTTTGCGCTCTGTGTCAGAAATGTGAGGGTGGAACGTTTTCGAGCTGCATGCATGCCTGGGATGACTGAAAGCCTGGGATGATGGTGATGTCATGTGTCTGCCCTCCTGACTCATCGTTTGTCTCACAGAGCTTTGAATCATGGGACAGGGAGAGGCCCTCACTCTCCCTCCACTGTCTGAAGCCACATTCCCCTTTAATCCTAAACTAATACCGCCTAATACGACGGTACACCATCACACCACCCCAGAGGACACGAGCACGCACATGAGCACACAATAGTTCACCTACCGTGCTACCGTATACTACCTGTTCCTCGCCACAAATTTATCCAGGGTGGTTTCTTTAGCCACATCCCTCTGCACCACACGCAGCTTCACATGAATGCATCACCGCACCCTGTCTGTACCGAGTCATAATCACACAGGTGCAGAATAGATTGGAAATTACCCTGGCACAATTTTGGTAACCCTAATGACTTTCCTTTACATATAGTACTGTACATCACATACTGCAATCCATAACTTTTTTTTGGTTAAATATAAACAAAAAACAGTTATTAAACAAGTATTGAGCAAAATTGTCTCTACCTTACACCGATTCTCAATACGAAGTTTATAATAATGGTTTATATTTTAAGCCGTCGGGTTGGATTTTGCAGCAAATGTCAGTGTGACTTCAAAATACTTAAACTGCGACGTAACCTTCAGTTTTACCTTTCAAACAGAGATGGCGGTAGAGAGGCAAAAGTTATGGATTGCAGCTTTAAATACTTCTGTTAATTTGGTCATGTTTTCATCAAATCTTTCTGTCAGAGAAAGTGGTGCTGACCCGTACAGCACACAGTTATGTTTGGTTTCCAGGGCTTTGTCATGCAGTAACTAAAGTGTTTTGATTGGTTTTTAATGTGTTGCTTTGTGGTTGCTAGAATGTAGTTCTATAATTGTATAAATAAATGATATAATGTGATATATACTGACATATAATAAATGAAATACAACAGGAAGTCGTTAAATATAGTAATAGTTTATCTTGGCAAATGTTACTAAGAAAAGATCTTGAGGATTCGGTGTGGGCCCTGTTATGGCTCACAACACGGACCATATGTTTCTTCCTCACAGTTACAGAAATAAACATTATTCTCACATTCATTGGTCAGTCTTGTCTGGTAGCTATTTTGGACCATCAGAAGCTTCTGACATCACTGAACTTTCACATTCAGTGCTTTTCCATTCAGTTCCACCATCTCCTACCCAATGCCTTCACCTTCAGCAGTTATACACTGAACCGAACAATACGTCATCGCTTTTCAAAGGGTGAATCACCAGCCACGGCTCACATCTGTTCTATGCTCAAAGAACCTAACCAGGGAAAACAAGCAATTACCGGTGGGCTTTTTCAATCAACTCTTTGGTGAGTCGACTGGGGGGCTTGGGGTGGAGGGGGAAGGTGGGTGGAGGAGATAATTAGACGTGGTTAAAAATAACCCAGCTCATTGTCTCCGCTGGCCCACATACTTGGATAAGCACGCGGCTATTGGCGAACGGACTGCGTGCCACTGTGGGGAATGCTTGGCATTCTTGAGACGAATTCATGCAGCTGATTGGCCGCTGGGGCTCTGGTGTGGGTCACATGACAGGGCTTGACATGCTTGTGAAAGTCATTAGTATGTTTTAACAGTTTCTTAGAAAAGGACCCAAATGTTAAGAGGTGACTGTGTTCCTAAATCATGTTTATTCTCACCCTGCTTTTGCTCTGATGCAGTAATAGATTCTAGGTGGCACCGATCTGATCATTTGTGTCCAAATTTGTGCATTTGAATTTCATATTAATAAGTCATAGAAATAAAATATGTTAACGTATCAGGCTGGTACACGGGATGAAAAGCTAATCATGTCATTTTCTGTCTATACAGCCTTCACTTCCTGTCCTGTATACCTTGTCCAGTCAAGCGACTCATGAGGCCGTTCACCTCCTCTGCAGGATGTTGGTCTTTGACCCAGTGAGTGTTCTAGATTATTTTTTATTTGCCTTTATAAGTTTAAACACTATAACCTGAAGCAGATTTCCCAGTAAAACAGCTTCATTTCTCGCTACTGTTTAAGTTAGTACTTTTTATGCAACATTGCTTTTGTTTACTTGCCAGGCTGGTAATGTCTTCTGAAATGTTTAATTGGACCCCGCACAAGTTATAAACTCAACAGTCGTATGTAATTGCTTTTATTTGTTGACGTGGTTCAATCTGAAGGAATGAAACTGTTAAGGGATTTTTTTAAAAGAGCTGCTTGGTTTGACACAGTGTCTTAAAGGTGCAACTCTCATGATATAAAACAAAAAATAATAATAATTTGGAAATTACATTCGTAATATAACAATCGTAACAACCCAGCTAACAGGGAGTGTTCTCAGAATGTTGGCTAACATTCTCTAAAAGTTCTTTCAAAGCTATCAAAAACATTCTTGCAGTAAAGTTAGTAGAAAGTTTTTCAATGTTATATATCTTAAAAAAGCTACTCTTAGGTTGTTAGTGAAAGGTTTAAAAAAGTTACAGAATGTAAAGATGTTTGAATAACGTTCCTATAACCATGCACTAATGTTAATACAACCTCCAAAAATGTATTTTTTGAATGTTCCTAGAACTTTCTAAATAACATCTTGTAATTTAATGGGAATTTTAGGCAAATGTTCTTACAACCTTGCAGATTTGTATAAACACTTAACCACAAAATAAACTATTTTATTGTATTGTTTAAACGAAGATTCAGTGAAAGTAAATCTGTTCCTCTGTTCAGTCAAAGCGGATCTCTGCGAAGGACGCTCTGGCACACCCATACCTGGACGAAGGGCGTCTACGCTACCACACCTGCATGTGCAAATGTTGCTACACCACATCCTCTGGCCGCGTCTACACCAGTGACTTTGAACCCGTCACCAACCCCAAGTTTGACGACGGCTTTGAGAAGAACCTGACGTCAGTTCGGCAGGTCAAAGGTGAGCTCTTCTTTTTCGTCAATCATAGTTCATTCAATTCTGTTACATTTTATGATTTCGGCACTTTTACAATACAGGAATCAAATGTTGTTCTATTAGTTCAGTTTTCTCTCCCGGTCCATCAACATTTTGTAAACAGCATGTTAAAGCAATCTAAAGGTCTTAATTGTATTGGACCTATTTGAAAGCATGTGCCAGTCATGCCACTGCGTGTTAATCAGAACTGTTGCTGGGCGGCTCCAGATCGCCTGCTGCTGCTGTTGTTTTTGTCCCTCGTTTTCTCCCATCGCTCGAGGCCCCTGGATCTGCGCTTGCGTTCCACTGTCAGCGGGCATTAGTGAGAGTCTGTCACTAAAAGCAGGCTTACTGTGCTGTCGGCTTAAAATAACCCTGCCCTTCACCCTCCCTCCTGTTCTTCCATCCTGTGCGCAATGTGTTTCCACTGGAGGATTAGTCAGTGAGGATGGAGCCGACCGCCTGGAGACCTAAAGCGCTTTAGGGTAGACAGCCGTGTTTGGAACGCGAGGGGAACCCCTCTTGAAATGACATGCATGAGGAGATTCCATGTTGCTCCTGCTAGTGTGGGAGTATCTAAGGTTTACCGATATGAAAGAGTAAAAAGTTTTAGGTTGTGCCTGCTTGTACCTTTCTGAGTCTATCCAGCAAAAAAATCCAGCGAAAGAAATGCTTGACCTGTGTAGTTGATATAAATCTTTGATTTGTCGACTATTAGATTGTAATTGCTATTAGGAACTTTGTTCAGTAGATTGATTTTGGCTTCCTTGTTTAAGTTACTTGTTATATATATATATCTGTCAATCAAGGTGCCTAAATGGTCAGCTTCACATTTTGGTCCTCCTATAAGCATTGAAACACATTATTCAAAGTGAGCAACTCAATCGAACTCAAACGTTTTCATGTTAATCAAAGCTGTTTGCACAGTGCACTAAATCTTTTAGGTCCGGTTGTTGTTGTTGTTTACTGATTGGTTTATAGACTAATTTGACGTCTTTGGTGTGCATTAATTTGCAAAGTGTCTGTGATTAAGATGCAACAAACGAAATGCTAATTTTTAATATTACATCAACACAGTTAGTGAATCGTGACAGCTGAACTCATCCCTGTCAATCACTTTGCCAAAGATTGCTGTAAATGGCTGCTTACATCACTTGTACCTCATTCGTACCTCACTCGTACCTCACTCTTAAAACAACTGCCAAATCCCAACAAGGCCTTCTGTAACTAAGAACTGTAAGTTCAGGAGCTGAAATCATGAATTGAGTCTGTCCATACCACTAATCAAACCTGTATTACTGTGACTTTGTGAAAAGTGAAGTAAACAATAAATATGGCTGATCTCTCCTCCTCTCCACACACAGAGATCATTCATCAGTTTATTCTGGAGCAGCAGAAGGGGAATCGGGTGCCACTCTGTATCAACCCTCAGTCAGCTGCCTTCAAAAGCTTTATCAGGTCAGGACACGAGCCCACCCACTTCAGTACAATTGATTAAATGTTATATATTTACAATGGTACTAATTTACACATGTACATTACATTTGTAGATCATTTTAAATAGATTCTGTCTGTTAATGGCTCTTTTCACTCATTTATGCTATTAACAAGATAAAATCACTAAAATACCTTAATTTTGCATATGTTTATTATGGTTTGAATATAATTGTCTAAAATATTTTATATAGTTTTGATTCAATTTCTTGTGTCAGGGACTTTTGAAGTGTTTAAATTTAATGTAATATTCAGAAAAACCATTTCATGTGTAATGGCTTTTTTAACATGGTATTATAATTAGTATTGGCTTTTAACTTTTGTGTTTGACAAACCTAACAATAGCATAAAAGTAATCACACCAACAATACAGAAGTTCCTCAGCCTCAGTGTCTCAACACTAGAGGGAGCCATCAGCCTGTCCTAAAAACTAGACATTAACACACACACACTCTCTCTCTCTCTCTCCACAGCTCAACAGTAGCTCAACCATCTGAGATGCCTCCGTCTCCTCTAGTTTGGGAGTAGCTGAGGACGTTGGTGATGACAGTGGTGATGGACACCCCTCCCGCGGCGCTGGCCCGCGCCCACCCCTCACGCCCCCTGGACTACTGACCCCGAGGCATCCCTAAACTGCGTAGCATTTCACTGGAGTCTAGGATTAGCCATGTTGCTGATTTGTGTGTGTACTGTAATACTAAATGGAGTTTTATAGAAGCAACCACTGCTGATTAAGTTCGAGCGGGACATGGGAAGGGTGGGTGTGGTCACGGGGGTTGGTTTGTATGTATGAAGCATACCCACTGCTGTGTAGTGTTGTGTACCGAAGGTTCGCGAAGCACGCCAAGATGCGCGAACCCATGCCCTTGGCAGACGAAGTCGATCCCTGTGGACTTGTGTGTTTTTTGAACACAAGGGCGGCGATCTCTGCACAATATCCCTGAAGGAAAACTCATTGAGTCTGTGTGCGCGAGTAGACCTGCTTTATTTATTCACGAAAGCCGAGTGCAGTGCGAAAAAGAAGGCAACTTTCTCTGATTCTCTCTCTCGCTCATGCTAGCACTTCCACTAAGAACTGTGACCACTTGTTTGACTAGAGTGGGCTCATCACATTTATTTTCTTCAGCCGTAGCGAGAGCGTTTATTTTACGACTTCCATTTTTGCTGTCACCTGAGCTTCTTGTTTTTTTTCTCTATCCATTAATCTTTGTTTGTTTGTATCTCACCATGTCTCATGACCTTTCATCAGTAAAGGTCAGTATTACATAGCGCAACACTTTTCGGAGATACTGATAAGTGGGGATGTAGTAGTTCTTCTGAATGTGGATGTGTTATGTCAGTATTTAGTACTTTGGGGTGACGGAACGGCACAGCATTTTTAAAGCATCCAAGGATCCAAGATTAGCATGCGAGATTAGCCTGAGGCAAAACGAACCGCTGGCTGTTCTGCCATGTGGTCACAAAGATGGTGCCTAAAAGTGGTTTATCTAAAGCATAGAGGTGCCGCATGTGTAGGAGCTTCATCATCAGAGGTTTCCGAAAAGTCAGTTTTCACATCTGGCCTGTAGGGGGCCCCAGACGCACCGAAGAGCATGCCAAGAAATCGTGAAGGCGTTAGTCTCCCATTGAGACGTGTAATACATAGATATGGGGATGTCTGTGTTTGTTTGAACCTGTACCCCTGCTTCCCTGCTGGAGTACCTAGAACCTGGGTCCAAAATTAACACTCGCCCCTCAAGTGTGAGTGAAAATAGGCTTTGGCAATGAAATTGAGTAATGTGTTTGAAATCGATTTGTTATAGTAATATAATGAGGCTTGCTGCTGTAACTGAACTTAGCAAATGAAATCAAAAGACATAAAGACTAAAACGTCTTTCGCAATTGTTTTTGTTTGGGAGACAGAATGTGCACCACAATCGGGTCTTCACTTATTGTGACAGGTGCCGTTTTGACAGCTTAATAATGCAGTTGTTACAGGACAACAAAATATATTTTAATAATAAAAGGACAACATACATGTAGTTTTATGGCCAGTAAGGAGAACAATGTATTTCTGGATGGTAGACTGCCACTCCCATTTGGTAGAAGTGGCACTAAGTTAATTTTGGACCCCGCCTAGAACACAGCCTGAAGATGATTGATACCAAATTATAAAAACATAAAAAAATAAAAAAAGCAAAGATTACTCAAGGATAAAAGTTAATAATAGGTTGAATCCTTCAACCAAATCATTCCATAATAACAATGGTATATTACCAATGCCTACAAGCAAGTGATAACACCATGTGAGTGCATGTATGGACCCTGTGCATGTTTATAACTGACTGTGGCATCACAGTGGTGATCCTGTTCGTGTCAGTTCAGTGTCTTCTACTTTGACTCCCCCCAAGCCCTTTTCTGTTGAAGAATTTGTAGAGTTTTTGGGTCTATAAAAGGGTTTCACGTGTGCCGTGAGTCTGGAAAGCAACTGGGGAGCAGTTTCACTGTAACAAGCGTATATTTCCCATAATGCTTTCGGCATCTCAGACTAACGCTAATCAGAATGAAAAAATTTAATATATTTTTAGATCATTATTTTTATTTCTTCCTCGTTGTGCTCTGGCATGTTTTCTCATGATTCACTGAGTATGGTGTGTCAATAATTAAGTAGCAGGTAGATTTCAACGGAAATGAAAAATCTACAACAAAAAGAACGTGCAAAAAACGGCAAACAAAAAAACAAAAACTATGTAATACTGCTGTATAGAAGTTGAATTAGCCTGCACATTTTAGGGCTGTGAAATTTGATTTTATTTTTGAGACTTGCATATACTTGTACATATTTTTTTCTCTTCTTTCTTGTTTTTCCTCCCCTGCACTAGAAAGTGTAGACAAAGAAGTAATCCAAATCAGTATAAATACAAAAACAAACAAAAAACACATAGCCAATTATGTTAATTGTGTCTTGTGTGCTGCAGAGCTGTGGATGAGTATTGAAGTAGAGCCCTTTTATAATTATAATTATTATTATCATTATTATTAATTATGATGATGATTATTAATTTCCTTTAAAGAAACACTGAACTGTTTGTCTATATGTATATAATGGATTCACATTGTTGGTCTCTACCTCTTGAGCTTAATGACTTGGTTGTTTACCTCCACAGTTTTATTTTTACGTGGAGATTTAAAACTTGAATGTCCCTTCCGACTTTTATATTCCTATCGAACCCTGTATAAAAATCAAAGTCATTAAAATTTCGATTGGTTGGAGGTTGTTCCATCATCAAGTTCTTGTACAAATGACCATATTCTCACCCCAGTGTTCTCCGACTGTTAGATCACAAAACATATTTGTCCCACAATGATTAACATGGTAAACTTCACCAAGAGATTGAAAAGTTGAAGAGTCCAAAATGCGGTAATGTTATAACACAACATAACATGCAGATTCCAACACGCAGGCTCGGGCGGGTGAAACAAGAAAGGTACTAAACCTGCTGTCGAGTTTTTATAAGACGTTTGAAGTTTATACTCAGAGGTAATGGTATTTGAATACATTTTGCAACATATATGACTATAACAAAGTTTGCATTCGATGACCTGACAGCAAAAGGAGGTGGCTCATGTAGGCCGAAACTCTTTGTAAGTTCTGTGTTTTGAAAACTCACCGGTCTCTTTTCAGAGTGTAGAATTGAAGTACAGTGGTGAAGCTCATTAAATGTTGACATTTAAAAAAAATGTGTTTCTGTCTTTATCCGACTCACAAATTCAGCCATATATACATTTATTAACACTGAATTTTAAAATGTTTCTCTGCTGCATTTTGTCAAGGGCAAAAGTGAAATTGCAAACTTGAAATTACAGTTTTGGGAGGACATCTAAAATCTGTGAAAGCTTTTAAAGGGCAGTTGTCTAAAAATAACTGATACTGAATCTGAAATGTAATATCCATTGTATTAAGAAATGATCAAGCCATGAAAATGACCTGCATAATGGAGATGACTGAGCTATTGCTTTCTCACAAGCAACTATGGATATGTTGGTGGATTCATTTAACATCTTGAGGTCTTACTGTTTCTCTGAGGTATTACCTCACTATGTTCCTCACTGTTGTCGCAAATAAATGTGTGCATTGAGATCCGATCAAAAGGTCTGAATGTGACCATGGAAGAGTACAAACAGATAAGAGGAGTGCTGGCAAATCCCTTTGCCAACTGCAGAAACATTCCAGAAAGTTTAACTCATTAGAGGTATTTAGGGGGCCTGCATCTTACCTTGTTTTCTATGTATAGGGCTTGTTTTTATAGTTAAGCAAGTGTAATTTTTAGGTTTGTCTTCATTATGTTAAAAACTGAAAACATAACCTTCGCCTCTCTACCGCCACCTCTGTTTGAAAAACAATTGCAGGTTACTTTACATACTTTTTGTTCATTACGTATCCTGAAATCAAATGAAACCAAATTGCCATTTCCCAGGAAACTGAACCCGACAGCTCAAATTATAAATAGTTTTTATTATGTATTTGTTTATTTATGAGCCAAAAAAAGTTATGGATTGTAAGAAATGTGAGAATGTTTGCTTTCAGGTATTTGCATTGATCATGAAACAAGTGGGTTATGTTAGTCATAATTCATTCATTTAAGTCAGGAATATCTGAAAAGTTTATGATAGAAATAGATACCTTCAGCAATAACGAAGCTAAACATGTTTCTGAGTTAATCCAGTACCAAAAATATAAGACTGATTTGGTTGGATAAAGTTACACAATAAATAAAGACGCAGTGTGAAGATGGCACAGCAGTTGTTCTTTGTGTTGATATTATAAAGTCTGCTCTTAATCTTGTGTTGTTTATTACAGTTTTGAGTAGTAAGAGAAGAAGGAAAATAACATTCTTCAATATCACCTATCAGCCCACGCACCTGATGGCTATCTTTTGTTAAAATGTCAGGTGTGTAGATTCTGATTCCTTATTCCAATATTTATGTGCTTTCTTGGTTTAATATGTTGAATAGCACACAAAATGTTATCGCTGAACCCTGGGGAATTCTTTATGTGCGCACATCAAGAATGACTTTGATGCTGCTGGGGCTTTTCCCATCTCGCACAATGAGAGCTTTCACTGGCGTCTCCAGGTGAAGGAGGGACTGCCATCTGGACGCTGTAGTGATTCATCTGCAGACAGTCTTTCATTTCACTCAAAGTTCAAATACGTGGGGAAATGCACGAGGCGATGATAAAATCACAATAATTAAACAGAGTTTGTAAAGAACAAGGTGTATACACAGAAATGTCATGTTTACAGAGTGTGAATTCACACTGCCCCAACAAACACTCTGAGATGTGTAGAAAGTATGATGAATGTTAGGTTAAGTCCATCTCTATTAAGGGCCTTTGTGTTAATGTAGCTGGTATATTGCTATATCTCTCTATCTCCATTTTTAATATCTGATGAACGTGAATTTGCCGTGAAGTTTACAGTGAGATTTTGAGATTTCTTTTTCGTGCACAATGTCACCTGCATTTCTATGCCTCCTACCCTGAACTGGGAAATTTCCTTTCCTTAAAGAACTTCTGTCATGTCTTTTGTTTCTTAATTATGTAAGATTTGTTTGTTTCAGTTATAGAAAGAGTGTTTTTTGGTAACCCACCACAACCAAGCTGCATTTTACACTCCCTACCAAGTCAGTTTAGTGACCCCCCTCACCTTAGCAAGTACCTTAATAAATAAAGTTTAATGTAGAGCCTTTCAAAACAAAAGTGCCTTACAGAAAACACATACAGCATATGCTTTATACAGTTGTACCTGCATAAACCGTACATGTACATGCATTCACAGAAAGGAGACGAAAGGTAAACAACTGTTCATATAAAATAGATAGAATGGAAATGAAAGAAAAAATGAACAAAAATAGAAATTAAACTAAACACAAAAACAGGGAGTTTTCTCAAGCAAAGGCCCCGGTGGGCAAACATATTTGATAAAAGATATTTTATAAAGGTGCTTTTAAAGCGCAAACAAAATTAAGCAGGACTTTTATTATGAAACCGTAAGAGCCGGAAGTCATTGCGTCTGTATCCTTCACCTTGTTTACCAGTCGCGAGCGCGACGTGTGATAAACTCCCGTACGAGTAAAAACAAAACGTAAATAAAGAACAAAGTCATGCTTCGTTTCGTGCTTTGGATTAAACAGTTCAGATGAATGTAGATGAATTCAGATTAGTTTCTTCATGTCTCCTCTGCCGGGCGCTGAGCTGGTCCGTACGCCGGTCCGTCTGTACCGCTACCTGCTGCGCTGCTGCAGACTGCTGCCATCATCCGCCATGCGATCGCATTATAAACACGCCATCAGACAGGTAAACAGCTTCATTTATTCCTGAACTGAGTGTTGGCAAACAAGACATGCTTTAAAGCCAAGATTTTGAAGTGAAAAGTCAACACGATGACCCCCAGTGTTAGCTGGTGAGTTTTGCAACGGTGCTTGATGGCTTAAACGATGCTCAGTTTTAGTATTTCTAAAAACAAAAGAGGCGTGTAACTTGTTCCTGTTGTTACGACCGATGTCAAAAGCGGGGACGTGGGTCAACCTGTGCTTGATGAACTTATTTAACTTAAGATTTGTTTTCTTCAGAGCTACAGCAGTCATGCAGATGAGGACGACGCTGAGAGAATTCATATGATGATTCAGAGAGCTATATCTGATGCAGACTGGATATTAAAGAAAGTAAGTTTGTTTAATGTTTATGTTATGTTTCTTTTCTATACACCTGTGGTGATTGTTGTGTTTCCTCAGTACGCCAAGAAGAAATGAGCACCGTGGAGGAACAGCGGAGGAACATTGAGCATGAAGCAGACCCAGAACCGATGGAGGGTGCCCACAGGTTCCAGATGAACAAATCTGCTCATGTACAAACATTAAAAGTACCAAAAAATAGCCGATGTGAAGTGCTTAAACGTAGCAGAGTCTTTATAAGCATTGGTTGGTGCCAATTACTTTCAGAGGTGTACTGAACACGAATAAGAAATGGCACAAAATTGCACAGTGGAGAAGTTCAGCCATTGCTTTAGTAATTCAGTGTCACCTAATGTTCAAAATAAATATAATAAACAGGGCCCACACTGTCAAATTTGTGTTTTGTTGGGGGTTTCATGGAGGTGTGGTATTATAAAAAAGCAATCACTTGTTCAGCACGTCAAAGTGAGCGACATTATGTAACTTAAGTCACCGTCAAAGAATATATTTAACTTATTTTGTTCTCCAGCAAGCAGTCCACACTGCAGGAGTTCGGAAAAACTTCACTCCAGGTTATCTAGAAAAGTTTTCCTGATAAGACTGTGGCAGGTCGCGTATGCGATCATTTTAAAATATGGATTTGCTAAGATATTGTAGATGATAACATTTTTATATAATATATATAATTTGAATATTGTTTCAAGTAGCCATTGCAGCAGTAGAAGAGAAGGATATGCCTTAATTTACATTTTAAACGTTATGTAACATTTAGGACATTCATTTAGGACTAATAAATGCATTTTAAAAGTGAAACTTTGGTGTCTTTGTAAACAAGTTATTTTATGTGTGGTTTATAGGTACAGTAAGGGTTTGGCTGTACAGTAAAAGACCTTATCAAACAATAACATTATGTAGCTGTGGTAACTACAGTGTTGATGACATTGTAGTCATAACAGTTGAATATTCTGTTTTTTCTCCATTTGTTGCTCTTTAATGCAGTGACATTTTTGGTCATAGACTATCATCCATCATCACAATCTTCATTACTGCATAAATAAAACAAAACAAACTATAGGGAAGTTCATTACATAATGTGAAAGCAATGGTAGTTTTTACTTCGAATTTCAATGGTAAAAATGAATGACATCATCACCTGCAATATATTGTCACAATAAACATAATTGTTCCTTTTCAAGTGGACTGTAGATAATGAAGCTGATAATAATATGCTAACAAAAAACAGAACCCATTGATTCCTGAATGAATTTAACAATCTACAAACCAGCAGAAATGGCAGCTTGATTTTTGAAAAAGAAATCAACAAATGGATACGTTTAGATACAGTACACAAGTATGTATATATATATATATATATATATATATATATATATATATATATATATATATATATATATATATATATATATATTATTCTTGCCAAATGTTTACTCATAACTTACTGTGTTTTTCCCTTGTTATTGTTAACTAATCTATCCGGGGGATAGGCATGGTTTTGATTTGGATAATCAGCAGTTGTGGAGTTTAATACCAGGACTAAACTACAGCATAAAGTCAGAACACTGACTTCTGCCAATGCTTCAGTGAAGTTTCAGCTGAACATCTGTGAGGTTGTAGCAGTTTTCTGTGAGAACGTTTGCTTTTCTGAATAAACATTTAAACGCTTAAATGAAAGAAGGGAATCATTTCATTCCTCGGGTGGATTTGAGAAGTTCAGGAACATCTTATGAGCACTGTGCTATTACAAGACTGTTCACTTCTTACCAGTTTTACCAACAGACACACGTTTCCTGAAAGCCCTCGACAGGTTTCTGCAAAGCTACATGTTTCACAAACAGTAACTACACAGAAGCCAGTACACACTGCGAGACTTTATTTAAAAAACTACACTTTATAATAAATATATATGGGCTGCCAGTATTTGTCTTTTTCTTCCTGTTGATAATGGTAATATTAATAACAAATATTAGCAGTACATACACAGTGAAAACGTTGTAGGTACATTGTTGCACAATATTGTAGGTTCAGTGTTTAATTAAATTAAAGATGACGTGATTAATATTGCACCAACAGCATTTATAGGCTAATCATCTGTAATGCATTGCATCATATGCAGTTCTGATGTGTTTAGTGAAATGAAAAATAACAGTTTCTAATCATTTCGTTCATGCATGTGTGCTTATTTTTCTATAGGCAGGGAACTGACAGACGTGGGTTCATTGTGACTAATGATGAGATGCATGCATGGTTTCCCAAAAAAATGGTTTCATCAGAAACTTTTAAAGATGATGAAGAGTCCAGATTGTGACATTTGATAAGATTGTAAATGGGCTGCTGTCCCACCCTTCCCTGATGCAGGAGCAATGCTCTTGACCTGCCCTCATCCACAGAGAGTATAAAGGAATGCTAAACCGAGGAAACCCATTGACTGTGAAAGCATCGACAAGGTAATAACTTTGTATTTTTGCATGCATATATTCCACTTTTTTATCGTGCATATTGTGTGATATATTATAATATACGTGTTTACCGTCTGTTTTTGATAAATAAATGATCATTTAGAAATAGGGAAAATGTTTCTTCAAAAGTTAATTTGCGTAGCCCTTCACAAGGAAAAATAATGCAAAGATGAAAAGCATATGAATAACAAATGAATATTTCAGAAAGAAATGGGGAACAAGATCACTAAAGACGACGAAAGCATGATAGTCCATCAGATCAAGACCAATGCGGTAAGAAAACGTATGTTGAAATGAAATGCAATGTCATGCATTTAAAGCATTAAAGCTGAATAACTTTAAATATTTTTGGTATTGCCAGAAGTGTGAGGGCAAAGTAAATAGATGCCCATTTGTAAAGCAAATAAAAAACTACGAGGATGAGTCCTGTTATGAAGATACGCTACATCACAAAGCGGTCAAGGTAAGAAACTGCTTCATTTAGTTTGCATTTATTCATGCTTATAATGTATTTGCCTGACCTAAAATCAGCCATAGTCCCTTATCATTCGTTTGCATAGTTTAATTTTCTGTTCAATGTCCTAAACATTGTCAGTCTTTGCTTTTACAGAGCTCATAACTTTTAACCCATCTCATTTGACATTCGCCAATGCGATTGTGAGCTGAATGCAATTCGTATATTGATCGTGAGCGTTTGGAAATTTGCTATAAACCACGTCACATTCATTGTTATCGTTATTATTATTATTATTTGCATGCATAATAGTACAAGGTGCAGGAAAATGTTGTTTTATTTCAGAAGCAGACGTGCACGTCTCATGTTTGTGAGGGCTCGGTTGTGAATTCAAAGTCTCTGATGCGATGGCCATCCTCAGCTCCTCCAAACTCCAGTGACCTCCTCATGCAAGCCATTGACTTCATCAATCAGTACTACAAGTCAATTAAAAAGTAAAAAAGTAGTCCATAATGAACATTTGCTTCGTTTTGAAGAGGTTAAATCGGGGTGCATTATCATTGATTTGATTGTGACCCAGCACACAGATTGAGGAGCATCTGGCTCGCATCGAGGAGGTTTGCATGGAAATAGATGCTACAGGATCGTATCAGCTCACCTCAAAGGAGCTTGAATTCGGAGCGAAGCAAGCCTGGAGAAACGCACCGAGATGCATTGGCCGCATTCAGTGGGCTAATCTTCAGGTGCCTTTAATATCCTCAATATTACACCTTATATGTCTGAATGAACATTATGTGGACCATCTCAGAGGTCTGTTCACATCGGCTCTCCCATGCAGGTGTTTGACGCACGCAGGTGCACCACCGCCGCCGACATGTTCCAGGTGCTGTGCGATCACATCCAGTTTGCCACCAACGGGGGCAATTTGAGGTAGATTCAAAGTATTAAAAAGAAATCATTTATTGAGCCATTACATAACACCTTGTCTCACAATGGTCACGTTTATAGTAATAACTTATACATTGAGCTGTCAGGTCAACCCGCAGTTCTGTGTTGTCACCAGAGAGGCCAAAGTTACAGATTCATTCAATGTTTGTAACTTCAATACATCAGCCTCGTGAAATCCTCATCGACTTGGACATTTTGTGAGACGCTGTCACAATTACCATGTTTATTTTGACAGGTCAGTCATTACTGTGTTTCCTCAAAGAAGTGACGGCCAACGTGATTTTCGTGTCTGGAATAATCAGCTCATAAGATACGCAGGTTATAAGACGGCCGATGGAAGAATAATAGGAGATCCTGCCAGTGTTGACTTCACAGAGGTACATACCTGTTTTTATTCTATATCTTTATTCTGCAGATGTACCTTTAGACATTTGCTCTTTTCCCAACAATGTCACGGTACATTCCTTTGCCTCATTCATACAGATTTGCATTCAGCTTGGATGGACACCAAAGTACGGCCTGTTTGATGTGCTTCCACTGTTGTTACAAGCTAATGGAGAGGACCCACAGCTGTTTGAAATTCCCCAACATTTGATTTTGGAAGTTCCCATGGAGCACCCACAGTAGGTGACATGGGCCTCATACTCTGTAGCTGGCTGGGAAAACATGCTTTGGACAGATTAACGTTTGCTAATTGATTGATAACTCTCGCCGCCTCTATATGTGCGATTTTGATTTGAATTGCTGTTTACATAGACCACGAGAGCCCTCGATTGAGGTATTCAGATGTCTTAGATAACTTGCATTCCGTTTGATTCTGCTTGTTTCTTGAACAGAAAATTATTCAAAGGCTTTATATCCTTTAGAAGCTCGTATTAAAAGGACCTTTAAAATCAACCGCCTCTAAGTACTCCAAGATCAGTTTAGAGTGGAAAAGCCATTCGAGTTTAAGACAGCTTGTCTCTGCCTCGCATTCTTCCAGTTAGACGCAACAAATGAGTTTAACCATTGAGACCTGATGTCATGTTCTCGAACCAGTCTCACACTAACCCTTCAGTTTACAAAGCTACCTAATTAGTTTTCTCAAGCACTATGTGAGTTTGACTGAAGTGCTGGTTGATTGAGCCTCACTGGTTCAGCTACACAGATCTGGAAATATTGTTGATTCGTATGAGGATATGTATGAAGTATATAGGGTATGAAGCAATATAGGGTTTTAGTTGTGGTTGACTGATATGGGTTTTTAATGGCCGATGTTGATATTGAGAGACCGATATAACACGTATGTAATTACAGTAAATGAGAGACATGTAGAAAACTTGATAAACGAAATGAACATTGATTGTGTATTACGTGGTTAGTTAGCAGCATGTAGCTTAGCATTAAAGCAGATCCGAACACATGAAAAGGTCCACTTCAGACAAGATATTACGTTAATACAACGTAACATGACATTAAAAAGTGAATGACGGTTTTACTGTCTGTCAGACACATTTTTTTTAAAATTACTTAGTTAAAATTACTTTGCTGTCTTAAATTTTTACGTTTAGCCAACTTGGCTATACATGTCATTTCAACTTTTTTTTACAGTGTAGGGAAAAACTCTAATGCACCACATGGCAGCCAAATAAAAAGATTTATCGGCCAAACAGAAAGATTTATCGACTGATAAATGAAAAATTCCCGATATATCGGTCATGGGCAATATATCGGTGTACCACTAGTTTTATATTTAAGTATTCTATTTGATGACATGACTAAGAACAGAATGTTAGCAGCAGTATTTATCTAAATATTCATGTTTCTTGTGCATTAGGTACGAGTGGTTTGGGGATTTGAATCTTCGTTGGTATGCATTGCCTGCCGTGTCCAGCATGTTGTTGGAGATTGGTGGTCTTGAGTTCACAGCATGTCCGTTCAATGGCTGGTACATGGGAACTGAGATTGGAGTGAGGGACTTCTGTGATACAAAACGCTACAATGTTCTTGAGGTGCTACAACTTTACTTGCTGCCCTAAAGATTTTACAATGTAAAAGAATGGGTTTGGAGTTTGTTTGAAACTGATATTCTGTTTCGTTGTTGTGTGTCCTACAGCGGGTTGGACGTAGAATGGGCTTGGAGACACAAAAACTTTCTTCATTATGGAAGGACCAGGCCCTAGTGGCCATCAATGTTGCAGTGGTGCATAGTTTTCAGGTACATTCAGAAGTGATTGTTGTTTTGTTAGCCTAGCGGTACACGTTTTGTCAAGGGGATCTGGGTTCAAATCCTTGTGTGTACTTTGATCCAATAGTGAGTAAATGTATAAAGTGATTGTTGAAAGACATTTCTGAGAAAGTGATAATGAATATTTTAGAGATTATTAGGGGTTAATTTGTTGCTTTAGTAATGTTATTTTGTTCTGAGTGGCTAGAATTTGACCTTCACTGTCACAATATTTTATGTTTTTGAGTGACCTCTTGTCATCCTGAAATGTAGAAAAATAAGGTCACCATAACAGACCACCATTCTGCATCTGAGGCCTTCATGAAGCACATGGAGATGGAGGTCCACCTGCGTGGAGGCTGTCCAGCCGATTGGATCTGGCTGGTGCCACCGATGTCTGGTGCTCTAACCCCTGTGTTCCACCAGGAAATGTTGAACTACATCCTGTCACCGTTTTTTTATTACCAGGTACCTTCACGTCACTGTCATTTGGAACAAATCTAGTGTGAATTCAGAAAGGCTACATTATTGGAACATTTGGAACATTATTGGAATCACTATTGTTAGTGATATGAACATGAATATGTGAAGTGTGATGTTTCAAAATGAAAGTGGGATGTTTTGTTTGTGTTTTTGTTTGTTCACTGCCTTGTAAAGCCTGAGCCATGGTTGACTCACAAGTGGAAAAACAAGAAGAAAAAAGTGAGACGACATAAAGTCAGCTTCAAAAGCTTGATAAGGTACCACAATATCATGTTAACATTTTCTCAGAACAACACAGCGCTGTTCTCTCAGATGAGATCTGTCTGCAACCATGTTATGAATGTTTCAAAGGTTAGCTGTGAATGTTTGGTTAGCTGCCAGTACAGCTAAATTCTTGTTTTGTTGTTCTGTAGAGTTGTGCTCTTCTCTCAAACACTCATCAAATCAGTCTTGGCCAAGAGGGTGCGCTGCACTGTTCTCTATGCAAGCGAAACGGGGAAATCTCAGACCTTTGCTAAGAAACTCAATTTAATGCTCAACTGTGCCTTCAGCTCCAGGGTAAGAGAACCATCACCTCCAATGGCAAAGATTTTATCATTCCAAAAGGCCAAACAGAGCGCGTTTATAAACACTTGACAATTACCAAATTATCATAATGTCCTGCATTAAAATTTGAATGTGGAACAGGGTTGTGTTTTCTCATACAGCTTGTCTGCATGGAGGACTACAACATCAGTGAACTTGAGAAGGAAAGTCTTCTGATGGTTGTCACAAGCACCTTTGGCAATGGAGACTGTCCAGGAAACGGAGCGGTGTGAATAAGTTTATGACCTAAGTGACATCATAGACATTTAGAACATTGTTAACATAATTAGCGCACAATTTAAAGTATGCAATATGAAAACGCGATCAGGAGTCATTTGTTTTATTTGTACAAAAACTACAGCCGATATTAGCTGTTTAAATTCCAGCTGATCAGCTAACAGGGAATGTTCTCAAAACATTGGCTAAAATTCTCTTAAAGTTTTCTCAAAGTTATCAAAAACATTTTTAACTTGTTAAAGGAAGGTTTACAACGTCTATAAAGCTGGATGTTTTGAACGTTCCTAAAACATTCAAAATAACATTTTTATCGTTTTTGTTAATGGAAAGGTCAGGGAAACGTTCTCAACCTTAAATTGTTAACTGGTGAGTCTCTCGGGTGGTTATTTTTCTGCTGTTCTCAGAGTTTCAAGAGAGAGCTTTTCAGCCTGAAACACCTACAAAACAAAATCAGGTCAGTTTAAAACGTTCCAGTTTTTTGTTTTCCAAGTGCTGCTGCTTCTGTAAAGTAGAGATTGTTTATACCAGAAGGCCATTTTTTCCCTCATACACAGGTACTGTGTGTTTGGGCTTGGCTCTCGAATGTACCCACAATTCTGTGCGTTCGCTCATGCAGTGGACAGTAAGTTTGCAGCTCTGGGGGCTGTGCGTGTGTCCCCGACAGGAGAAGGAGATGAACTGAACGGACAGGATGAAGCTTTCTCAGCCTGGGCTTGTGCTGCTTTTAAGGTTGTGAGCTGTCACTCACTGTTTTTGTGTTGGTGATAAACATAAAACAATCTTGTGTGTTCAGTATATTAAATATGTAAAAGAAAGGTAAATGAAATTGTGAGCTCTTGATTGTATATGTGAGCTGTTGGATTCTGTTTAACGTGTAGGACGCGTGCAGAGAGTTTAATGTTCAAGGACAGCTTCCCAGGAGCGATCGCCTGGCGGACTGCTGGGATCTTCAGAAACACAGAGTTCAGAATGATAGTTGTACATTTGACAGAATCACAGGTTCATCTAAATTTGTTTCCTGTGAAAATATGTACTGTATTATTGTACATTAATATTTCAACTCAAACTATAATGATTAATCCAATCGACACTTTTTGCCCTCTAAACCTGGCTTGGTTTTACAGCTTTGTCAGCTCTCCATTCTAAAGTTGTGGTTCCTATGAAGCTGAAGAGAAGACAGAACCTACAGAGCCCACAGTCAAGGTTTAATTTCAAACCTCATGTTCATACATCTTTTATATTAGCATGTACATTTATACATTGACATTTCCAAAGCTTCAATCCAAAGTCATCCAGGTTTTAAGAACATGACCAGTATCTACTTGATGATTCTCCATGTTTTCAGTCGTACTACAATATTGGTGGAGCTGGAGATGGATGGGAACACTGCACCTTTAAATTTTGCCCCTGGAGATCACGTCGGGGTTTTCCCAGGAAACTCACCTGAGCTTGTGTCTGGTATCCTGAAGCATTTCCTCAATGCTCCTCCTATTAACCAGAGCCTTCATTTGGAATTCCTCAGTGATTCTTACCCTGGTACTGAACCTTGTCCGCCAATTACATAATTACAGTGATGGACATCTTAATAACAATGATGGGTTTAATGATGGATAATGCTGTTGTCCTGCAGATGGTGAAAAGTGGCAGATAGATGAACGGATACCACCATGTCCTCTTGCCCAGGCTCTCACATATCTTCTGGATGTCACCACCCCACCCTCACAGAGCCTCCTCCGCAAGCTCTCCAAAATGGCAAAGCAGGAAGACCACCGACAGCGTCTGCTAGCACTGGCAACGGTAAGTGACAATGATATCTAAAAATAAATGTTCAAAATAAGATCACAAATCATATTTTATCTGACCAGAAATGACCTAAAATTAAACAGATTTATTCCAAAACAAACACATTATGTGAGTTTTAGTGGGGCATGGTATTCCGATGGTAATCATTTTAAATGTCCAATCCGAATGAAATATTCCATGTAAACACCTCAATCAGAATTAAAAGGCCCAACCCGAAACTTTAATCAGTTTGAGATGGGTGGGATAAACCTTTATATAAACCGATGTAAACACGTTTATATATTTCATATAGTACTGTACATTTCTGTACAGTAATATTTTTTAGAATGGTTTCCATGAAATATATATTACACATAGATGACAAAAATGCTGAAAACAGTTAGTTTTCCTAATTTAAATGTTTCCAAAATTAATATAGAACTGTGCAGAACTTTCACTGGTTTTCGAACTTTTCACAGTGAAATTTGATTAACACACACCTAAACATCCACAGGACTTCCAGGTGTATTTCACATGGAAGGAGTACCACAAACCAACCTTACTTGAAGTGCTGGAGGAGTTTCCTTCTCTGGAACTGAATGCTGCCTTTCTCCTCAGCCAGTTGCCTCTCCTAAGGCCACGTCTCTACTCCATCAGCTCCTCCCCTGACCTCCACCGTCAGGAGCTTCACCTCACTGTGGCTGTGGTCAGCTATTACACACAGGGTACAGGAAAACCAAACCCTCACCGCAATAAAGAATGACTAATTTTACTGTGCCTTGTTCTAGCATAAAGCTCTTGAAGTCTTTTATTAGTTTTCTTGAATTATGTGGGGTAATTGTAAAAAAAAACTCATAATAGTTAATCACAGATTTTCTCAGAGAATGAGGCTCTTTAAAAGTGTCTGGTAGAACAATTTCTCTTAGACACTTCAATAATTTTTACATTACTAGTAGATCTAGAAGAACCATGGTAGAAATTCGTCTGTTGTTATTTTATTGTATGCTTCATTTAGAGGGAAAGGGTCCACTGCATTTTGGCCTCTGCAGTACCTGGCTCAATACCATCAAAGAAGGAGACACTGTGCCCTGTTTCCTCCATAGGTACCATTCATTTCAGATTCCTAAGATGTTCCTGAGAGTGAAATCTGGTTTTAGAGAAGTGTCCATCATAGTTTCTTTCTGACCTGAATGTTCTGACTCATAAACTTGTTCCATATTTCCAACAACTGCAGCTCGGACATGTTCCACCTCCCATCTGACACTAGTGCTCCCTGTATTCTTGTGGGAGCTGGCAGCGGCATTGCTCCTTTCAGAAGCTTCTGGCAACAACGATTTCATGACATGCATAATAAAGGTATTGAATTTTTCCTTTATCACATTCAAGTGGTTTAAAGTTCCATTTGAAATTGGCTTGCCTGAAGTTGTTGCATGTTTAAAGCTGCAATCTGAAACTTTTGGTTAAAAAAAGAAAAATGAGTTATTGAGAATGTACGTAACAGATTAGTGTTATAATTTGTACTATCAGGTCAGATATTCACAGGTATTATCAGTTTGGCTTCATTTGAATTCAACATTTATAAATAAATGTAAAGTAACCTACAATTTTTTGTGCAGACAGAGATGGCGATAGAGAGGTAAAAGTTACGGATAGAAGCTTTAAGTAATTTCTCCAACTGTAGGTCTAACAGGGAATCCTATGACGCTTGTGTTCGGGTGTCGAAGTTTAGACACAGATCACCTTTACAAAGAAGAGACTCTGGACATGCGAGATAATGGCACTCTGGATGTTATTGCAACCGCTTATTCTCGGCAGGCCGGAAAACCTAAGGTAAAGCTTGATATCACCTTACTACTGTAACCCTTCTTCCACTAAATCAACATTTAAAGTGACATTGCTTTATTGGTTCAGGTTTATGTACAAGATGTCATGCGAGAACAACTGAATGACGAGATCTTCAAGGTCCTGCACCAGAGTCCAGGTCATCTGTACATCTGCGGTGGCTTGAACATGGCCCGTGATGTGGCCACCACCATTCAAGAAATCCTAGCCAGCCGACTGAACATAACTCTTGCTCAGGCAGAAGAATATATTTCACGGCTCAAGGTGAACCTTCAGTTAATTGCCACAAATATTGTTTTAACACCCGACATTGTCTCAAAGCATTAGTGTTTTCAATTAATTGTATTGAATGTGTTGTTTATTGTATTAGGTTTATTGTCTTTAAAGATATGTTGTGATTCGTATGCTCAATAATTTCACATTATGCTTTATATTCAAAGAATGAGAAGCGCTACCATGAGGCCATTTTTGGATCCTAGTGCAGCTGGATCATTTTCAAAGCCAAATGCAATGAAAGGCACAACAAAAACGGACTGGCCGGGGGACAAAACATTTAATCCAGAAGAGCGATCCACAAGTATAGACTGTGAAGTATAACGAAATCCAGCACCAACAATACATGCTAAAACATTGCCACACAACACCTTGGTCCTCACAGCAACTTTTGTATTGTACAGTGTGAATTATGGAGATATGGAGATTATATATTATTTCTTTCCTCCTTTAATAGTCTGACCTGTTTAGTTGTTTAAGGTTTATACACTTTCATTTGTTTGGGGGAAGACTGATCTGTATTATAACACAGACAACTCATCTGTTATTGAACAGCGGCTGTCAGGCTTACCTGCTCTCAGTCCTGCACATTTATTTTATTTGTCCTGTTATAAATATATATATATATATATTTAAAATCTCAAACTGAGCTCTCTATATGTCTGGAGCCACTATATGTAACAGCATTGATTTCTAACCATTAAACTACCTCCAACTCAACAACAGGGATTCGTAGCATTTGTTAGAAAGCTGTATGTAATTGCTTCCTTATATAATTATTCCCACAGTGTTATATAAACATGTCATTGGCTGAATATGGTAAACATCGAGCTTTATAATAAACAAATTTAATATCATGAAATATTGGAGGGTTTTTTTCCTGCGCGTCCTGCGTGCATCATTTTTGTCCGTGATGGGCACCCGTAGTTACACCGGAAGTAGAAATCCGATTCCGCCGTAAACTTTTAACTACTGTTTTAATACCGTACGATGAAACCACTTTATTTATTATCACTTATTTTATTTATCTAATTAAATACAAATTAAATGATGTGAAACCACATAAACCTCTTATGGCTGTTTTTACACGGTGAGCATTAGTGACATGCATGTGGCAGCCAGTAAGACGCATCGAGGTTATTGAAAACAGGATGTTTTAAAACAATCATTTGTTTAAATTAGGCCAGATTGTCTTCACATCGTATTCAAAAGATAATAATAAAATCGCAAAAACGCTTTTATATCGTTAACGCTAACCCAGCCAACAGGAAACGTTTTCGGAACGTTTCCTAAACATTCGCCTAGTTATCAAAACGCGTTGCCGTAACGTTAGTGTAACTTTTTTTTAATGTATTTGTCGTGCATCCTAAAGTTGTTGATGGAAACATGTCAAAAATGATGCAGAATTAAAAAACAAGTTTCAATAACGTTTTTATAACCAAGCAATAAGAAACAAATGCTGTTTTATGATAACGTTTTTGTTACTTAACGGGAACGTTCTTACAACCTAAAACTGTGTATCCTTTATTATATATGTTATATAGATATATATATATTATGTTATTATATGTGTGCATGCATGTGTAATATGTTTGTTGGCGCTGTATATGCTTTATTTTCTATATTTTTATTTATTTTATATTGTTTTATACCGGTGTCACTATACTTCATCAATATTACAATATTACTCAATATCAATATTAAGTCTTCAAGTTGACGACGTTGATCAGACACGTCCATCGTGCTTGTCATGTTTTTAGGATATATATATATATATATATATATATATATAATTAAATCCAAAAAAATAATATTAATGTTCATTTCATTAGCAGGTCATTTGAGTTTCCTCATGTTTTTGTATGACCAGCAGGTGGCGACAGAGCTCCGTGACCCTTTGCTGAACATGAAGTTGCCCGACATGTTGGCAGAGAGACACAGAGGAGCCACATGAGACAGTCAGCACAGATACTCAAACATCTTCATCTTCAAGATATAACTGATGCTTTCTGTTAGGACAACCAAAACCGGTCCTGCTGTCGGTGCATCAGCACGCTGGTTAGAGACGTGGGATGCTGGAGGGGTCATTTTTTTAAAATCTCAAACAGCATCATGGTTTGTTCTCTTCTTGGTGTCAGATGAGTGAAGTGGAGGACGCTGGTACATGACGTACCATCACAACTGTTTCAGATTGAGAACCTTATAGCCAGGTGGCTATTACAGACTGTTTTACCCCACCATCAGTATCAAGCAGCTCTTTTGCATGCTGTGATACAGCACTAGTAAGTATTTAATAGTATAATGTCTGTGTGTAATAAAATATGTGGACTGCTTAATGAAAGTTCTCTCTGGTCCATTAATGATGACAGTAGCGGGAACAGTGTCAACATAGTAAATAATAAATTGTTATAGCGTTCCAGTTTTCTGAGTCACTCTATAAACTTATGATTTACATTCAAAATTATATAAAACTGTTTTTTTTTTTCATTTCGCCAATTCAACCTCGTAAGCACAGATAACATTAAAATATGTAATGGGCAGGTTTATTTATACTAAAGAAACTATAAAGTTTGTGTATGTATTTTGTGATGTTTCATTACGCTATTATGACCTCTCCTATGAAAGTGAGACAAGAGCAGCTCTGTACTGGTAAAATGTAGATCATATGTCATATACCTCCAGAAAGGCAAAATGAAAAAGATCTGAACTTATTAAAGGAACATTTAAATGAGAAATTCACTGTTGTAGGAATCTAATTGTAAAAGTTAAACCAAAGAAAATCAAACGGATTATATGAGACATGTTTGTCTTTGATGTTTATCGTGTTGTTCTTGTTACCAATACAGAGGATTTGGTCACAAAGGAGGAGGAGGGTGTATTAATTTGCATTATATAAAGGACAGATTTGACTTGAGATGTAACTTTAGAGCGTTCACCAATATTAATCCACCTTAAATTGAACGATATAAAAAAACGACTGACTTTGAGGTCCTGCCACAAACACTTGGGCTGAAATCTGTCCTGCATTCATTAAGACCAAGAATAGAACTTAGAATAAATTATTTTTTATTTTTTATTCTTATTCTTTATTCTTTATTGCCCAGTCAAGAATTAAAAATACATGATAATGAACTGAAGACTCTGACCATGTAATTTGCCAGTGCCAGAACAAATTTGCATTGAAGGACATTTTTGCATCTAAATGCCCAAATCTTAAATGGGCATCGCAAAACAACTGACAGCTGTAATTGCTTCTACAGCACATGTAATAAAGCACTGAACAGTGAGTAGTTTTGTAAATAAATGCATGGCTTTCTGGGAAAGTAAATGTTCTTGAATAGAAATGTAATCATAAATGTTGAATTTATTCAAAGGAATAACCACTTCGTGTTCACAAATGGACACGCTATTGATTGTAAGTGAATCGCTGTTTTCACATTTGTTTTTGTCTTTTAAGACTTTTCAAACTGCAGATATTAAAGCGCCACTTAAGTACAAAAATGCACAAAAAAGAAGCAATTAGTGGTCAAACATTCTGTCTGTAAGCCACATCCAAAAACAGTTTGCATTTTATGTGCATGACAACAAATCTGTTTTTTATTCTGTATTTCTCTTTGTGTCTTTTTTATCATTTTATTGTCACATTCACACTTTCATGATGGCTCTGTATTATCCACAAATACCAGGTAACACCTTACCAATAAGCTTCCATTTGTTAACATTAACATAAACTAAAAATTATCAATGCTTACACAGTTTAAATGTTTTTCAGTGTTCATTTTAACATTTAATATATATATATATCAAATGAAAAGTTGTATCTATTAGCACAATGAACCAAACGAAACTGAACGGGTGTAACTATCATGAACAAAGATTGTTGTAATGTTGTAAAAAATATGTTGTTCTTTGTAAGGTCATTTTAGTAAATGTTTTAGCTAATGTTAATGAACACAACCTTATTGTAAAGTGTTAACAACAGCTCTGTAATCTCTTCTCTAATACATTTCTCTCCAAATGGTAAAACGTCATTTTTTAATGTACCGCTAGATGGCACTAATGTCATGTCTATTGCTTCCAGTGTGACTTTTCTCAACTCTGGAGCTTTTCTTCATGCATTTGAGACACCGTAATGCTGAGGGTGAACACAGAGCTGTCAAAATGTATTTTGCATCTGTGCACATCTTGGATAACATTTCCTCCAGAAGTCATTTATTTGTTTTGATGTTGCATTTCAATTTGTGTCATTTTGTCGACGTTAATGGGTTTTATATGTGTTTTCATGTGTGCAATGAATGCAGTGTGTGTGTGTGTGTTGTGTGTGTTGATGTGAAGGGCCCAGATGCGTCTGAAATTAGTGAAGGAGAGCCGTGAAAACACTGAAGGCGGAGGAGCATGATGGGCGATCTGAGGGTGAGCGACTGCCGTTCTGCTCCTGAAAGTCCAACCTTCTTAAACAAATAACCATAGATCTCACAAAAGTACCCCAGTGCCTGTTTTTGCATTAAAAACCAGCCTACACTTTACAAAAAGGTTTCATTCGTAACAAGCGTTACTAACAATAAATATATTGTTACAGCATTTGTGAATGTTTGTTAATGTTAGTTAACAGTAATGCAATTGTTCATGTTAGCTCCTTGTGCCTTAACTAACATTAACAGATACAATTTTTGTTTTTCCCCAAAATGTAGTCTGGGTAAATGTTGAAATTTATATGAACTAATATTAATAAGTGCTGTAGATGTATATTGTTAACTAATTAATATAATTAATTAATGTTAACAAATTGAACCTTACTAAAGTGTTACTGCTTTCAGAATCGTTTTACCATTTACGTTAATTAAGATAGTTTAAAGTTTTAACAAGTTTCTCAGGGTAACAAGGGTCGTACTATCATATTTTGACTAACCATACTAATTTATGTAAGGAAAACCTTACATAAATCACATTAATTGCTTTTCAAATCAGATTTAAACGTGCTATTTTTTATTGCAAAGATTAAACAGGCAGATAGTGATTTCTCACTTTAAATGTACCAGAAACTGTGTGTTAGGCACACGCCAAAGATGTTAAAGATCACGACGGGTAGCTGAAAAATAAAATTCTGGACTGCCAAGACTGATTTACCTGTAAAGGAGAATAACACTGGATGTGGGAGTGGATGAAGCCGGTTGTTGAGTCACAACCGAGCATAAAATTTCTATTTGAGCACTACACAGTTCTCTCCCACTCTTGAGTTTGAGAAAGAGTAACTGATTAAGAATTACAGCTCAATGTAAGCTAGCTGTGGAAATTTATAGAAAATAAAAAACACTATTCATAAATATGACCGAAGTGATTAGCCCGCATAAGCGACCATCAAATGATATAGCTGTGTGCAGATGTTAACAAATACTAAGAATTTTATGAATAAAAGGTTGTAAATAAAAGATAACCGTGTAGCAGTCTAACCGTTACAGAACAGGAAATACAAATAACAGTTTTTCTCTTCACGTCGGGAGAGTGCTGCTGTATTTACACATGATTTTAAATTTTAATGTCCTGAGAATACATCGGGCCTATTTAAAGTGCCGTGTCCCTGGCTGTGTCTCTTCTTCTTTACCGTGGCCTGATAATGAGACTTGATCTGTACACACTACATGTGCACTAGTGCTTCTGTCTGGGTCCGAACATTCCTCTGAGTACATCATCACCATAATCAATGACAGGTTGAGTCGGCTGAGGTTTGAAGACCTTTACACGAATACTGTTTGTTTCACTTCTCTACAGCAATGGAGTTTAGAAGAAAGGCTGCCCTGGTCAAGGTATCGATTGGGACCTGCTTGTTTTGTTGTTTATTTATTTATTTGTTTATTCAGCCCTGGAGCTCTGGGATTCCCACTTCTGCATATGTCAAGGGCATTTCCCTCAGCAGTGTACTAAAGCTTCATTTTTCTCATCCCTTGGCTGCTAAGTCTTTTGCGGCACGGAGGCCCGGTGCGCTGATTAATCGCATAAAGATTTGTGATGTTTTAAATTAGCCCCCTATATTACTTATGAGACCTGAATTACTGTAGTTGGTACGGTCTCCTCCCACTGCTGAGGTTTGCACAAATAAAGATATAGTAGCTCTCGGTTCGTAACCTAAAATAAATACATAGCTCTCCCAAACCGGGCCAAGATATAGTGTTTCACAGATGTTCTGCGCACGAAGCTCAGAATCAAAGAGGTAGTTTATGGCAATCTGACAAACTTCAAACACACTCGGGTTCCAATTAGAACCAAAAATGGTGTTGCAGGCTGATCCCCTAAGAAAAACTTTAGGTTCCGTCGGTTGCTTTCTTCTTCCATACTGATGATTTAAAGAGCCTGGAAAGCAATATGCAGATCTGAGGAACTTTTTAAATCTCCAAACAAACCATACAGGAACTTATGAACCCAACAGCAAAAACTTTGCATTTTACCAAGCATTCGTCTCCTGTCACATGCCAAATATCTGAAAATTGCCCTGTTTTTTTATATTTTACGCTCGCAAAAGTGACTTGGTTTTCACAAAATATGCTTAGCAATAAACCTTTAAATGACTTAAAACACGAAGAACTCTGACGTTGCCATGTGAACGTTTATGTTTATGTCACCATTGCACCGTGGAGATATACAACAGCCTGTCTCAAGCCATAGAAAAAGACGTGAAAAATACAGTATTTAGTCCAGTTTAGGTCTCTTAAAAGCCACAGTTTAAACTGTCAGGCTTCTAACTTGAGCAGGCAAAGGGTTAAAGGCTCCCTGTGGACTTCTGCCTCTTCACCATCAACATGTGCAATCCAGGTCAATGCAATTTGCTCTGCGGGCGAGTTCATTTTCGCATGGCATTGAAATGCGCGGCCACACACGCCGCCTGTGCCGCCTCAGGTCTGTTTCCTCTCCTCTGTCACCTAGAGTCAACCTTTCACATGATACAATTCTAAATAATTGGCCTTCATAATTAATCCTTGTGAAATGGGTTTCCAACAAGCCTAAATTGCATATAACAATTTTTCACTTAAGCATTTTGCTTTTTAAAATCTAACCGGAAAGCTTACAATTAAAGGCCCGGGGGAGAAAATGGAGACCCGAGAGCAATTGCACCCATGTGGTGAGTTAATACCATAATTCGCCTGGTTCTTGGCGTTTAGGACCTTATTTTGTTCTTGTAGTACACTAATAACATAGCCCACTAAAAATAAGTTATGTAATATTCCAATACTGCCGTACATACCTGGACCATGCGGGAGTCAGCGGTTGGTGTGGTGATGCCGTTGGGTGGTTTACTTAATGAAGCTTCTTTTTTAATCGCCCACAGGGTGTGTGAGTTCTGCTATAGCGTACCCCAAAGGTGCAGGTGAGCCCAGACTGATCTGAGATCAGAGGAGCAGCCACAGGCAAGCCCTTTTACATGATTCCATGTCCTCGGGCTATGAAGTCTGAGCAGAGCTTTGGAGGGCCGAGAGGTATAAAGGGATAAATGGAACCTGAAGTCAACATACTGCCGCCAAGCGAGGTGTCATCAGTCGTTGCCACACGGACACTTTATTCTCCCTGACGGGAAAGAAAGACTTTTTCTCCCTCATCATCTTTTTTTAACCCTTTAAGGACATGAGCAGCTCTAATGGGACAGTAAAGCAGGTGACACACTGCTAGAGATTTAAGTTAAAAAAAGGAGCATCTTTGCTTTGGACTTCTGACAGAACCTGCCTTGGTGGTGTTTAGCACCCGCCGAGCTAACAGCGAACGTTCTCAGAACATCCACTAATGTTCTCTTCAAAGTTCTCTCAGAGTTATCAAAAAAGTTACGGTAGAATGTTTTTAATGTTATATATCATACATCAAAATGTTATTAAGTTGTTAGTGGAACGTTTAAAAGCATTACAGAATTCAAACATGTTTGAATAACGTTCTTATAACCAAGCAGTAACGTTAATACAAAAATAAAAAACTGGACGTTTTAAACATTCCTAGAACTTTACTGTTACTTAATGGAAACATTATGGAAACGTTCTTACAATCTAAAATTGTTAGCCGGGCCCGTTCAGTTCTGAGTGGACAAATGCAAGATTCATCACATTATTGACACCCACAAGCACCTTTATGTCCCTCACAACACCACACACACACGCACGCACACACAACCTTCCACACTCTCACACAATCATTACAACGTGTGAGACAAATCGCGAGCATTTTGCCTCAATCCTTTAATATCATTTCCGGACTTTCATCAAGTTTTGGCTGGTACATTTAGTTTTGGGAATCAGATTGTATTTGTGGCACAAAGAGGCTCACTCTCGCAACCGGAGCTGTTAATTATGATTGGTTTGTTATTGCTCACCAGAGCATAACAAATCGCCATTATGTTGTTTTGCCGAGTCTAATTTAATTGTAACAAAAGTAATTATCCCTCATTTATATTGATGCCATAAGCAGAAGTAAGAGAGCACCTGCTGCCATATAAACCTGTTGTTTACTAAAAATAAACCAGATGACATGCGCTTGTGCTCTTCAATATATCACGAACGTGAGAACTGTTCGTCGTATAATTCCTAAAATGACTGTTATTGTACACACGTGATCATCTGAAGATACACGTTTAAGTAAATTGTAACAGCCCAGAGAAAGGAAAAACTCATTTATTTCTTCCAGACAGCGATGAAAGGGAATCGAGAACAAATGGAGACTTTTGCTCAAGCTTCTGCTCCTCAAAATTTAAACCTGAAAAAGGAACCTCTCATATATCTACTTGGAAGTTTCAGAAAACATAAAAATATGTCTGAATCCGTGTCTGAAACATCTGCCAAGATTCCAAAGTCTGCAATCAAAAGAGAGAGATTTCAATATTAAATATTTCTCATCAAATTCCAAAGATCAGTTTATCTGAGCTGTCCACTTTGTAGCTTTATATACAAAGTATGACAACAATCATCTCATTTGTGCCTAATTTTCTTTTCCAAAGGAATTTTAGGTGCAGTGTTTTTGTGTTTTTGTTTAATGTGGCACAGACGTGGTTGGTTGTACCTTTTATAATATTGCTTCGAATAGTGTTCAGATCTGACTGAAGGACATTGTTTTTCTGTTTCCTTGGACGTATATGTCTCAAGCTGGTGTATCTGGCCTCCAATAGAGGAGAGAAGGCCAGGTCTTCTTAATTTCCACTTAAATTGTATGCTGTATTGAATATCAATGAAACCTACTTTCCGTGAGAAACTTACAGTAAAAATAGACAAACACCCGGGGCTAGTCCATTTGAAATGATGCCAATTACTGCGCCCGCCAAGGAGAGCGACAGCACCAGTCCCTGAAGTTCTAACCATCTTTAACAACAATTTGTGTTCAGTGTCTTGACTATTAGCCTACTCAAGTATGAATGGAGAGGACACCGCAGCGGCATCATCGCTCGGGGGGTGTGCTTAAAACACCCCATGTAAGCAGCGAAGGCCATTTTTCCAGGCATTGTTTTCTCCGATGGCCTCCTGGAACACATCTTCTAAGACAAAAGCCAGGCGAGCGATATGACAAGCCCCACCCCAGATTCTCGGTAACATTTTGCCCTGCGAGAAAGTGTCAATTTCTCCATTCACCCAATCTTCAGGCCCGCCCGCTCCTCCAGTTTTCTGGGAATGCATCTCTCAGTGTTCATTCTATATTAATGTTTGTCAGGAGTGATTCTGGTGCTGTCAGGAACGGAGGATTGACTGAAGACATTCGGAGATCTGCATAATGAGAATCTTTAATATCGTCTCCCTGTCTCCTTCTGCTCACGATGAGATTGTTTGGGGCTAAACTAGCGAATGCGCTAAAATACTATTTATTTTCTGATGGGCCTGTGGCATCTCTCCATTTTTTTCTCCCTTCTCCATTTCCTCCATCCGTGAGACCCGAGTGCTTGTGTGAAAAGTTTGCATTGCTAAAGAGGAAGAAGGAAATAACCTTGAGCGAGTAATTTGACTCTGTCACTTGTCTCACTCTGTCAGAAGAGGCGATTACAGGCCGGCTCTCAGAACTAGAGTGTTTGCAAATACAGTATTCACGTACAGTTGGGCTCGGGCAGCTGGGTAATCACCCCCACCCACCCAGAAGTAATGTGACACTTTCTTGCTGCAGTAATAAGGGAAGGAGATTTGAAATTTTCTCTCTCATCCTCCATGAATAACATTAAAAATGGAAACCGTCCGAAGTGGAGGACGGTGATGAAGCCGCTCGTATTAATTATGGCTTTAAATAAATAATGCATCCTCGTCTGGATCTATTCTCTTCCGCCCGCTCGCTCGTTCCTCTCCTCCACAGTTCAGCACTTCGGATCAATCTGTCAAGGACAGTGGGAGATTGGATGATGGCGGAGACACACTTTCTATCCTCTTGCTTCTGGAGGCTTGAGGATTTCAGTGGAAGTGCTTTTTGTCCTTTTGTTCCTGGCATTACCACAGAATTGATTCGGAAAGTGCACCGATTTCAAACAGAAAAAAATATTGGCAGGAAAATATTCTCAGTGTCTCAGCGGTCCGAACAAGAGCGCAGAATATCTCCTGAACCTCAATGCTGGACTGAATGAAAATTCCCATAGTAAAAAAACATTGGCAGATTTACACCGGGGCTAAATTTGTTACAATATGAAGATTAAGTAATTAAATGAATTACAATTCATTTCATATCTGAATATTTACTAAAGAAAGCTTCCTAATTAAGAAACGACAATTTACATCTGGGACATGTTTAAAAACGAAGACTATATATATATATATATATATATGTGTGTGTATATTTATAGGACTAGTTTTAACACTTGGGAAAATAAGAGTCTCCTGAACTGTCTCTTGTTTAGTTTTGTTGGCTTATTTGACTTATTAGTGAAGCATCACTTTAGAAAGAGGTCTTTACATCATGTGGTTGATATTTTAAGGATTTAAAAATGTCATAAGTAAGGTCATGGTTTGGATGTCATGAATATCAAGAATAATACTGATAATAATCTGTGGACATATTTCAGCAGGTATTGGAAAGACTTAAATCAATGTGAACATTGTTAAACCAGATCTACACGAGATCTCTCTTTAAACGCATTTTTGATGGCAAGCTCTCGGTACAGATCGGCTTGGCGTGTTTTTCTATTTTTCACATTTATCTTCTTGCTTTGTTATAATTCTCTTTTAAGTGCTGTTGATGTCACGCTCTAAATCTCCCAGATTTAGTGTCAGATAAGACAGGAAGCTCTTTGTATTTGGCTGTCACTGTCTGCAGTCAAAGAGGCGGCCCTGTCTTGACATATCACAGGTTGACTGTCACTGCGAGAGGCCACAGGAAGACAGGAAAATGCTTGTCGTGGGCAGAACGGATAAAGTATGAAAGAGAACTGAATAAAAGAGGATCCGCCTCCTGCTTTCTCTCCTCTGCACTGGTGCGGAGTCGAGGTTGTCTGTGATAATCTTATCGCACTATGATGGCCAGCGGACAGGGACAAAAAGGCAGAGGCGCGTTGAAGGTCTGATGGGCTGCTGATTGCAAAGCTGTCCGGCGAAGAGACAGTTTCCATGGAAATGATGAATGACACGTGTCCCACCTGATAGGACGGACGGCCAGAGCAGCAGAGTGATGAATGGTAACAGTTGTGTGTGAGAAGATGAACAGCTTTTTGTTAGCAATTTTCTTACACCACACAGACAAACACACTCACAATTGCACAGCTATGTTTGTGAGGACATTCATTGATACTACAATCTCTAGCCCCTTACCCAAACCATAACCATCCCAGCTAACTCTGATGGCCTAACTGGTCACACTGGTCCAAAAATTAATGCAAACTCTCTCTCTCTCTCTCTCTCTCTCTCTCTCTCTCTCTCTTCACACACACACACTCTCTCTAAAAAAGTAAAACACTTTAATAATGTAAGAGTTTCAATATGGGCATGTTCTTTATTTACTAAGTATGTGCTGTAAGGCCATCTTTCAAAGAATGACCATTTGAGAAACTGAGCTCTTGATAAAAGCACATTTATGGAGATAGCAATGGAGTTTGCATGCAGTTAATGGTGTTAAAAAGGTCAATTAAGGTTTGATGGCACCTGGTGGACTTTAATAGGCCACGTTCACAGAGCAGTAAAATGCCATTACCAAGAGAGACTAAGTTTGGTTACTTTATACAGATCATACACATTATTTGATCCGCTTCTGTAAGCTGTTGTGTGAACAGGACAATTGAAAGTCAGCCAGTTGTCATTCCCAAACACTGACCACACTTGTGAACAAAGCATTATGTAAGTAATCATCATTAAAAATGATGTCATACAACTACTTCATCATTATTAAAAATGATGTCATAAATAAATCAACAATTAAAGGTACAGGAAGTGGAACTGTTAAAACTGTGTAAAGTGACTTCAGTTCGTTGCCTCGTGCTAACAGAGAATATACAAAACCACACTCTTTTAACACATTTTCCTTCCTCCGCGCCTCAGTTTGTGAGCACAAGGACAAAGCATTCAGGAGGACGGTGTGAAACGTGTGTGTGTTTGCTGATACAATAGACACAACAGTGGCTCCCGGTCGCTGCCTCAGCTCTGACTGTGATAAATGACTGTGTAAAAAATGTGCAGCTTCACCACGAACTCACTCACAGCTGCAACTTGGGTTGGACTTTTCAGGTATTTTTAGAGAGCCCCCCCCCCACCACCTTCTCTCATTCTCCTTATACATCTCTTAGCGTCTTGAGTGCAAGAGCTTTTTTCACCAGGTGTGGAACTTGTTTCATTGTGGACTGGGAAGGCGAGAAAGGCTGTTTTGCACACTGTACGTAAACTAATTTTGGGCTTACTTGAGAGAATTGTTTTCTTCATTAGGGGAGGTAAAGTGTGGTTTTCATCTCTCTCTGATTGCTGTTTGAAGGTGCTTGAGGGGCCCAGACTTCCATTAGCCTGATGAGGAGTTTACCATATAAACCCAGCTATAAGGGACAAATTATACATACATATATACATATGTGGGTGGCTTGATTCCCACAAGGCTTAATATATTGGCTACAATGGTATATTATAGGCAAGAAAATCACAGAAAGTGTTACAAGAGAAAACAAGTTCCTTCTGAAGGAAAACCGTATCTTTGAGCCATAGAAACCAAGAGCAGGTGGACTGATACAAGCTCAGAATCTTATTAAAGCACAATTCCTTAAAGAAACCAAATTCAAAATGAAAACTCTGTCATTGTTTACTCACTCTGGTGTCATTTAAACCCATATGGCTTTCTTCAGTAACACTAAAGATGGATTTTTGTAGCTTTTTAGGACTGGCCACTGGGGCTCTTGAAAGTCACAGAAGTCTTCTGAAGTCATACAACAGGCTGGTGTGAGAAAGTTAGTGAGTCATTATTTACTAATAATCTTTAAATCCAGTAGTCTGTTAACATGCGATCGGATTGTTCAATTAAACTCAGGATCAGATTGATTCGTAAACACTGACCAGACTAATTTACAGTTTTAGCTTTCATTTCGTTTGAGAAAAATTCAACAAATCTGCAACAATCTGTGCAGTTTAAATGAAACAGATGACAAGTTACCATTGCGAATCGGGGTAAGGAGACTGTTTTTAACACTCGTCTGTCATGTACTTGCTTAAGAACTGCTTTTTGTCATTCACCAAAAAATATTGCGGATTGCAGCTTTTAAGAACTGACCCGCAAAAAGCTTTACCGCCCAGTTCACACTCAATGCTGCTATTATCTTCATTGTAGTTCATCTCCCTAGACTTCCACAGAAGATCCAAAGCTGGCCTATCACATGTGATCATAAGTCAAAGCGGAGCAGACACCTGTGCAGACTGCAGACTGAGCTCACCGAGTATCTTCAGGGTTGATCAATATTTAATGCGGCCTTTAACAAGATCAGATTTAGCAAAGATATTCTGCTCTCCCACTTGCACGAACATGGCGCTCTGGCCTTGGGGTGGAGAGCAGGGAAGGAGAGGTGCGAAGAGTCCTCTGAGTTTTATTAATATGAGTGCTTGACCTGTGTCTGTCTGACACACTACGCTGAGCTGGGAATACATTTCTTTTTAAGTCCGGCTCTTGCTTGAATTCCAGGGGCGCAACAGCTCGAGTATTTGTTCAGAGGAAGATCGTGTTTGACTTTACTAAATCTTAATGGTAATTTTCACACCCGTGACATTTTCTTAACTGTAATGAGGTTGGCTATAATGGAGCCATCAAATCATTTCTTAAAGGTGATGTGTGCAATTTCTTTGATGTAAGGCAATTTCTTCTGTTTCAGCCTAAAATGAAGAGACGGCTAAAAGAAAGCTATTCGTACACTGATTTCACTGAAAAGTGTAAACACTGTGATTTTGTGGTGCTATGAAAACACTGCTGTTTTAGTTTAAAGCACCCAGATCAGTTTGGAAATGACACACCTCACCATAAATAATTTTGTCACGGTAGTGTTTTTTATAAGCTGTAAACTCACTCAGTCTTGAAATTAAGCACACAAATAAATCGAACATTTTAAAATCCTGCTACTGCATTTTGATGTTGAAATTAGTGAAACAAAGTATGCATGAAAAAGCCATGGGTCAGAACCGTGACCTAGTGGTTAGTGCATATTCTGAAGACAAAGGTTCGAATCTGGCCTGCGTCATGTGTTGTTCCTCATTAATTAGCTCTCCTTTCTCCACTGTACTAACTTAGGAAAGGTTGTTAATGTTTAAAAATAACTTCAGCATTTAAATATGGTGTTTTGGTTGTCTAAAGACAGACATGTTCACCAAAATAGCTATATATAGGGATATATAATATTATATACACACACAAACACACACACAAATGTTTAGGGTAATTCCCATGAACGCTGTTGCACACCCAGCTAGTAAGGAACATTCTCAGAACATTGGCTAATGTTCTCCAAAAATTTAAATCAAATTTAAATTTTAAATGTTTTTTGGGATAAAAGTGATATATTTCATGTCAGAAACATTATTCTTAAGTTGTTAAAACATTCAAAAAATGTTACAGAATTTAAAAATGTTTGAATACTGTTCTCATAACCAAACAATAACAATAGTACATTGAAAAGTTGAACGTTCCTGAACTTTCAAAATAATAATTTTTACATTTGTGTTACCTAACAGAAACACTAAGGAAACATTCTTACAACCTGAAATTGTTAGCTGGACAGTGCCCAGAAGAAAATCCGAGATGTGTGTTCCTCAAAGCCAGTCCTTCACATTCATATTCTATTCATAAAGGTAATGCAGACCATCAGGAGCTGGATGGTCACCTGTGGCCTCCTCCTCAGAGTGCTGCCGTTCAGAGGGGGACCGGTGGAGGGTTGGGGGGGGTGGCTGATCAAATTTGAACGTGCTGATGTCTCCTCCATAAACGAATCACCCGGCTCGTCGATCAGACCTTTACACAAATAATACATCCATCAGCTTGTCGTTTCCCCTGCCCTCTTTACCGTTATCTCCTTCCGAGGCGGTCAATATCTTCTGGGCCCTGATCAGATCACAGCGGTTCCATATTTAATAAAGCCATCCCAGCAGCCAGGCCTCTGCCTCATCCCAAAGCCACATTCATTTCCATTATAATTACCTGAGCCTCTTCCCAGCCCCCAACCCACAACCTGCCCAAGCCCTTGACCAGAATCCAATCTGCACCATCGCCCACAGTAAATCTGCCTGATATAAATAATAATGTGCGTACAAATGAAATGCGAAAGATTACATTTGGTCACGTGAAGGAGGGTGGAAGACCTTAAGGGGTGAGGGCTCGACGGCATATTCAGGATGGAAGAAATATCTGAAGGTTAATTTGTTTTGATGCCTCCAGAAAAATCTTAGGGGCTCATTTCAAGGCGGAGTGACACGTGTGGTGGTTAAAAGGGACAAGCAGGTGAGACAATGACAGTTGCTTGTGCATGCTGTTGGACACGAGAACAGCATAAAAACAATATACGAGATCAAGAAAACGTGGAAAGCACTGTTGAAGATTTAATAAGATCTTTGAATTTGCCTACTGTTCAATTCAAGATTTACTGTAAAATGCTGCCTACTAAGAATTTGTCATTACAAATTATATTATCAGCAGAACAATCTGAATACAAAGTTGAATGATAAAAGTACCAGTCATCGGTACAATATGTCCCTTTTTTGATTTACTGACAGTAAGTGTGAAGTCTCATGATTCATGTTGTCCAATAATTCTAATTAACGTTCTCAGAACGTTCCAAAGTGCATCTTGTAACTAATCTGAATGCTTGTTTTTCCTTGTGCTTTGTACAATTTTCTTATCTCTAATAAGTAACCTAGAAATAATACTTATTTTCCTTTATTTTATGTCATACGCTTTAAATTTCTCAAACAGGTTATCAATGTGGTCTCTGTAGTAACCCCACTGTATATTTAAAAATGAATGTAACATTATCATACATCTTTATCAATACATACAGACCAAACAATGGTCACATTGTTAATTGCTAAATTAAATTAAAGCAAAGATGTTTGCTTAAAGTGGTTGCACAAGACATTTGCTGTGTATCCATTCCCCATGTCCTACATTTGAATGTTTTTTCACAAAATATTTAAAATATAATGAGCAGTTAGGCCAGCATTCCCAGTTTCACACTATAGTAACGGCTGTCAATATAAGGCACTTTGGCCCAGGCTGAAACTTACTAAATAAACTGTTTACGTCTGTTGAAATGTCGGTTCCCTGGCAGGCATGTTTCCTTTCCTATAACAGTTCATCTTGAAAGTATTGTAAGTATACAGCCTCTGGTCTTTTCTCCAAACTCAATTAACTTGTCCATGTCAATCCTCTAACATACCTCCTTATTTGGACACAGTTACACAAACGCACACATTTACACCCAAACACCCATTTTGAGGTAAATCAACCTTTTATTGCCTTAACTACCACAACATCCATCTCCTGTGCAGTCCAATTTTTGACTTTCTGTAAAGCACACAGCTGTTTTGGCTTGCAGCATTTCCCAATACAAAGGTATAAATACTATATCTCAGGTACACAATGCATCGCATTCCCCCGAAGTGTTGATTGTCAAACATTGGTTCCTTACATTTTTTTCTTAATGATGAGGTTGGGAACTCTTACATAAAGACTTGGAAGGATGAAAGGCTGGTATGCAGATATGCGCCGTGTGTCATACGTTTACCTTTCAGACCAGTTTATAATGTGGCAATCTCTAGAGAGAAACAGCTTCATGACAAAAGATCTGCGTTCGTGTCAGCCTTTCCTGAAGTCTTGCAATCAAATGCCAAACATGATTAATACCTTGAGTAGCAGACGGAAAAGAAGGTAGACAGAAGAGAGGAAGAGAGAAAGAGAGAGAGGGGTGAGAGACTATCAAAGCACAAGATAATTTACTTGAGGGACAACCGGAATCTATTCAGGAAGCGTTGCTGGATTAGTAGAAACTGTCTTTAATTAACAGTGACACTGTGCAACCTGTTCCATTCGACTGGAATACCAAATATTTAACTCTCTGATCTCATTATAGAAATAAACACATGGTGCGCACATTGACGGCGGCTGTTGACGGTGCCAAAAACGTGTCCAATCACGGATCTTATCCTCCACAGAGCCTTACTCATGCAGGCGCTCTCTTTCCTATTATAAATGCAGCTACAAAGCAGCGCTAATGGCTTCTGAATTATTTACTCCAGATACATTTTTAGCTCTCCATAAATGGAAGGTAATGGCTGCTCTTTGTCTTGCGCAGATCCTGTAAATTGATTTTCTTTTACTTGCAACAACTTTTTGTTGTTCCTCTGGAATTGTTTCGATTGTTAATTGTCGGAATTGTTTTGATGCGTCACAGTGTTAATTGACACCCTTGTATTTTGTTTTCTAGGTTTGCACAATTAGAATAATTTTATTCAAAGCACAGTGGTGTCTTACACTGCGACTAAAAAAAGCTCCTCTTTTGCATTGTTCCAAATTCTTTTCTTGCATATTAAAGCATCAGCATAACAATTCAAGTGCAAAGTTTTACTAAAAATTAGCATGAATGTAATAATTTCTTGGTTTTTGAGCTGACACACTCTACAAGTTTGTGCACAAAATGTCTGAATCAAGAAGCCTGAGATCATCTCAGAATGTTCTGAACTAAGGAACATCTTGTGTGTTTTAATATAAACAAGGAAAGCTGAATTTCTGTACAAAGACAGAGTAGACTGAAGAATATTCCTTCCTACATCATCCTACATTCCTACTAACCTACTAAACACATTCAGTATTTTCCTAACATCAGTTCACATCTGGAAATCCTCTTTATTACACATTTACATCCGGGAAATGAGAAGATTACCCATGAGGACATATTTGTGTTTGAAACATAATCTCTCTTCTCTTAAGACAAAAGGGATTTATTCTCTTTTGTCAGTAAATTTTGCCGGGATGATCTGCATTTGGTCAGCATCTCAGACTGCACAAACAATCGCCCAATCGCTTACAAAATCATTCTTATTATTTCAAACAAACAAGATCAACTGTATAAACATCACCTCCTCCACAAAAGTTTTAAGTTGCTGTCATAGTCACACCACTGTCTGACATGAAAATGGTCCAAAGTTTCTCTGCGTCACACTGCGATCACGTATCGGTCTGGGAAAATCCAGAAATAACTCCATTCTAAATACGTTTAACTTACAAATTATTTTTGCCAGCATGTTATTTCACTGTTGCTAATGAGAGCTGAAGAGAGGCTAGCAGGGCTTTGTGCGGTTTAACATGCCAACTGTGGAATATGCAAATTAACCCCGAGTCAGGGGCGCATCTGATTGGCCACGTGTGGCAAAATTTGCATGTGAGTCCAAGCAGCCCTGCTCTTGGGTTCCTGCGACGTCGCCCGCCGTGCCACCACAGTCCCTGAGAGTCAACGTAGCTTGATTACACTTCACACTTACCAAATTACAATGCAAATAACGTTTCAGCCATTAACCATGCACACCGCTTGAAATGTGCATGCTTCCCCGTGGTGTGTGATGTAAATTGCTATGTCACATTAAAAGTGACATTGGTAATTCTGCACAATGTGAAGTTATTGGGTGCCAGATCTTATGAGCCATTGTGACAGCTATGCAGCTGAATGCGTTTTACCGTACAGGGCCAATTTGACACAGTCGCAGGAGAGAGATTGCTTTTTTTAAGCATAATGAAACCACACAAATTAAGAAATTACCTTTGAGAAAACTCGGCCCCCCCTCCACATCTCACCGGAAGCGCTACAATTTCCGTTCGGTCGAAATAGCTTCGGAATTAGTCCGACTAAGAATTACTTTACATTTATGTTCATTCATTTCTCATAAAGAGACCTTTAACCAGAACAGAGCGATTACAATATGGTCAGATGAGAGGGTTTATTAGAGGTTATGAGGATTTCCTGTCTTTAACTCTATCCCAGTTAACAATTTTATGTTGTAGGAACTAGGGGTGTAACAATACGATATCGATATGGATCGATGTATCAATACCACACGTAAAATATGGATAATTTTATACAGGTATGTAAAATAAGTACTTTAATTTTGACACTTTGACACGTCACATTGCAATGCAACAATCGTGTGTGTGCTGTGTGGACGCAAATCATGGGTATGGAAATATTTTGGGAATTATTTGGGAAAATAGACAGTCGTAGAAAACCCGTGTAATTTGTAAACGTTGCCAATGCCAGCTAAAATACTTGGGAACTACGACAAACTTGTCAGTGCATTTAAAAAGAAAACATGGAGTTGAAAAAAACATTTTGGCTGACGAAATACAGTCACTGTCACCTCAAATCATGTGCCCATTATTTATTTATTTAAAAAAATATAAACTAAAGTGTATTTTTTGTTGTACTTGTCCCAGTTGGGATACTGAATGTGCAATTTTCAAAGAGTTTAATTGAACATTCATGTTATGTATTTTTGTTGCATTGGTGGGTTTTGTGAAAATAAAAATGTAACTGGCTGTGTAAACTCGGCACATAATATCTAAATATCGGAAGAATTGATCAATATTCCCCCAAATGAATCTAATTGTAATCATATTGCTCAATTTTTTGATGCAGGGGCAAATATTGTACCGCTGGATGAGAATCAATATCGTATCGTAAGGAGATATTTGATTTAAATATTTGATTTAGCGAGAACGTTTCCATTAAGTAACAAGAACGTTCAAGGAACATTTAAAACATCCAGTTTTTTAGACGCATTAACAATATTGTAAGAACATTGTAAGAACATTGTAAGAATTTTAAGAACTTTATTTTGTTTTCATATTGCTTTCAATGTTTCAGGAACTTCCCCATCCAGTTGTAGACGTTGCATTAACATCATCACTTGGCTGTAAGAACATTATTGAAACGATTCAATTCTGTAACGTTTGCAGAATGTTCCACTAACAACTTAAGAACAACGTTTGGGTTGTGCATGTGTCATAAAACAACTTCAGCCCACAAGTCTGGCTGTATGTTTTAACACGTTACTTGATGTCGGCACCAGCATCCTTTAATGCGCATCCTTTCTTCTGGCACACATCCTTTCTTCTGGCACACATCCTTTCTTCTGGCACACATCCTTTCTTTTCTGACACGTTTCTCTTATTACTGATTCAAGTGGCTCGAATAATAGCCGGTCCTGAATAATGGCCGGACTTCAGGACTATAAAAAGTGTCAGGAGCGACTTTATCTCCCTCCGTCTGTCTGAGTACGACCTGTTGCGCACGGCGGGTTCCCGCGCCGGGTGCACACGGCGGGCTCTCCACCAACACGACGCACCTTACCGGCAACCTTACCGGCAACACACCGTTCAGAAGAGCTCATGAGAGGCTGATTGGTACCTAATTAGAGAGCTTTGTTAATGACAGGTAGTGTCAGATGCTAATGAGCCTCTGATTGGAGGACCGGGGAGTGGAGATGATTGCAGCCAGAAGTCAAACACTCATCAACCGGTTCCCGGTTTCCCGAAAACCGTGCGGGCTCGTACGGGACGGGACGGCGTCTGATCGCACTTAATGGTAATGCGCCATCGGGTCCAAACCCCGGCGCCGCCTGCCACACCGTACGTGATTGAGAACACTCAATCACATTTCTCATCAACAACCCTCTCGTACCAAGTGCTTAAATCTGAGTTTCAGGATCTGAAGAGGCACGTTAGTGAAACGTTTTAATGTTAAACATATTAAAACGTTATTCTTAAGTAGTTATTGAAATGTTGTAAGAACATTACAGAACTCAGAAATGTTTGAATGACGTCCTTTTAACCATGCAGTGATATAAATATTATATAAATAACTATACTATTACATAAATTATAATACATATAAATAACACGTTGAATGTGTTGTTAATTAATGGAAATGTTAGAAATACGTTTCCACAACCTAAAATTGTTAGCTGGGTTATTGCAAAACAAACCCTGGCGGCTAGACCAATCAGAATCAAGCCGTGCAAAGTTATTTTAAGCCACTTTGCCTCCTTGCAGTTCACATTGGTAAGCAAGCCAGAATATAAATGTAGAAGCAGTGGCAATAAAAAAAGCTCATGAAAGCTGAGGAAATTTCACAGTTCTTTCTTGCGTAATATATTGTGTATATAAAAGCCTTGTGTAAACCTGAGTTAGTTACTAACACGCTTCTTCAGGGGTGAGCGGAGAGGAGTCTGTGATATTTTTCCTGCCCGTACAAACACACCGACAGGCCTTAAAGGTGGAGCAAACTCGGTCTTAAATATACACCGAGGACACAGAACTCTCCAAATGAGTTCTCTGGAGATAGATGTCGACACCTGCAGCCATTTTTCAAACAATTTAATTGGTTTACTTAAGTCAGCTGATACCTACGCCAGTGCTTTGTTGCTAGGCATCACAACACAAAGGTCTCCAGGTGCGATTAACCCCATTGTGACATCACAATGCTCTTTTTGAGCAACAAACTCAAGCATGCTGGGTGGGGTGTATAACTCTTTAAACGATGAAATTAACTCATAAACCTGGATGGGACTCTTTCGCTGTATCACTGGATGTCACAAACACCTCGTCACGAGTACATAAGCGTCTCAAAGAGATTCCCTTCCTTACCAGGAGATGGTTTAGGAAGACCTGTTTGACAGAACGGCTGTTTTTTTCCCCCTCAGATTGAACAGGTTCGAATGCGGTGCCGAAGCTCTCCTGTCTAAGTGGTCTCCTGATAAGAGGGAGACCGAGAATTCTCTCAGTATTTCTCTGCTGGCAAACAGTGAATACAATGAGTCATGGCACTATCCAAAGGCTAAAGTGAAGTGTGTGGGTGGACAGCTACATTGATAGTAACTATGAAGAGTTTGCTCATCCAGCAGCGAGAGAGAGAGAGAGAAAGGACGGAGGAAGAGAGGAGAGGCGGCAGGGTGGAAGATGGATTTCCACACATTTATAATAGCTGTCACACCTTACATTCAGCAAGGCAATTTCACATTTGAGAATGGGACAGCGACTCAAATTAAAAATGACATTAATTTCTGCCAGCCTGCACGCATTGCATTTTTCATCCCAGTTGAAACATCTCTTGATTAGACTCCGGGAGGCACAAACGTACCGTACGACAATACCACTGTCTGATTGGATTCTGTGTACAGTACGAATTGGGGAGAATGTACGGTTTAGTGTTGTTTCTGACAGTGTGCTTTCGCTAACATTACTAGATTTGTTTTCTGAAGTCTGTTTTGAAACGCTGCTCTCTAAACGATCCTTTATATAACTAAACCTGAAGTCCATGTTATGCCGTTCCAAAAATGTTTTTATCTTATTCTATTGTCTTAATTTTGACAAATATTAGTGTTGTGTCAGGCTTAGAAATTAAACCTGGTATTGTATTTCAAGTTAAAGTATTTCTCAATAATTTGATCAATAACTACTAACAAACCTTTGGTACCAAACTTTTTTTTGTTTCTTTTAAATGGAAAGTGTGTTATACCTGAAACTGGGATACCAAACCCAACACTAACTTCAGTGAATCTAAGATTATTGGAAAAACCTTCTGGGGTTATTAACTGTACTTTTATTACAAATTCTTACCTCCAGGGACAAGATGAGCTATTATTTAAACCAAAAACAATACCATTCTGGTGTGCACCACTTGTACTGAAAATTTGTCTTCCGTTGTCTTTTTTGCAGTGTTGCACAAATGACTAAAAGGATTTCACTATAAAATAAAGCACTGTATGAAATGATAAGAGATTGTACAATCTGAGGCTTGAGATAAATCTTAAAAACACTTCATATTCCATGTTTCAGAGTGTACTGTATTCTAATGAACTAAAAATTACATCACATTACGTGTGTAGCCTCGGACAAGGCAAAATAAACAATCATTTGAATGAAAGAACTTACACAAGAGCTTTTGGGCTCTGTATTCAACTGTGCATTTTAATCGCTGTGCATGTTCTGGCATACAATCTTTTGCAGGTATATTCATTTCCTCTGAATCACAAATCAATTGCTTGAAAAAAGTTGAAAATAAAAACCATGAGTGAAATGGTTCAAAACTCTTTTATTTTATTTATTTACTTTTTTTAATCTTTTCCAGACAAACACATTGATTTCTGGACCACAGTAGAGGATGGAAACCTTTCACAAACATTTTTTATTATTATTATCATTATTATTTGAAAATACAAATATAAAATTATACTTTCCACATCTGAGATGTGAGAGACCCCCATCCACTTTAGTTTATTTTACAACAGGGCTTGAGCAAGCCATACAAGAGGACCTGAAAGATGCTTTCAGACATCAGCCCGTTCAGTCAGTTCTTGCGGTATAAAGTCCGTTACCGTTAAAAAATGGGCAAGTGTTAGGAATGGGCAAGGCAATCAGTGAGGCCAAAGCCCCTGTGGAGAAAATGGGACACCATGTTGCCAAAAAAGACTCAGAAGTAAGACCATCCACACCTAGTGATACCATGTAAACTGTACCGTTTCCACCGTGCTACACGTTCTTCGAAAGTTTACACGACACATTCTGTTCAAAACAGCGCTCTGCAGCTAAACTACTAACATGCCTCCGGTTACATCTGTATTGTACTTTCCGTACTGGCCTGCTGCGGCTCCCATGCAACCAAAGGTGAAACGACTCGACAGCCAATGAAAACAAACAGCGTGCGAGTTAGCGTTCAGAGCTTAACGCTCCTGTCCAATTCGCCTACAGCAATGATCGATGAGCAATTATGAGGCAGTTTTAACAATTTAACAAAGAGATATATACACTATACATATATATCTTGTAAATGTATACAAGTATACTGTACATAGACATTACAGCATGTGTGTGTAGAACGTTTTGTTGCTTTTGTCGTGGGATGATCGTTTTGGCCATTTCCTAGCACTTGCCGCAAAATTCAAGTTTAAATGGATACGGTAGTACACTCCCAATAACCAACCCCACACCTTCCAGGTCGTTTCTTTTTTTCTTTTTTGTTTTTTTAAACCAACAATTATCCAATGATTTAACTAGTCTAGCAAGATGTGTAACATTCATCTGCTGTAAACTGCTGTCCATGGAAAACAAAATGGCGGCAACAGGGCCATGCTACCTTAAAGTCCAAGCTACGAGATCAAATTACGACCGATAAAAGTTAAGCTAACCGATAACAGATGTAAAAGACTGTTTAAAAAGTTTGCCAGCCTTCATTTTAATCAAGTGCCAGAGTCGCGCTCTCATTTGATATAGAGCAGACGGTAATGTGCTTAATCTGCTTTTGATTTGAGAATTATAGTAACAGAGCTAGTGTTTAACTAAATGCATGCTGGGTAATTTTACTATCATTTTGTGTCTCACTGCAGCTGAACTCTTTTTGGTACGAGACGTCCAACTGGCTACGTACAACTAACCACCTAGTTCATTTAAGAACACATATATATTACAATTTGTGTCTTCAGTAAGAAAATACTGTGCACAAATTTCATACTTTACATCATCTTAACAGTGACTTCAAATTGAGCTCAGATGTATTTAATAAACTGTAGTAAGTCATGCAGTCGTATCGTTCATCAAAAGTTGTGCTGTACTGTACTGCAGATCTGATTCTTACTCACTCTGAGTATCATTAAAAATTTCCCTTACGAAGGTGGTACAGTGGCTTGTGATATCCCTGAGAACAGATGTGATTCAGGAATACAGATTCAGTGTGTACGGACTAAACAGGTTTGACACTGGAATTCCACTAAGTGATGCAAAGCAAATGAGTGTGACATCTGAGCAGACTACAGTACAGCAGAATCGAAACCACTACAGCTGTCAAATATAAATGCTGAATTAAAATGAAAAGCTGGCAATGCAATTCTAGAGTAAAACAATCGTATTGTATTTTCGTGTTCCAGGTGACTGAAAACTAAACGGTGTATTCATCTAAGCAGACACATTAAAAATAAATCAAAAATGAGTTTTTAGAAATAGTAGCGCCTTGAGTCACTGGGATATTTAAGAGTATAAATATCAAAACCTATTACAGTTTATCCATATCTATAATTATTAGGCTAAACCATCATTACTTTGTTAGAACGTATTAAAAAAATATGAATTTGTCATTCACGTAATAAAATCCTCTTCATAATTATAGCTTGCGTCCCTCTTAAAAAAATAACGGAAACTAAAATGGTTTTGCATATCTAGCGTTAGCATTTAAGGTAGTATGGCACACCCCTTTAAAAACATTCAAGGGTGGGGATCGAATTTATGCCTCGATTACAATTCTGTCGTACAGCAATTTCTTTCTCCTAGATTTCGTCAGTGAGAGCTTTGGTTAGTTGAAACCATGTGAGTGAGACCAGCAAAACAGTGGAACCAAAAAAGGAGGAAAACAAAACCAAAGAAAAAGAATTGCTATGAAAATAACGCTCAGCATTTTTTGTCTTTTGTCTTGAAATGATTATAAAGAGAAAGTTCTATCCTTACTGGTCCTACGATTGCTAATGAATACCTCTACACCTCAACATTAAATACGATACACCTACAGCTACTCACTAAAGAGAGAGAGTGAGACAGATATAGAAAGGGAATAAGAGGAGTGTGAAAAAGAGGGAAGGTGTGATAAATACCAACCAAGAAGTGTTTAGACCACTACACTGGCATCAAGACGCGTTTACAAGGTAAATTCATATTCCTCTTTTTTTTTTTTTTTTTTTACACACTACTAAAATACAATGATCAACAGAAGATTACTGAATGAGGTGACAGGGAATGAAGAGATAAACAATTGATAAATACAGTACATAATATCTGTATTATTGTCATTGTTATATTTAGTATAATCATTAACATCCACAAAAATATTGATAAAAATCCATCCCTGTTTAAATTCAAAACATGTTCGGGATTTTCTTTCTTTTTTGATTTTTTTTGTACGTTTGTCTTTTTGAAACAGCTCAAACAGTTAGCACAAAGTTCTCCTTGCTTTTTTTAAAATCATTATTACTTTGTCAAGTCTCCTTCTTGAGAAAGAATCCAGCATTCTGCCTCACACCTGTTAGTTTAGTGAAACGAAAAACAAACAAACTGAAGAATTAAATAAACGAAAACAAAACGTATTCAGCAAGACTGAATAACAGCACACATCAGTCAACTCGTATTTGTAAATATCATTCACGTTTCTAAATGCCATTTGTGTCTCGTTAAAATCCAGTTCCCACATGTACAACAAATGTGTGTAGCAGCTACTGGTTTCAATCCGTTTCAGTGTTTCTGAGAAAATTAACTATTGCTACCAATAAACGCATCTGTCTTCTGATATTGGCAAACTATATAATAAAATCCCTGGAAAGAGATTATTCAAAAATACAGTCTTCAAATCAATGCAAGCCAAGACTCAAGATTCATTAGTGTTATCCTGCGTGGAAAATAAACAAATGGTTTCCACGGCAATCCTTCACATGACCCATGTTAGAGACTGTTAGTTAACATGTGCAAATAGAAAATAAAATCTCTCTCACAGTGCAACGATTTACTTAATTTCAAAACAACGCTTTTATATCTTTTTAAAATCTGTCTTAGCCTAAAATAAATTAATTTGTCATCTCCTTTAAAGTAATTCTCACAGGACTGAGGTAATGGTATAAAATATTCGTTTTCCTAATCGTAGCAATTTCAAACATTTCGGAATATTGCCTTTGTTGTTCCGAATCCAGGCATTCTACGTATAAATCTTGACACATGGACAATCTACGGGAAAAAAGCCCAAATTTTTTCTAAAGAAATGCTAAAACACAAATGCTAACATTATGAAATGTTTATACGGTTTAAAATCTGGCTTGTCGAAATCAACAACAAAAAGAACGTAACGTGTGCTTTGGATTTTGTTGTGATTTTTTCTTTTGTTACAATGTTGATTTCTGTATACCTTATAAAGTATATTCTCTTTGTAAGCTGTGCACATCTTAACACATTAACTAATCCATATGCTGGTATGACACCTGCACAGTAAAGCCAACAGTATTTACAAAGCAAGCTAACAGTGTTGGATTGGATGTTGTCTGTACTGGGGTAAATCACGGCGCCTGTGCTACAGATGGATCTCAGTTACTGCTTTGAGCCTCAACGATATTTTTGCACCGACATATTTCGGCGTGCGCACAATACAACCTCTATGACACCATCACAAAAATATGGTTCTCTCTCAGAAACGGTGATGCAGTGAAGAGAATATTTACAGATTCAGAATCTTTTCTTTTTAAATCTCATTTCACAAAGTATTAAAAGGAAAGCTTTTTCTTTTTTCTTTTATCGACAACAAAAATGACATTTATAAAAAAGGACTGTGAAAATATTGTAGTCCTCTTATTGCCAAAAATAGGTAATCATGATTAACAAGACATCACAATAAACATATAACAGAGCTACTAAGATTTTTTTGAGTTACACACTCGTTGCGGTTTTAGGCTTGAATTAAAAACGTCACCCTCTCAAGCGCTGTTCGATCGCTTTTCTCGCTCGTATGAAATGAAACCTGAAAGGTGGTAGACGAGGGCTGTGAAATGAAATTGCTATTGGAATATTACTACTTCGACAAAAAGGAAACACAACAACAAATAAAGAAAAACGTTAGTTTTACATAGTCGTTCTCATCAGAGAACGTTCATGAACAATGAATAACATCTACAACCTCAAAGAAGTGTCGTTGGCTGATTCCAACGTGTGCACAATAAAAGGTGACTAAGAAACTCTTTAAAAGGGAAATAAAACAACGAAAATAATATTAGTAAAATAAAATTAAACTTCTGCTTCAAGTTAAGGGGCTACACTAGGATCAAATATTCAAAAGCCAGTTTTCAGTAATAGTACAGCAGATTGTTTCGTTGTTTTTGTTTTTTTCTTTCCGAGATGTTGCAGGCGTTTCGTTTGTTCATCGCGTGGAGCCATCTCATCTTCAGATTTCCGTTCAGCGTTGTAGTGCTTGAAGTTTTGGGCCTTTACCTGTACACAGAACCAATCAGAAACTCCGACCAGTCTTCCCCGGGCCTCCTGATAAACTCTGCCGAAGCAAACAAAGAAGTTTCTCAGAACTCAGAAATATACGGGTTCACCAGACGACGGGGGGTGTGTATAACTGTTCTGCATTTGAGCCTCATTGGTGCCAAAATCTCTTAGATCTTACATCTGTGAATCTCTGTGAACCTGTAGCACGTACACAACCGGTCTGATGTTTGAACACACTTGCCTGAGTTTATATTCCAAAGCCTTTGATCAAAAATGCTTTTACTTAAAAGCTTCAAAATAGCTTTGCAGACAAATTATTTTTTTGTCTACATAGATATGTATTTTTTAACAAAACTACAATTAAAAAACAGTAGTCATACTCATGAGTAAATAAGTCCAGATTAGTTTCTAACATCATTGGCAATTATGATTGATAAACTGAAGCTTTTGTACATACACAGTCAATCTAGTTCAAACATAAACCAACGAAACTGAAGCTGTGTATTGATTCAGACCAGCAGAATGTAGTTTAAACTGAAGTTTAAATATCATTTAGTGTTACACAATCTTTTCATTAGGAGTTTGTGACACAGGAAATCGTTCAGGCAGCGACTCAAATACAGAACACATGGGAACATTTTGCGCATGCAGATGGGGTTTAAACCTTAACATGATGCGAATGCATGCAAAAACTTTGGGTGTCCATCCAACCAGGAAATGACAGGTTAAGAACCCTCTGCTATGAAATCTCCTCGATGCTGTTGCTTTCTCTGACTGCTGATCATGTGTGCTTCAATCACACGATTGGAGGATCCATGAATTTTTTCATTCAATCAGCTCTCATTTAGTGCTGCGAGTTGTACAAACGCAGTCATTCAAACTGCTCATTAAATCAATCATCTGTTTTGCCTCAAGGACAAAATGAGAAGCTATTTAGGAAGATTATGGGCAACAAACTACAGTTTAAGGGCCCCTTATCCAAACTACAGGTCAAAGGTAAGTACCATACCGCCACAGAATCCAGGGTAATAACACTGGATATAAAAAAACAGACTGGATACAAATTAAAGGGACGGTGCACCACAAAATGAAAATTCTGTCATCATTTATTCAACTCGCATGTCTTTTGAAACTTGTATAGTGTTTTTCCTTCTGTGAACTCAAAACAGAAATGTCCAGATTGTTATTTTCCATACAATAAAACGAAATTCAACAGAAGAAAAAGTTGTACAGGTTTGGAACATCATGAGTAAATGATAACAGAATTTTCATTTTTGGGTGAACTTTCTCTTTAATTAAAAATCATGGCACTAATATATAAATATATATATATATATACATATGCATCCGTTTAGATGCACACATTGGATATAAAGCAAGTTCTTTCAGATTTACCCATATCTCTGCAAAAATCACGCAAACCTTCAAGTCCTAGCTTTACAAGCTCTGTGATTACAGAAGCCGCACTCTTTCCGAAAAACCTGATAAATTACATCAGACGCCACCTAAGTCAACAGATTCTCGGCAAAGAGAGTCACGCTCCGAGTTCAAGGGCTCGGTTCCAGGTGCACACTAATCAAAGCCACAACACCTGTGCATAATATCCAAATACAGCACTTCACAGTCAATACGCTCTGGGAATGCGGTTCCAGGGATATTGCGATAGAACTGCGGCAGTGAAAGAAAGCAACTGCGCAGTTTTGAGTAGATCCACTCGCAGACATCACGTATGAAAAGAACAGTCGGTTGACAGGCAGGCGTGCGGAGGATAAAGGAGTAACTAGTGACAAATAAGTGCAGGGAAAAAATTTGTAGCTGCCACACTGACGGTGTTTGTGAAACGGGAAACGGTTTTAAAGGCTTTTAAAGGGCTTTTAAATGTAAAATCAATAATAAATAATAAATCTGTAAAGAGAGAGATGAGACTCTTTTGAAAAACACTTTGTAGCATATTAGGCCTAAATTCCCTTGTCTGGAGTGGTAATGAAATCCCTGTAAAAGCCTCAACAGTGTTTATGAAAAATAAAAGCACGGCACAAATTAAACTTAAACTCATCTGAGATCAAAACGAAAGGGAAGTCAAACGAAAAGGCAGATGGAGAAGGAAGAAGATATAGTGAATAGATACATGATTATGATGGAGAAAATCAATAATGTACCAAAAACAGTACAGGATATCTACCTCCAATGAGATGGCAACCAACCACCTGTTAGGTTTCAATGGTATCCATTTGTAAAAGCTGTCGCAATCAAAGGACCCTAAAAGTGTACAGTTAGTAATGTGTCAGTGAAAAGCTTATTATGTCTACCACTGGTAAGTATATATATCAATCTGCCTGTGTTGCTAGCATGAATGAATGATTTTATTGATCAGACTTAAAGATCAGACTTAAAGATAAGTCTCTTGGTCTGATCTATGTGAACAATCCAATAACTGCTCTGTAGCTGTTCAGCAATGCAGTGAAACAAAGGAATATGTATATTTCAAAAAACATCCTTTTGAATCAACCTTTTGAGTGTAGGTCGAGAAAATTGCATGTGATCATTTACATTCATGCCAACAATAACAAACATTTATAAATGTCTCAGAAATCACAACTCGTGCAGTAAAATCCTGAAGCCAGCAAAGCGAGAGAAACATTTTCTGTCAGAAATCACAGATAAGACTCAATATGCAAAACTGTGAACTTCACCAGCGTCACGTGCTCTTCCAAACAGTGGGGAACATGAATGTTGAGGAGACATACACATTTTTGGTGAGAAATCTTTTCAAAAACAGAAGCGTTTCAGTCTGTGAGGAGGCTGCGGAGGTTAACTGAAGCAGTAGTTCATGCCAGGCAAAAGAAAAAAACATTGTTCTGTCTCTGGAACATTGTCAATCACCAGTAAGATGTTATGAGGGTTTGGGGCCAACCTAAATTTGACTCTATTTAGGTTAGAAAACTCTATCTGAAAGTCAAGCATAAGGTGACATTGTTATTCTGAAAAATGCAGTTTAGATTTAATGAGTGCCCGGTCTGTTTTGCAAACTGTACTTAGGGGCAAGATAGAAAAAAAAAACTCATTTGGTTTTCCTCACCAACAAGAGATTTGAGGGGCATTCAAAGCAGAATGAATCAGAGGTGTGCGTAATGTCGGCAATAAACAGTGTCCTCACACAAAGGCTCTTATTCATTTTTCTGCCAGGCCTTGATGTCTCTGGACGGCGGCTGGAAAAAACGTCCGGATCTGGTTATTCTCTTGACGGCCTGTGATTTAGCCGGCCTCCGTCGCTCTATCTCTCCATTCCGTTAAAGGTTAAAAACGAACGCACGGAAAAATAATGAACGCCTATGGCTTCAAAGGGCAATACAACATATTTTTATGACAGGGTTTCTCACAAGAGTTTATTATTGCCTTATTGATTTACATATGCACTTTGTGTGGGGGACCTTTCAGAGGCTGCCTCTGGTATGCCCATCATCTGCAGGAGACATAAAAAAGCCATTGTGCATGAGAAACAAAATACCGGGTTGAATATGAGAGAAGAACTAATTGTGAGATTTCTGTCCTGCAGGCTGGCACATGAACAAAAGAAGCCCGACGCATCACACTGCTGCTGACAGCCGGTACAAGTTCACAGTTTGTTATTCTGAAGTTGACAGAAAGAGACAGAAATGCTGCTGGGGAATGCAGAAATGTTAGCAATGCTAAATCTGATGCTATCTAGCTTCAGCTATTTGCCAGGGCACCTGCTTTGCGCTAATGAGAGACCACGATTTCACATTTTCTGGCTTCAAATGAGAGACATTTTTATAGTCTTGTTCCTGATAATTAGTATCAGTAAAACATGCACATCTTTCATACCTTTGGAGCCATTTCAACCTTTTGCATTACTTTATTATTTCCTATATATATATAATTATCTATTAGCTTCTTTTGAGATGACATTAAATGCTTTTAGCCCTATTAGTTGTATTAAATATATTTATTCCTTTTGGAAACATTCCAATTCAAAGCCTTTATTAGCCAATTCAGGGAGTTTAAACCCTGTGGGCTGAATCCCCTAGACAGTTGTGCCACTTTTGCGTACGTTTTTTTTACCCTAAAAACCTTATTTGCAAACCACTCACAATCTAGTTTAGCCAGGCACTTTGCAGCACAAACACGCCCCCTTTCTTTAAAGCTGCAATCTGTAACTTTGGCCTCTGTTTGAAACATAAAATTGCAAGTCACTTGCAAAGTCATTTTCTTAATGCAGATGAAAAGTTTCAAACAAACGCTCCACCATTGCAGCACCCACAGAAGTGTTTTAGCTGCTGGGATGTGACTGACATTCCCTGGGAAATCGGATCTGACAACTCAAATTCATAAATTGTTATAAAGTTATTATTGTGAATTGGGGTAAGGAGATCGTTTTCAACCCTGATCTGTTATGTACTTGCTCAGTATTTGATTTTTGTTAGTTTTTAGTTACGGAATGCAGCTTTAAATTAAATGTGCAAATTAGATATTTGTTTGTTATTTGATTTGCATAATTCTTATAGCTAAAACAATGCACTGCGTGCAATAATAAAATAAACACCATTGATGGGCGCATTTCATTGCATCGTGAGATAATTAAAGGTAGTTTAAATGTACATTTTGACCTCATTCTACCAGTTATTTTTGTTAACCTAATTGCCAGTGTGGAAAAGCTCCCCTTTGCAAATATATTGCGAAAAAATCGACTCTAAAACTAAGATAGCAGCTACAGGACACTGAAAGCGCTAACAGAGCAGAAAGCAACAGGGGGACAGAATGGAGATAAACTGATGGTGGTGAATAGAGTACTTACAGCAATGCTGTGTCCGAAGCCGGAGCCAGGCTGGGGACTAGCAGCGCTAATGTAGTTGCCCACGCCGGAGTCCTGGCTGGTGGGGCCGTACAGGTCGGCCACTGGCCCGGGGCTGCTGGCTCCAGGGAAGGCTCCAGGCCGGGGTGGATTGGTGCCTGCCGTGCCAACAGTAATGTAAGCGGGGTGCTAGTTGGGACTGCAGGTGTATTGTAGGGCTAACAAGGTGAGCTTGGCACAAGCATGCACAGTACATACTAAAAGCACCACATTCAACAATGCTACAAGGAGGTGTGTGTATGTCTATACTACCAGGGTAATTTTAAGCATAGTAAAAGGGATAGTTCACCCAAAGTTTTCAGGAAGGTTCTGTCGCATTAAGATGTCACATTTAGATATATTTTCAATTAATACGGTTTTAAATTTCAGCCCGTTGCTCACAAACAGCTTTTGGAACATAACACTTTGGAAAAATGTGAGTGAAACAGTATTTTAATTTTTGAATTAAATTTTTTGTATATATAATGTGGTTCATATGATGGTTCAAAAAAAAAAAAATCAATCAATTAAAATTAATCAATCAATTTCAAATTATGAACTGAGCATAGATATACACACAAACTGGACAATGCAAGCTAATCAGCAAACCTTTAAGCTAGCAACTACTGCTTCTGCGTTTGCACCATGATTTCGTATATTTTGTCATTCATGCAATGACAGAATGCTTCTGTATGTCAATGCTTTCTGTATGTCGCATCTGGCTGATGTTCACGTGGCATGCATGCTAACAGACGGATTTTAAGTAGGTGTTAAGCAAGCACATAAAGCTGGACCGCTGTGGTATGGAGATGTTTTCTGAGGAAGCTGAGAAGATCTTTTCTCTGAGGGCGTCTGAGATGTTTAAGAGTTTAAGAGTGAGAATGAATCATTTCCTTGCAGGTTTCTGTCATTACCATAACCTCACCCCTCTCCGCTTGCACAGACTCCCTTTCTCCCAATCTCATATCAAGTGCTGTACGTCTGTCCTTCTTCAAATTTGACTGGCGGTTCTCCACAGTCCCTCTCTGAAAATTGCATGGGGGATTTTGCCACAACACTCCCTATCTAATCAACACCTGTCATTGAGAAAGTGGTCTCTCTCTCTCCCTCCCTCCGTCTCAATTTTTTTTTTAAATATATGGCGGTGATTATCTGGCAGTTAGCGTCAGGGGGCTATCAGGCCTTGCAGCCGCCTGGAAACCAGGAAATTGCTGAGGGTGTCTTGGGTAAAATGCGTTAAAGACCAAATCGTGGACTTTCCTCTACGCTTGCGAGAGCGTTTTTGCTTTCGAGGAAACCGAAGATTGAACTACGAGGTTCTTTTCGTGAAGTCAGAACCTCTGAACTAAAGCATGAATCTAAAGAGCAGAAAAACTGAGAAAATGGGTAGAGACAGTGAGAAGAGCTTGGAGGGGCTGTTGGGGGGGGGAGGAAATTACAATTAGGCTAATTATATTAGAGCACTTGAGCCATAGCTGCTGTCATACACAGATGACCCTTTATTTCACTGCTGTTGAGAGGCAAATTAAAGAAAATAAAAACAAATGCATGAATTAAATTAAATGAAAGCTCTCAGAAACTTTGAGGCCCCTTGCTGAGCCTCGCTCATTTTTCTCCTACGCACGGCCCTTCATGACACTTCCATTAATAAGCGAATATTAAATCAAGTTCCTTCACAGACAGAGGCCTTCAGCTTAGCACCCATTTAAGAAGGAGTATATCACCACAGCCTCTGAAAACTCCAAAAAAAAGCTGAAAGATATCAGTGTGAATGGAATATTAGCCCAAAGGGCTAATGGGAGAGGACAAATGTATTAGATAGGGGGCAATATGCCACCGTGGTTAAACCTGAGGAGAAAAGCTTGCACAATCCGTCTGCTTTTCACACAAATGAGTGCACAGACAAGAGGAGAGGTGAGCGCCTCACCAGCTCTCACTTCTAAATGTCAGTGCATCAAAATAGAGACAGCTACTGCTAAGGATGATGGGAAAGTGCGAACATCCACCAGCAGATCTGAGCAGAAGACGGGATGGCTGTCGCTAACGTACCTGCTTCTGATTGTAAAATATGAAATATGTTATGCTTAAGTGACAACAAATCCCCAAAACAACGGCACAGATGTTCAGTTTATTGTCTGTTTTTGTTTTGGGTGAAAAGGTTTATTCAATTTAGTCATCTCATTCCTTCATTTTATTTAAATGAAATTTTGTTTTTAAAATGGCAAATAATTTTACTCAATGAAAATAGAGTTAATGATAACGTACAAAATGATAAAAACACATCAGACTGTAACAGACTTTAAAAGTTTAATCGTATCAAGCATAAATAAACAGCAGTTCATGAAGCAGATAAACACAAGACTGTGCCAGTTTCATTAAGCAACGAATAAAACGAGAGGACGCTGGACAACCTCTCAGAATTTCAGCAAATGCCACCTCAAAAAGCCTCTATAAATAGCAGGTTGTCCGACAACAACAGTGTAAGACTGTTCACAGGTTTCCCTACGTGTTAATTCACATTGCGAAATGGTGTCAACACACATGAGCCTGGTAAGCAGGTGATCTTACTCATCTGGATCAAAGCATTCACACTCAAAGTCACTCTTATTGCAAATAAAATGATTTGCAAAATATTAAATAACCGTCCCATGCAAGTGACAGCACTGGTTAGCATCACAAGCTGAGCCATGACTGTCTTGGGTGTTCTCAATAGACCGCTACCCATAATTCACTGTCTTTTGTATCTCCAGAACCATCAATGGATGTGCTCATTATCTGAGCAGGAAATTGTTTTTGTAGCTTGAAACTGCTGAGACACTCATGATTCATGCATGTTACCAACCATTATAGATTTATTTCAAAAACCTCTGTTATGTACAATGTGTCAGTTTAAAGAGATGCAATCGTTTAAAGACCATGCCAAGATGCAGAGGTCATCATCAGTATACACAGATATTGTCAACATTCCTGGCATTCCCTAACTGGGATCTGCCCTCATTTACACATGCCTTCATGTCAAGACAATTTCCCAGCTAACAGGCAACAATCCTAGAATGTTGGCTAATGTTCTCTAAAAGTTCTTGAAAACGCAGTGACGTTAGTAGAGCTTTATTAACGTTATATATCATATCAAAAATGTTATTCTTAAGTTGTTAGTGGAACGATTTAAACACGTTACAGAATTAAGAAACATGCTTGAATAGTAACCTTATTATAACCAAACAATAACGATAAAACTAAAAAGGACGTTTTAACATTCCTAGAACTTTTAAAATAACATTTTTAATGTTTTTGTTACTTAATGGAAACCTTAGGGCAATGTTCTTACAACCTAAAATTGCTAGCTGGGTTATTAGCCATTATCTTGACTTTTGATGGCAGTTTCTTTGTTTTTGCTAAGATGTGGCTTGTTTATTCCCAATATTTTATGTATTATTATAACTATATTCTTTGAACTACAGGGCACTGCACTCTTTATAAATTTATAAATTTGTACATTTAGCAATAACAAAAATGCTTTGTCTTAACCAGAAGAATACCAGAAGAATATCCCAGCCATGCTACAAACTGCACTCCAGTTCAGTCATAACTACAGTCATTATATATGCATTTAGTGGCCCCCAAAAAGTATCTGATTACTTAAGCTACACTTGAAAGCTATGACTGTCATTGCATTAGGTACAAAATCGCGTCACTTTTCTCAACCATTTTTGTAGATACTTTAACCAAGTGTGCAAATATGTTGCCTTACTTTTCAGCAATAAAGCTATTGCTTATCATTTAAACCCTAACAAATTTTATTGTTTTGCTTAAAGTCAACTGAATACCACTTGGTTTGACATTTTGCAATTCATAATGCAAAGACATTAGTATATAACAAACTGAGGCTAAAATATCCCAATAATTTTGGGGCCATTGTACAGTATGTGCACAAAACAGGATGCATACACAGTAAGTGTGTATTAATAATATACGATCTCTCTAAATATATTCAGGGTGGCCAACTGTGCAAACTAAGAGACACAATTGACTTACAGCAAATGACTTGTCATTTTATAGTTATGTATATGAAATAGGATGTTTGGATATCATTTATCATATGCCAGCAGGCTGACAGGTGTGTGTTACAGAGCCAATGGGTGTGTAATACATATATGTGTCTAAACATTCTGCACGATATGAGATATGCGCACCAGTGCTGCGCCGATGGGTGCGAACGCATACGCCACGTCCTGGTTAATCGTTCGAGGATTGTGACTGCTGTCAAATCCACCTTGCCAAGACATCTCAACAGTACACACACATTAGCGCCCACGTATACACACTTACGGATGCTGGCGCCCTTAGATCCACAGGCACAATGAGAATGCTTTTATTGAAGCTACGAACATGCAGCGTACATCAAGCAAGCTGCGCGGATGCACAAGTTTCTTTCTCATTGCTTCTCTCTCTCTGGCTTTAATGAATGGCAGGGTGATGAATCAGCCGCATGAATCAAATGAATCATTGAATGAAGGAGAGGCGGGTACACACCTGGGCTCTTATATTGATCCGGGCTGGCCAGGTGCTGGAGAGGGGAGTTGCAGGCCGATGTGGCATGCTCGCTTTGCAGCAGCTGAGCCGCCTGGGGGCCCAGGGAGCCATAGTCCGCAAAGGAGAAGGGGGGCCCCCGCTGATCGCTTGGAGAGGAATAGAAACCGTAATCGGGGAAGCCTGGGAGATACAGTACAGGGGAGGGGGAGGAGGGAAGGGGGGGACTCTGTCATTGGGGGAAATAGGATTTTGCATAGTAATGTTATGAGGCAATGTTTAATATCTGACTTGCATGGTTTTACAATGCAGCGTACATTGGGAAGACAGATGCTGAGTTTGTAAAGCAACATCATGCTTTTTCCCTTCTTTAACAATGCTGTGTGAAAGTGACTATGTGTGTTTTATACTTGTAAAAGTGTATCTGGCCAGCCATATGCAATGTTATACCATACAGTATTATACTGTACATACAGTACAGTGCTATACTGTACTACATATATAGTTCACATTACTGTACTGAACTATATTATACTGCAATGCACTATACTATACTATACTACGCTATGCTATGCTGTACCACACTGTACAGTACTATGCTATACTATATATACTAAACTATATTATATATTTTTCAGTACTTCAGTACTATAACGGTATTGAACTGAAACCGATCAAAAGAGGCCGCTGAAGTTTAAAAAACTAGTTAAGCAACAGAGTATCTGAGAACTTACAATATCTGTCACTGACCTTAATAGATATTTTGAGAAAGGAATTTTACTGTTTGAAATGCTCATTTGGATTCTGCATCCATAACAAAGACAACAAGAAGGACAATAGCATCAGAATACCAGTCTTTGTGTGGTATTCTTGCTATTTGGTTAATACAATATTAACCAAATCACAAAGCATGTGCTGTTTTATGTCACACACTTTAACAACGAGCTACGGCACGCTGTAGAAATTCATAATATGTGGATAATGTATTTACAAGTTATAAATATATACTAAGGATATTTTATTGTGCATAAGTGTCTATCTATACACGCTATTAGAAGATATATTCTACAAACAGTATTACATACAGTGGCCCCAGAAAGTATTTAATGTACTTAATGTATACATGTCAATGGATTAGATGGTTAGTTTGGTTTGATGTTTTGAGTAAGATAGCACAAGAACAATTTCACAGCAAAACATTTTGCATAAAGTTTGTTGAGTTTTAAATTAAAATAGGCACACAATGTAGACAATGCATTTGGACACTTTCTCATTGTCGAAGTTGTAGGTACTTTATATAGTTTATATGTGACTGACAGTGCAATCGCACGACAGTGATTACATTTATATTGTTTTGGGACTAGTTGGTTAAGCCATTTCAAAATTCCTAATTCTGAGAAAACATCATTTCCTGTTATGTAATGTTATCAATAACATTCATACATTTGTAAAAAATGACTATAAGTGTCCAAATACATTTTGGGGCCACTAAATAAATAAACAAATAAATACATCAGTTTTTAGAAAGATAGATAGATATATGGGAATATTTTGCTTGTTTACATAAAATAACGTAGACAACTGTTACACATAACGTCATAAAACCAAAATAACTTGTGAGATGAGATAACCTTTTGTTTGAGCCGAACACCTAAAACTGTCCTGCTTCTAAAACTGATATATCATGTATATAATTAATACTAATTAACTAATATATAAACTGTATATAATTAAGCTGATCTGCCGTTGTCACAGAGAATAAAGTGCACATTTCAGGCAAGATGTTAGAGTAATGGAAAGAGCTCACACATACCTGTGCTAACAGTTTATAATAAGTCAATATAGACCCTCTGCTAGTGTTTTATATCATATAACCACTCAGCCTAGAGACTATGTCTCATTAGAGCAGCCTAGGTGAGGTACTACCTTAGATTCTTCTTCCTTTTCCTTAATTAGTTTCAGAGGATCTCAGATATACACAGTAAAACAAATGAGGTCTACAGCAGCCTATATTTAAAAAGGGTTGAGGGAGTAATAGAGAAATATAAATAAAAGAGAAAACTTGATTGTGGGCTGCTGATGTCTCTGTAAGGCTGTAGCTGTGAGGGCCATGTTCTCTGCTCTGACCTTCTCAAATTGCTCATTAATTACCCGGCTCCAGTCTCCCATCTCCTGCCTGCTCACCTCAGCCCAAAACTCTGGATGGCTTTACAGTGACCTCACCGGAGTCATATCGAACAATCTGAGAAGCAACAATCGTAATGCGCAGAACAAAATAAATCGCATGGCTTTAGGGGCTGCCAAAACAGTCCGGCAAAATTCGCAGGCTTTGGAAAGATGCTTACGATTAGTAAACAGGAACGACCGTGCAAACGCTCTCCTGCCAGTACCTACATTCCCCGACGCAAATAAATCACAGATGCATCCCGACATTCAAGTGCTTTTCCCACTAACGGCACAAAAATGAAGGAAATGCCTGAGGTATGCTCAGAATCTTCAAGTGTTCCAGCTGCCTGAGAGCAGAGGAAAGCCCACTCCAGAGCACACATCTTTAATCATTTAAAGCAAGCAACCGAAAATGCACTTAGGCTGAATCCATTTTTGATGGGTCTGTCTAATAGATGGGCGTCCTTGAGGTTCAGAGGGAACGCTGGACGCGCCTCTTAATTAGACGAACTGCCATTCCGTCCTGTTTCTCCTCGTCCTCCTAATTAGATCTTTAACAACAAACAAATGAAGACCTTTTACGGGCGCGCGCGGCCTGCCTCGTCCCCGTGAAGTGGGGGCGTGGGGGGGCTACGGAGACGTCCCTTTTGTCTAGGACTCCCCAGCCTGCTACACGCGACAATGCTGCGGCCCTGCCGCAATCTGCATAAATATTCCGCCTAATTTCCGTGACACGCGAACCGCAGGATGCAAAATACGACATTACCGCACATACAACAAACACACCTGGTTTCTTTGTTTGCATTGACATAGCAAATTAGACCTGAAAAGCTGTTCGTTTTAATGCGGTGGCAGGAAAGGTCTTACCTAATAACAGCCTCTAGAAATTATGTTTATTATCCAGGTAGATCACGTCCAATGACAGTGCTATCTGAAGCAGAAACACGAAATAAAACGCAGTTAAAAAGTGCCCATTTACCGTCTATAGAGAAAGCCATCTGGCGGAATAGGGCTGCTTGATTACCTTCATCGGCTAATTCTCTCTCTGAGCGCATGCAAATGATTCACTTTGACCAAGTGGAAGTGAGGAACGAGGAGAAAAAAAGTGGAGCTAAATTAAACACGGGCATTTTTAAACATCAAAAAGTTGTCACAATAATGGCTTTCCTCTGTGATGTTCCACAGTATTCCACGCTGCCAATCAGTTAGAGAATAGCACTCGTAATGTTTCACGCCCTTGTGAATAACGTGAAAAAATGTGCCAGAAAAAGATGCGTGTGTGTGTTCCTCCATTAATAGGCGTGTATTTTCGTATGAGTAATTCCGCAAACTACAACCCCACAGTCAAACAAAAGAAAAAGCTTAAACAAATCTCTTTTCTTCCCCACGAAAACAAATACTGAACTCTGTGATGGGTACCGCAGGCCTCTCCCCTTCACTCAAAGAGAAATCTAATTACTCTATAATGGCAGGTTTGGGGGAGGGGGGGGTGAGCATGTACGTCGTTGACAGGTGATAGATGCACAAACTCACTTCCACCGACTTGATGAATAGCTTTGCAGAAACGCAAAGCACTCGTTCGCGGTGGGCGTACGACAGCACCTTGTCTATTCATCATTACGCCTCTGTGCGCCGCACGGAGGCCCTCGAACACACTCAGAGGTCGTGTCTGAACAGCTGGGAGTAGGTCATCCAGATGTGCCTTTGTCTGGGCAACATCTGCAGTGGGCCCAGACCTCAGCCGTGTGGTGTATGTGAGATCAGAATAGATGCACTCTGGAAGGTTGTCAACTGCACCATTACAAAGCCCATCTGGGTGCTTCAGAGATGTTGCTTAGATGAAAGAGCACTGGTTGCTTTTTACCCCTCCTGCTCTGTATTATTATACATAATATCTGTCCGAACACCATGAAGAAACAGATAAATACATGAATACGTAAACAAGAGGCCCTTTTATCAGCTGTCTAATGAAGAGAGAGCAGCAATTTGTCACTTTGTCTCACAGTGATAGATGTTCTCTTATTTCTCTAGTTGTGTTGTAGGCACAGCCGCAGCACTTGAGACAGAAACAAGGCCAAGATTGAGAGTGGTCAACATCAAGTTTCAGCTAAATGTGGTTAAAATAGCTGTTTATTTAACCAGATGACCAACTTGATGTCAAAATTAAAGATACAACATAGGCAGGTCATTTTTAAGTTGACACTATACTGATATATACATAAGAAACTTGAGATTTTCTGTACTGAATTACTGATTATTTATCAGAATGGATTGTTTCTGTCAATGCCCTCTGGATGCTTCCACTGTGCCTAAAGCAGACATTTTGACTTGTTCACATACACACACTTAGCTAACATCTTTTGTGTAAATCAAAAGGTAATAAAGTGCTACAGCTGTATACAGGCAAAAGAAAAACTGATGTTAGGTCTTCATAATAAACAGTTTTTCACAAGATTTCACAATGTCACGGAATATAAAACACTAACAAAAAACAAAGAAAAATAAATAAATTATTTATATAAAGTAGTATATAAAGTACATAAAAAACACTATCAAAACAACAAACAAAATAAAAACAACTACATGTAGTAAAAAAACTAAAATTAACAAAACTAACAGATCTAACAAAAACAACAAAATATAACAATAAACAAAAACCATAAAACTTGGAGTATATAAAAACAAATTCAATCTAACAAAACAAAAATAATAAAACAAAACTAAAAAATTAGTTTGAGAGAGTTGTGAGAGTTCAAAATGGCACCCAGTACAGATTCCACAGTGTTGCTCTCACCTTTATGTTAATCTCTCTCTTCATCTGAGTCTGGGAGCCAAATTCCTCATCAGCGCAATTTTACTACTCTAATTTACTTCTAACTTCAGACAACCTTCACTGAGGTAATAAACAAACAGCTCCAGCAGGTCCTTACGATGTGTTTCACAGAGACACGAAATTCTGTTCGTCTGGCAGAAAAGTGTAAAGAACAGGAAAATGTGTTTGCATTGCAATTTAACACTGCGTACAGTCGTCCTGCCACAGAAGAAGGTGGGAGAAAAAATCTTCCTCTTTCACTGTGTGGATCAAGCTCAGAACAACTCGCACCTGACCTGTCAGCAGTCTATTACCACAATTAGCCTGCTGATGTTAGCGAAATACTGCCATTTACAAAATCTTTTCATGGGGGGACGATGGAAAAGCTGACATTTCGCAATGTGACTTTCAAACACTTTTTAAAAAAGCTCAAGGACTACGGCCTGCCTTGGAAATAGCATTTCACACAATCACCTACTCCAGGCAGAAATGTCAGTCGCGGAGAGGACAGGAAAAGGGAATCCGTACACTCGAACAAAAACGCAGACGATGTTCTATAAAAAGCACTGACCCTGCAATTCCATACTCAGGCACATTATGTTTTATCTCCCAACCTCTCAATCTCTAGCATCTCTCTCCACTCGAATAAAATCGGCAGCACTCTACCCCTCCAACAAATCCTCGACAATGCTGTAGTCAATAAACTTGTCAAACGTGCCTCCGAATTAGCTTTGAAATTTCCGAACAACCACAATTAGCTACCTCATTTCCACCTATGTCATCTTTAAAGAATTACGAGCACCTTTTTTGCCTCCAGAGAGCATCACTCTCAATTCAGAGATGGTCTTTTCTAGTCATGTATTAGAGTAATTATCATTACCACATGTCCCTCCTAGCTAGAGCTGCATCTCATAAATTGTCCATAGATGATGTTTCATCGTTTAGCACTTGCGTAGCTTCGAAAATTATGTACACGACAGGTGAAAAATTCTGATTGTTTGAGACTGAGCTTTCATTTCATGACAGATCTTCATTTGTGAGCGGCGCTCGCACCCTCGCGCACAGGTGGAGTGAAGGAGCAGACGGCCGACCGCAAGATGGTGAAAACACACATCTGTCTTCATCAAGAGCGTGACAGACAAGTATGAAGTGCGTTTCATATTTGCAGCATGCGTGGCTGGCACCGTAGAGACGGCCTGGCCTAGATTGCACCTGCGGCCTGCGGAGACCGCAGCGAATGAGGCAGACACAGCTGCAGTCCAGTGGCTGTCTGTCAGGATACGACAGCTAATGGAGAGTGACACAGGTTTTCTGTGCCGTCCGCCTCTCTAACTTACACGCAAACACACACATAGACACACGCAGACTCTGTGTTTTTTAACCTAGCCATGGAAGAAGAGAGTGCAGGAAAGGAGGACAGATGGAGAGGTGGCAAAAGAAGTTGGAGGGACAAGTTTCACCCCAGGGACTCAAGTGGCCCTTTGTCCCCGGGGCCCAGGTGAGCAGAGGTGCTGAGGTTGTCAGGTTTACAGTTCTGGGTTGCACTTTTGCAGGACGTGCAGTGTCAAATAACTCCTGCATCTTCTGTGAGTCACCTCTCCCCGCTTGCCAAAAAGCAAAGAGGAGCTGGGGTAATTCCATAATGTCATTCAACACACGCTCAGTTCATTCTGACACATACCACCGGAGATCTTGATAAATCAGATATCGTTTTACACACTTCCTCTAACAACTGTATTTTCAAGCTCAATGGGTGTAAAGGAAGGCGTGATCGAGAAAATGCGTTGATTGAAATACGCACTAAACGAGAAAAGTATCACAACAGCAGATGATACAGTAGACTTTCTCCATCTCTGTGGTTAACATGAAAACATATGTTTTATCAAATAAAGAAGCTAACAGACATGACCAGCAAAGACTAATTTCTACTAGAACATTACTAGAGTTAACTACTGCAGTCAACTAGCAGATGCACATAAATCCAGAAAAAGGCAGATGAAAGAAATGGTGAAAACTGAGACTGTGGAGATAAAGAATGAAATAAATAAATATAAAGGCAGAGCAAGAAAATATAGGCTACTTGTGGTGGGAGGAATAAAGTTTGAAGTACTGACTAAAGTATACAGCACAGTAGGTCGCACTATATGATATAATATCATGCAAAATGTATAAGGAAAAGAGGTGGATGTTATAAAAAGCTAAAACCCTAAAGTTAGAGATTAAATAAATAACAGGTCACGGGATATGGATGAGAGAGGAAAAACAAGCTTAATTTTGACCATAGGAGAGTCAACTGTTACACTCTCTGACTTACAAATGCTAGCTTTCAGCAGGACCAAACCACACAAGATAGAAACTATGAAGATATGACCTTCAGGCCCGACATCCTACTGCACCAACAGCAGCTGGTTCTGAGCTCTTTTTTTTAAGTTTCTTTACAAGTGAAAAGTTAACATGCCATTTTATAAATCTGGTTCTGATGCAGTCGATGCCTTGAAATGAATGGAAATGCTAACAGTTATCTTCTTCTGGGGTATTATAATCGTGGCTTTAACAAATAATCTGTAATATTTCCAATAAATGTAAGTACGCTTAGCAATCATAATCAACATCAAACACTAAACTATCTAAAAGGTAATCTTTACTACCTGAGCCAAATAAAAATCCCCTTATTGATTAATCAGAAAAGCATAATAATAAATCGCTATCCAGAGGCACTGTATTTCGCAGGCCAGGCTGACAAAAGAGAGGCCACGCCCAGGATGGTGTCGCCAGCGAAGACCGTTTGCATTACCCACACCGTTTATCCTAGCTAAAGTATGTGTGTCATTTATTTTATGACCTTATCGTCGATAAATAATCATAAAATGAAGCTGCTCTGGATGACTCAGATCTGTGAAGCGTCAGACTTTAAACAGCCGCATTATAATATCAGATCAAAAGCAGGTGGGAAAGAGTAACAGCCCCAGGGTGACTGATGGAGATTATGAAGCGAAATGAAGACGATTTGCGAGGCTCACGAAAGGGGCCGTCCGCCACGTCACCACTGCGCTAAAGTAAAGCGCAGTATTCCGGGGCCCCGGAGCGCGACAGCTCGTCTGTCAGACTGGAGCCTCTGACTTTCATCGTACCCTTGCCAGCAGGTTTGCGCAGGAGTTAACTGACTGACAGTCGGCACGCAAACACATCTCATCCTCCGCCTAGCAGCAAATGTATGCACAGCAGGGGTGTATAAATTGTGCTGCGCAATGGAGATCAGTTGGGTAATAGATGATGAGGTTCTGGGAAAAGGTCACACTTAAATGTCAGTGCTCTGTCTCGATGGCTTTCTCACTTCTGTCACAACGCAACCATGAAGTGACTCCATCAGTCACAAAAGAGCGCGACTGCACCATCAGCCTAAGACACCAGCCGTGGGGGGTGAGAGAGTGGTAAAATAACTGTGTCCTGCTCAGTTCAGTCATAATAAACTTGGTTTAATGGTACACACTATAATCAAACAGAATGTCTGGGACGCAGTAGCCATTATAACATTTCTAAGCCCTCACCACTGATTTATGAGAAACAATTATTTTCACAAAGGGTTTTCGTGAACTAAATAAATGTGAAAGCAAGCACTCCTACATTTACTGTGGCTAGTGTCCACTTTAAAGATCCATACTAATTCGTATTTTTTGAAAAGTAACTTAAGTCTTAAGAAGCTACTTCTTTATTTTTTAAACAATTAATCCTTTTACTTACCTTTTGTTATGTTATATTCTGTTGTCACTGTTTAATTATGTGTTTTCAACACCATTCCATTCTATTCTATTCTCTGTAGGCTACAAGGCACCAATTATACCACCAAATTAATATTCATAAGCTAAGCTCATAGGGTTATAATATGTTCCTCATTTTATACATTTGTCCTACAATTACACAAAATCTAACATCAAGTTCACTGAACCTATCTGACTTTTATTTACATGTACATTTAGCAGACGCTTTTACCCAAAACGACTTAAAAGATAAAAAAAAATGAAGCGATAAATCATAAGGAGGCAATAACATCAGCTGTACACAGTTACAGTTACCAAGATTACAACATTTCAATGCTGGAGAGCTCCATCATTTCAATGATAGAGAGATTTTATAATGACTAGTATGTATCTAATGCAACTTCTCAACTATGGCCACGAGCTGTTTAAGAGTCTAAAAACACCACGCCGAGCGCTGCCTGAGATTTCTCATGGAGCTCTCATTTCAAACTCAGTCTGCTGCAAACAAGCTTGCCATAATTTCCACACATTAAACAGAAACGAGATGCAGAGAGCTGTTTTTTTCAGGCTAAGTTGGTTTCTTTAGCCGAGTGCTAATCAGAATCAAACATGTCTGATTGGGTGGAGAGGCATGACTGATTGGCTCACGCTCTGTCGACTGCGTTCCTTCAAACCGTGCGCCGAGCCACTTTTACGCCTGTCTGCCAATTACACCGGGGTGGATAGCTGTCTGCTGGAGAGCAGGTGTCAATGGAGTGAACTCAAGTGTGTGTGTGTGTGTGTGTGTACCATAATATGCAGTAAATGCATGCATGTGTGTATACTGTGTTAGTCTACGTGTGTAAGTTTACTTAGCTCTCCCTGGACTGAACACATAATGCTATGTTTAACACTAAATGCTATGGCTACATAGCATTAGCTAAATCTGACAAAACTGCCCTTTGGGAAGGGCTGAGGACATCTTCAGCTGGAATAATTACTGATAAATAAATAAATGTGTAGAGTTACATTAACATTAAGCCTTTGTCAGATGGTTTAATCCAAAGTTACTTTCAACATGGTCTCTGGTTGTCGAACCCATGATCTTGGCATTGGCAGCACTCACGCTCTACTATTTGAGCTACATGAATACCACAAAGGGTTAATTTGCAGTCATTATTATGTTTTATATAGAAACAGTAGAAATCTATGTCCTTATTTGGACATCTAGGTAATTGTGTATACGCACACTAGACTGTGCGTTTGTGACAGCACACTATGCATCACGCTCTGTTTATTTCAGCGTGAATGTATGTGTGCACAAACAGATGCTGTCAGAAGTCGGGGCCATGTTGCAAATACACCCCGGCCCCACTTTTTGATGGCCAATTAGGCAAGGCCATCATTTCCCATCGTGCTAAAGGCCAGACATCAGTGAGAAGGCCGAGAGCTGTTCCTCCCTGCTGTTTATTTATTTAAGTATCCTTGTGTCTTACAGACAAAGTCAGATTGATAGATTAAGCTATCCAGCCTCCGGATCAATAGCCGCGGTGGAACGAGCGAGCAACTGGGAACTGTTTAATGTGCAGAGTCTGTGTTTTCTAGTCAGAAGCGAACAAAGTTTGTCAGAGTGACACGGGAAGGCATTAACGACGTGAGCAGCGGCCAATGAAATGTGAGAACCCGACAAACCGTGAGAAATGAAAAGGGTCGGCCGTGTAAGTGCACGGGGGGGGTGGGTTAGCGAAACAAACACTGCGTCTACGGTAAAGTACAAACGGTCGTGCAAGCAGAAGCTGGACCCTGCGCCCTGATCTGTTACCGGTTCTACCAACCAGAATTCTGGCATTAACTAAATTAAGAAAAAAGGAGGGAAAACTGGTCCCGGACCATCAGCCAGGGGGCAACTTCTGCCAGTGCTATAAATCACATCTACAATGGGAATGGAAGGGAGGCAGGCAGGAGCCTTGAGTCCCACCCTTTCCCTTTAACTACAGCATGTGTGTGTGTTTATGTGTGTGTGTGTAGAGAGGACAGAGGCGGCTAGAGTTAATAGCAGCATGGAGAGAGCAGCAGCACACAGATTTACGGCCAGAGCGTTTACCTGGCCCTGTGCTCTGAGGGTATGCTGCGTAGCCGCCTCTTCCACGGGCCCCCCTACCTGAGCCACGCGCTGCTGCCACTGCTGCCGCTGCTGCCACCGGACCGTACGCTGTTGCCGGGAAACCTGTGCGGGGGGTGGGGGGAGGATGGGGTGGAGGTGAAGGTGAGATACAGGAGGAGAGTGAGAAGCAAAGAGTAGAACAAGGGAGTCGTGACAATGAGAGGGGATGAGAAACGAGGAGAGGAGGGGAGAGAAAAAAGGAGCGGAGAAGAGGAGTGATGGGGCGTAAAAGGAGAACAGAGAAGAGGAGAGAAATAAAGAGTGGCAAAGGAGATTCGAAGAGGAGAAAATATGACAAAAACAAAATGGCGTAAAAAAGGGAGGAGACGAGCAGGAAAACAGGGAAAATGTAAAGTAACAAGAGGATAGAAAAAAGCAGAAAAGGGTGGAAATGGGGAGTGGTGAGGGAGGCAGAGGGGAGGGTAAAAAAAGGAGAGGGGAAAAATGAGAGGAGAGGATAAATTAGAAAAAAAGCAGGATCAAGCGACCTCTCAACATTTCCTGACTCATAAACTGCGACTTGCTGCAGTTTCTGCAGGTTGTGCAGACTGCTGTAATGCAGCACACACTGGGGGCGTCTTTGGAGTGCAGAGGAGGCTGCAGTCGCCCTAATGCATTCTGGGTATTTCTGCATGGGTGACCATGCTGCTCCTCAGCTTATCTGTTCACAGCACACAGCGGGAGGGCCTGACAGAGGATCAGCCTTCCAGATATGCTACTGAGCTTATGTGGCCAAGTTACTATGATAAACTAATTAGATTTCTGTTATCATGTGAAATATAAAGGAAGCATGGGCTTCTGCAAGGCATTAATAGCGGAAATAAAACTCTTCAGGCTAATGTTAACCTGAGCAGAAGCAGGAGCACTTTTGCTGTCCTGTAGACTGAAAAAAAATATAAATAAAAAAGAAAAATCACTTCATTTGTCAGCATGAAATCAAAGAGGGACTGTAAGCTACATGTCACACTATGTCCAACTGATTTGATTTGACATCAGTTAAGTGACGTTATGTGACGTTAATGACGTTAAGTCTAGTCAGTATAACTTGATACCTGATGCTTAGTTATATAATGCATCATAAAGATATATCAATTATTACCAAATGTATAATTAGATACAATTGTAATTATTTACAAGTATCTATCCATCCGTCCATCCATCATTTAAAAGTAACACAAACACACACACACATAAATGTAAATGTAAGAAATAGTAGGCAATCTGATGCACGATGCAGTGTGACCTTATACCTCTATATTTTCTACTATGTCCTTGTCTGTATTTTTTTAAGTTATTGCACATTTATTGTGTCATAACCACCACAAGATACATCAGCAGACCTTGGTTCAAGCAAATGACAATTTTAAACTCATGCAGCTTCACTTTTCATAATGCATCACAAATTCAAGCAGGAGACCTCAGCTCCACTTCCACAAAGACAGAAGATGATCCAGTGAGACACTAAAGGGTTAATAACAACCATGACCGGCATCGCCAACACAAAGGAGATATGGAAATGCAGCTCCACACTCCCTACACTTTGTAGTACAGTTAAGTCACTTATCTCTGTGCCACCGCTCATGTTTGGGCGGGAACAAGGGTGCGAGACGGAGAGTCGTAAAGCCGAGCGAGCGAATCGTCCTCTGCCGCCAACCGTGGCGGTTTATGTCTTGAAACTCAATCAATCAGGTGGATAATTTGGTCTCCAGGCAATGTGAACGGATGCTACAGCCACGCCGGGCCCTGGGTGTTGCACGACATCCCTGATTTGTGAGCAGGGCTTGGATGAAACGGTCTTCAACCTCTCCCTGCTTTAGTGGCTCTTTATGGTGTTATTATGAGATTAGGCATCAGGAATTAATTGCTTGCTTCCAAGTGCCCTTTAATTCACTTTAAGTGTGCGCTACATGGGGAGGGGAACAGGTATGGCACAGCAATGGGGAACGATGGTGTGATGCATACAGTATGTGCTAAACAGAGTAAACCAAGTTCAGGTAAACTCTGCATGATTCATGTTCACAGGAAACTGGTGAAATGGCTTTATGCATGGCTAGCTTCTGGCAACACAGTAGCTCTGTTCCAAAACTGATTCAGGGCGCACTACACAGGTAGTAACTCCACGCGTAACGCAGATAGCACTCTGCATGCGAGGCGTAAATTGATTTCAATAGACTTGGACATTATAGCATGCTGCAAAGTTATCAACACAGTACCCTAATTAGCATAGAAATACACAGCTCGCACAAAATATGGTGGGTAAAATGATGCATTCTTAACTACACTGAAGGTTTAAAGATACTTTAGGATATTTAATACATTTTATGTTCAATTATAATTAAAATTTCTATCGCCTTACCCACCATCTTGTATTTTTTAATCTGCTGAGCTTGTCGCAATGCATTTTGGGATAGCTGCCAAAAATATAAGCAATTAGCCACCTTAGAACTTGGGCATAAGGGAACATACCTGTAATGTAGATGTAGACCAGTTCAGTAGATGTTAGAACAGAACAATTAAACAAGGTTCTACCTATTGTTCGCAGCTATAACATGTCTTAAGTATTTGTGCGCATTTGACAATGCGAGCGCGCCGACGTGCCCACGTGCGTGTGTCAAACACACAGAGAACCACTCGGCTTGCTCAAATCTGCAGTGTTCAAACATCATAATTAAATATTATCATTTTAGTGAACAATGAAGGACATCCACTCAAACGCTTCATCAAAGTCATTATTATAATATAAATATAATTATAGAGCAGCTCTCTAATTAAAACACACATCTTTGGCTGCGGCGGTCCGTTCATGATTGAAAGCCAATAGACAATAACTGGGTGATACTGGCAGATGGTCGGGTTCACGTAGAAGGATGGATGATAATTAGCCCTGTCTCTTACGGGTTCCTCCTATTCTTCAACACAGACGCCCTCCAAACCCTCATATTAGTGGCCTTAATAACCTTTCATGTGCTGCTAATGCCTAATCAAAAAGAAGTCTTTAGGACAAGATTAGCTGTGGAATGGAACAATGAGACTGAGTGCTCAACAACCAGATAAATGAAAGTACGGTCTATACAGCAGCCAGCGTCCAATATTTCAGCCAGCGCTGCAGTACTGCACATGTAAGATTCACAACTGAAGTGGCTTTGTGAATCGACGGGTCTTACTGGAAACAAAACAGTTGCTTTGGGTTTCTGCTTCAAATAAGTAACATGGTTGCTTTTCTGTTGCCTTTGTTTACTGAATAACACTACTCAAAACTGCTCCTGTCCCCCTCCGATCATCAAAAACTGTGTAGGAGCCACGTGTGCTGTTATCTGCACTGCAAGAGACATCATTTCTAAACAGCGTTTTAGTATTTATTTTTACGAAAATACAAAAAGTATGAATTAAAAAAATAATTAATAATAATACAATAACCTCTAAGCGAAGCATAAAGATACTATTTGAGGACAGCTTCAGCCAGACGGTAAAAAAAACTACATGTAAAGGAAGCTACAGCTTCACTTCCCATAAAAATTGGAGATTTTTTTATATTAGGACACAAAAACAACAAATTTCCAAGTAAATCATTCATGAATCTGTTCTTACATAAATTGTCACACTAAAATGAGCGCAACAATTCACAGAAGAATGATTTGAAAAACGATTTACACAGATATTCGTTCTGCTCGTGTTTCATGAATAAAGGCTACAAAACAAAACAAATGCCTAAAACAAACACCGAACAGACAGTGTTGGCATAAACCACCTCCGCAACTGTTTTTCTTTTGCTCTGTGAGGCTGCATTTTACTCGCTGTAAATATTAGTTTTAGTCCCACTTATCAGCCTCTTCAGAACAGGGCCGACTCTTGACATGAGTAAAACATCTCTCAGACAATAGCAAACAAGCCTGCTGTGTCTTGTCAATACCGTCGTTAATTGTGGCTCTGGTGAACTCCACTTTTTCTAAGTGGCCCCCTCTCCACCCCACAATCATTTGTTTGATTTCAATATTATAAGCGGCGTGGCAAACCTAGAAAGTTCTGGAAACAAATTACCCATTCAATAACAGCATAAAATCATGGAGCGTTAATTCATGGATCATGCCAGTGCTGTGCAAAAATCCCTGTGCAGAATCTAATCCCCCTTACGCTGCATGAGGTATCACGTTGTGATGCCTATTCAAAAATGTACCGTTATTGCAACATTTTGTTGCAGCTAAGCAAAGTAAAACAGTCAAGCATATATTCTATAACTTTGGTTATTTAATATATAATTTAAGACATTTATTGTTTGTTTCAGATAACATACAGTTAAGACAACACACAGTATATCAAAGTTATAATGAAGGCCTTCTAATCAGAGTTTCTTTTAGCCAATAAAATCGCTTTGGGGTCCAAGGGGGGCAGGATTCTGCAGGGGAATAGAATCTAATATGACACCGGCTCTTTGTTTCAGGGGTGGGGGTGGTTAGTAGGGGCGAGAGGGGACGTGGGGTGGTGAGGTGAGGTTGGGGGGGGGCAATGTTATTCCTCAGGAACAGCTTGGCAGAATCAAATCAATTTCATGGCCTCTCTATTACTGGGGACATAACGCCAATATTTAGCTTTCCACTTTTACCCATTTTTCCAGCCTGTTTGCTCTGTCAGTGGCCGTGCTCGGCTGGGTTGGCCTGGCCTGGAGGAGGGACAAGGACACATCTGTTCCACCCTGGAGCTCTGGAGAAGATGCAGTCCTCACTTGTCCTCCCTCTCTCTCTCCCAAGCTATTTCCTCCTGCTGTCTGCTTCAACCCCACACTTTTTTTTTCCACTGCCTTCTAGGTCATTTTATATAACAGGTGCCTTTTCCATTTTAAAAAGGTTGGAATGTAATTATGTCTTCAGAAAGGTAACAGAGTTGATGCAGGACTTACAGTTTTACTGTTTAATTTGTCATTACAAAACTTGTCTCAATGACATGAAACTACAAGATGCTTCCTAGAAAGACAATTTAATGCTGATATTTCTACAAAAATTCAATTTTCAAACATCAATTCTACAGAACATCATGGTAACAGTGTTGAAATTTTAGATCATCCATCCCCTTCTAACAAATATAAATTATAGAACTAGAGCAACTTGTTTTTTAAGAATGATTATCTTTTATAATAACTGTTTGATCCGTGATGTTTTAACAAAATGTCTTTATAAACAGAAAAGGTTGGCACCAGCTCTTTTAGTTATTTCTTACACAAGTAAATAAGAGACTCAAATGACGCCGTTTTGCAGAATGACCCTTTCCTCAATGTATTTTTCAAATCGCTGCATTTTACGATCACTTATGTCTATTTGCTGTTTGCCAGCAAACCTTTGGAGAAACTCCAGTTTGGCCTGCACACCGTTTGTTTTCTTCTGCTGAATCTGTGAGTCATAAAGACATTAAATAATTAGATACGGTCGATCATGATTTTAAGTCATAATGGCCATTAAATGAGATTAGTGAGGCTGCTAACATTAAACCACAAATGGCAATACATCTGATGAATTTCACATTGAATGTATCAGAACATCATTTAAACCGCTGATGAAAATGGATCAAAGAACAGGAATCGTGCCCCTGCTTTTCAACCACACTCAAAAAGCACTATTAGTTGATGTAGCCATTATAAGAGACATTCAGAGGGAATGAATTAGAAATGCGAGTGCTAAAACGAGCATCGGAGAATGAGGTTGGATGAAAGGAACGCGAGAACACAATCTCACCGACCATCTTTTCATCTGGCAAACGAGAGGTGAGTCATGCTACTTTAGCAGAAGCCCTTGACTTGTATTACTTTCAAAAGGGCCTTTCTGTAGAGCTGAAAGACTGCTGGGAGCCTGGGCAATGAGGCTTCCAAATGCACAAGCCGGAGTGGTGGTGGAGAACTCCTCCGTCTAACGGCCTTCTGCTCAGATCCGCGACTAATGAGGGTGCTGATGGGGAAGGAAACACAGCTCGTGTTGCTGCTTTGCTCGTCACTGCTCTGGAGCCTCTGCTTTGGGGAATTACAGGTATGAAAATGGCGGGTCAGCGCCGGCTGTAGGGGCTCGGTCGCTTGAGGAAGAGAGGTGTGAATTCTGTGTTATTTACCTGTGAGGGACCAGCGTTTACCACATTCAACGATGATTATAGAACAATTCTGCTCCTGTCATCACAGAGACTCTTTAACTTTGGCCAATAAGCACCTAGCAACCACAAAGCAATGTGCTAAAAAATCCCAAATACTTCAGAAAGGACATTGCAATGCCAAATCAATTATTCCGAACACCCTGGAAACCATCTACGCTTTTAACACCCGCAATGCAATGGCGCAACATCCTGAACACCTTAGCAACCACAAAGCAACACCTTATCAACCACAAAGCAACACCTTAGCAACCACAAAGCAATGTGCTAAAACAACACCTTAACATCACAGCAGCACAGCATCATGAACACCTTAGCGACCGCATAGCAACACCTTGGCAACCACAAAGCAACACCTTAGCAATCACAAAGAAATGTGCTAAAACAACACCTTAACATCACAGCAGCACAGCATCATGAACACCTTAGCAACCACAAAGCAACACCTTAGCAACCACAAAGCAATGTGCTAAAACAACACCTTAACATCACAGCAGCACAGCATCATGAACACCTTAGCAACCACAAAGCAACACCTTAGCAACCACAAAGCAATGTGCTTAAACAACACCTTAACATCACAGCAGCACAGCATCGTGAACACCTTAGCGACCGCATAGCAACGCCCTGGCAACCACGTTTTCTCTTCTGAAAACGTAAAATCCTTGGCCTTTATTTACCTAGTTAATAAAGGACACAATATTTTCTCCAATATGTGGTCAAAACCACTAAATCCAAATGCATTAAATACAAATGTTCTAAAGAGGAAATACAACTCAGATTGAATGTCACAGATGCATTTAAAAAACATTTCCCCTTACCAAACAAGGTGCATCACCGATTATCTTTGTGTCCATACTTAAAATTGCAGAAATCTATGCTGGTCCATTTATGATCAAAGGTTAAATACCCAAGCAATGTTTTTATCGATCTCAAAAGCACATTAAGGGGAAAACACTAGAATGTATGAACGGCCACAGGGAGCATCACACACAAGGTGTGAAGCTGTGTCTGACTAATAGTGCATCTTATAGAGCAATTTCTGAAGGCAGAAGGCATGACCAGATTCCTCTAGTGCATCCATCATCTCAGGCTTGTGTAAAAACAGGCCAAAAGGGCTTTCTGTGTAGCATCACAAAACAGCCACATGGCCGGGTACTATCCATAACAAACCGTGTAAAATCACATTAAATTAGCAAAGGCTATATAACAAGAGCTATGCGTATATCAACCGTACGCAAGTCTTGTCAAATCCAGCGCTTAACAGAGCTGAGCTAGTTATCTAACCTGTGCACGTGTACAGTATCACCTAGTTTACATTTCTGTAATTATTTACATATGCTTAATTCAATCTGAGCGGGAGTTAGGAGGATGGAGGTATTTGGGGAAGATGTATGTAACTACACCCCAGGGAATTAGAATCTCTACATAAAGACTGTTCTATATATATATATATATACATAAGTACTATATATGCACACACATTGCATGTATGCACTTGCCAGACACTTTTTTCTACAAAGTAACTTACAGTGCATTCAGGCTATACATTTGCTCAGTATCTGTGTCTGTGTTCTGAGGGAATCAAACCCACAACCTTTTGTTAACACAATGCTCTAGCAGTTGCACAAGGTAGTCCAACTGCACAGGTAATGCACAAGTTTACAATCACTTCTTTTAAATGTCGGCCGCCAGCTCATCAGTTAAATATAAATATATAATGTATAACTATATACATATAGTTTTATATATGTGCAATACCTTACACTAAGCAAACAGGATCTTAATTCACAACCAAAGTTCAGCTTCAGACAGCAAGGAAGATCAAGAGGTTTTATGGAGAACAACATACAGGGTCATCAGTTTGCTAAAGGTGAACGATGTCACACTGCTGAAGATCAGGGCATCAGGGAACTGAAAGATCTGGGTCCAGCCAGTCTGCTAATGTCAGAACCTGCCCAGACATCAGCTAGACCTCATATGGCTAGAGCAAACTGACCTGCGTCCCCCCGCGGCTTCTCGGCCCCCTGGATTCAGGTCCAATCACTGCCATCAGCATGAGCACCTATAATGAGACACTAGCCCTGGGACAGATCTCCTGTACTGGCAGGCTGAAGCCCTACTTCCATCATTTGCCTCCTTGATGAAGGCAATTACCTGGCAGACAAATACTGTGTCCCTAGTGGGGATGGGGGGTGTGGGGGCATGAGGGCTAACCTATGGGGCGGACAAATTCAACGTCTCCTCAAGGTGGGTTTTTTAAGAGGCACATCTGAGAGCCTCGTCATTATTAAAAGAGCAGATCTGTAGGTAACACAACAGGTAGTTTAACAGTATTTAAATAAAAAAGTAAATAGTAAAATAAAAAAGTAAAAAAAGACAGCACAGTGTGTGTGTGTGTATATAAATATATTTATATCTGATATTTTGGATATATTCATACTTTATAAAGTATTTCATTTATAAACCAAAAAGTACAAGTGGACCTAGGGCTTAAATTATCTACCAAACAGTTTGAATGGATTCTGCGATCGGCTGGAGCTGAATTAATTGCAAGGAAATTGTAACAACGAAGAAAATGAGTCAGGATTTAGGAATTTTAATACAGTGTTCCCCCATTCAACAACTGTAAATATAATGAAGTCAAAAGCCGAGCGTACAAGCAGCACACATTTAAAAAGGCGCTCCATTCACAGCAGTGTCTGAACTGTGGATCTGATACAAGATGATAATTAAAGCCGTACTGGTTAAAACGCCTCTGCAGTGCACACTGGGATATATGACAGCGATTCAGTCTGACTGTGGGGAACTGTAGATGAGTCATTGGTGAGATTACAGCAGGCAAGGGCAAGCGAGACAGGCTGTCTAATCTATCGCTATGATACGACCTCCAAACTGACCTCTGCTGCCGTTCATGCAGTCTGCCACGCTAATGCGCACAACACATGGTGGTCAGGAAACACCCCTGAATTAAAGCTGCAATCCGTAACTTTTGCCCCTCTACTGCCATCTCTGTTTGAAACAAAAATTGCAGGTTACTTTACGTACTTTTATTTACGCGTTAAAGTCAAATAAAACCAAATATTCTGGGAAATCAGACCCGACAGGTCAAATTATAGATTATTACTATAAACTTACCATCAGGGTAATGAGTTGGTGTTGAAAACTGATCTGATGTGTATAGCTCAATAACTGATTTTTGTTTATTTTTAACCATAAAAAGTTACAGATTTTTAAGCGACAGACTGGTTTAAAGAGAGCCAAGCGTGTTAATATGTGTGGCGAATGTGTGTCCGGCTCAGCGGTGCCCTTTTTGAGTGTTGAACATGGTGAACGTGTTTGCCTCATGCCTACTGAGTTAATAAGCAGCCTTTTCAATTAGAGCTAATTTGGGTGAGGAGCCAGAACGAGGTAACACAGCTGCAGAAACCTTCACTGTTGCCTATTCATCTACTTGCTCCCTTTTTCCTTTCTTTTGCGATCCCCCCCCTCCCCTCACAATGGGTCAGGACACAAAGTGTGCTGCTCTCACAAAGTATTGTGGGTGCTGCCAAGCCCAGCAGAGAAGGGTTCATATCACACTGTCCCTCAGCAAGTGCCACAAGCTCACTCTTACTGCCATCTCCCAATTTCCTCTCCTTCTCTCTCTCTTGCCTCCCACACAAAGAGCATCTCTGGTCAGCCAGAGCAGCATCTTTATTTGTTTGTTTGCGCTCCAATATCCTGCAAGGCCGGTCGTGTTATCTATACGACAGGCTGGCGGAGGGCCGGGTAAGCAGGACGGAAAGAGGGGCCCGTCCCCGACAGCCTCTGTGTTTGCATAACTGATTGGGCCCTAATCAAAAGTGAAGCATCAATTCCAGCCCTACTTGTTCCTCCTTGTGAGGAGAAGAGAGGGATAAATAGAGGAGTGAGAGCTAAAGGATGGTGTTCTAACATATCGTTTGTTCCGACCGGGCCGAGAGGGGCGGCGACCTTGACAAATCTGAACATCCTTCAGCTCTCATCAGCACCAGCCGCGTCAAATGCCAGAAATCATGGTGGAACAGAGATGAGAAGAGATGATTCGCTGCTCTGGAAAACAGAGCACGGTAACTGCTTAATGTGGGACGAGATCAAACAGAGGATTGTGGGAAATATCAGCCCACGTTTTCCCTAAACAAAACACAAGATGACAACAAAAGAAAAACAGTTCAAGGTGTTCACACTAAAATGATCTTTGATAAAACCATTTTGTCACATTTCTTCTCCTACAAAACCTTTGCTTACAAAGAATATTACTTTATCAATTCAACTTTAAAGGGATAGTTCACCCAAAAATTAAAATTCTGTCTTTAGTTACTCATTCTCATGTAGTTCCAAACCCATTTAATTTTCTTTCTTTCCTAGACCACAAAACTAGAGGTTAATGCACTAAATGGTTAACTGGTTGTGAGAAACCTAAGAAACAGCGATGTTTGATATCACTGCCCTCAAATCCAGCACATATGAACATACAATACAGAGATTATAAAGATTTTAGATCTTTAGAGGAAATTCACATTGAATAACATCTTAAATTTCAGCCTTCCATACAATCTCTTGTATGGTTTTAGAACACTTTGGAAAAAATTTTCTTTTTTTGTTCCTTGTAACATTATAGTCTGAGGTCACATTCACTTTCAAAAACTTTTCCTTTGTTTTCCAATAAAAAAAAAAATCACAAGGGTGAGTAAATGACAGAATTTTCATTTTAAGGGTGAACTTTTCCCTTAATCTGTAGACTTACACCAAAATGAGATCTTCTCCCACAGCTTGGAGAAAGCCTGTTGCATCCACAGACTTCCCAGCTAACAGGGCACGTTCTCAGAAAGTCGGCTAACGTTCTCTAATAATTCTCTACAAGTTATCAAAATGTTCTTGCAGCAATGTTAGTAAAACGTTATTTTAATGTTATATATCAAACACTATCAAATTTGTTAGTGGAACGTTTTATAAACTGAATTTTAAAAATGCTTTAATAAAATTCTTATAACCGAGCAATAACATTAATAAAAAATAACAATAAAACAATAAAAAATTAGATGTTTTGGACGTTCCCAGAACATTCAACATTTTTAATGTTTTTGTTACTTAATGAAAACATTAATGAAATGTTCTCACAACTCAAAAATTGTTAGCTGGTTGCTGGAGAGCCACTAAACTAGCCTATGGGCTTTGGTTTTGCTTCTGGATTTACAGTCTTTGAAACAGCCTTCTCTGTCTCATAAACATGAGAGAAGAACAATGTGTGTGTGTCTTGGCACATGGGAAGATAACAGTGAAGGTGGCCTGATCCTGTCAGTTTTCTCTTATCTTATCTAGCAGAGGACATGTTAGTATGAAAATGACAATAGCATCAGCACTTGCTCCTACAGCATCATTGGTTGTTTATATCTATATGTCTTTGGGGCAAAGAAAGCACTAAATCCATCCACGATCAAAGTCATTCTCAGGGGTAGCTATAAAGCTCGTGTTTATGCTGTATATTGATCGCGAGCACATTTACATTGTCATGTACCCGAGTGACTGATGCAATTAATCATTTTTGTTTTCATTAAAAATCTGAACAGAAACCTGCTAACCTGCACAGGCATGCACACACGCATTGGCAAAAGACGGGCGCATTGTCCCCCGTGACCTGTTACAAATCCAGTCACCTGTGTGGATTACAAGAAGTGCCTTGAAAAAATTACTTTCTCTCTTTTCAACAGTCAATTTTTAACCTTCGCTGCAGCCGAGCTTATAGTAAATCCCGGGTGCTACATGGAGGCTGGCAAAAGCTTTTTTACCCTATATGTTCAACACCAAGGTCATTGACAACATCTGAAATGAAAGAGTGAGAGGAGCCTTTCTGAGTGGCACAAGGCAGATCATTTTACAAGAAAAGCCTGGGGATTATATGAAAAGAAAAAAACGTCCCCTTTTTGCACTAGAACTGCAGTTTAAGTCAAGCAGTTTGCAGCCTATTCTGTAGTGAGTCATATGCCAGCAAGACCTTCAGCACTGCATCCAGGGTCAATATTGCTAAAAATATGCATTCGATACACTCGATTGCTTTTCAGCTACCGTTATGAGACTTTTGGCATGGGTGGACCTGAATGTGTTTATTCATGCGCTTATTTTTAGCGTCAGGTAGGAGTTAGTGTTTAGCCGGCACATACAGTACATTTCTGAGGTAACGCTTCTATGTTGTTAGACTGTCAATAGCGTATTGCTAGGCTACTACTCGCTGAAGAGAGTGAGCCCGCAATGTTTTAATCCCCCTATCCGAGCTTAGTCACAGCAGCTTTCTTTCAAGAAGCTGCCAATTTCCTCATTATCCTTTACCCCCCCTTCATTTATTTATCGGCACTGGAATATTCTGTCTGCGCTCGACAGTTAGATTGGGACGCCTGTGCGGATTGTTTGAGGTTTATTTGCACATTAACATCAAAGGAGAAGACAACTAAGTGTTTCTCGATGCGACAAACAGCCGCCTTTACGCTTAACAGCCGCGTCGACGTAAGAATTTCATTGTTTGAAGGCGCCAACGAGGCCCTCAAAACGGGTAGCAAACATGTTAAATTTATGCACAAAAATATTGCAATCCCTTCATAAACTTTGATCGAATGAAGATGAAGGAAGCAACGTACACCTACAAACATGACTGGTAAGGACCACCCAGCTAAGAGGGAATGTTCTCAGAATATTGGCTTGTTCTCTAAAAGTTCTCTCAAAGTTCTCCCAAAGTTATCAAGAAATAGCAGAAGTAGCAGAAAGTTGAAAAAATAGAACGTTTTCATAACAAACAATAATGTTAATAAATGTTGAACATTCCTAAAACTTTCAAATTTTTTTTTACAGTTTTGGTACATTAGGGAAACATTCATACAACCTAAAATTGTTGCCTGGGCAATAGCTTGAAAATTATGCCTTTTTTGGTGCACTTACAAAGTATGTATTAATTTAAAATTTCTTTTTAGAATATGAAGTGATACAAATGCCTCTACTGCATAATTATGACAATCATTAAATGAAATGAAGCAACCTGTCAAAGCAGCAGACACCTTTACATGTACTGGTGCATCATCTACAAATTAAGACATCTTAAAACAGCCTAAGATGGTTTGCTGGTCTTCCAGTCCAGACTGATCTCCTGGCTACCTTTAGAGGACTTTTGGACACTTATTTATTGGTCAGGATGGGAGACCAGGTGACCAACCAAGCTAAACCAGATTAAACCCTGCTTGGCCGGGCAAGGAGACCAGATAGATCATCTTAGGTTGGTTTAAACTGGTTTTCTCAACATGGCTGCAAAAACAAGTATCAGAAATACATGAAATACAAGTAGAAGTGCTAACTACAAGGTTGAATTAAGTTCACCCTGCAGACCTAGATAAAACAGTGACCGCTACATTATAATAATAAGATATTCTTGGCATGTTTTGATTCTCGACCAATTGGTTATCAAAGGATAGTTCAGAGAACTGAGCCAAGAAATAAGAGCTGCTTTGTTGCATCACATTTTTTTCAGACAAAAAAGACTCGTTGTCGGGATGCCCTAAAGCCCTGCTGAGTCAAGATTTTGGTGTGATTTGTTGAATTCTATTGTATAGTTTAATGTATGAATTATATCTGTGAAGGAAGAGAAAATGAGATGCCTGTGAGCTCTTTTGTAGCTCACATGCTTTTTAAGAGCATCTAATATGGCTGTGTTATCTGCAAAGCTACAATAAAATGGATGTGGGAATACAGCGGGGGCCCAAAAATGTGTGTGTTGTGCTTTAAGATGTATACTGTTTGACTATCTGAATGTGTATTTAAGTATAAAGCACCACACCAAAGTTTTTCCAGCATGGGGTGTACAGCAGGCAGAAAACGGGTGTGTGTTGGTGTTTGTGAGTTGTGCCGGCCAGCAGGGAGGCCATTACCAAACAGCAGCAGGAGACAAGAGCACCACACAGAGCTTAACAAGATGGAACTTACCAGGGAATTGGTAGCTGTAGCTCGGAGCGAAACCAGTGTATCCGCGGCCATACGTTGCTACAATGTTTGGATAACCTGAGGGGAGAGAAGAAAATCCAGGGAGGTGATAAACTGCTCAGACCGCCCATAGCGTCACTATCACACCAATAAATCAGTATGCCATTTAAAATAACACGCACACACAAGACACAGAAAAGAAGCTGAGAAGTTGCACAAACTCAGTGGTGTACTGCAAATCTCGAGGGAGCCCCCTGTGAACAGTGAGATGAGGCCCCGCCCCCAAGCAGTGACATCATACACAAGCATTCTTTTTGCCGATGTAATCATACAGTTCTACTGTACAGATGTAATAGGAATGATGGAGGCAGGAATGTTATTTTTTGTAATTTAGCCCAATTTATATTGCTTTTCCTTGTACATTTTTGACTTTTCTGTACACAATTAACATTTTCAGTTCATCTGTCTTTTAAATTGTACATTTAAAATGTGCATATATATAAAATCAGCATTCTTCTGTAACTATAGTTAACTTCATTTAAACAAAGTATACTATATACATATAGCATATATTGTACAATATACATAGTATACTATTTAACCATGCAAGACATTTAACTTTGTACAAAATAAGTTATTCTGCCAGTTCAGATGGCAGATTGTGCAGTAAATCTGTACAGTATAGCGCTTACTCACACTTACATTAATCAGCTACTGTAATTTGATTGGACCATATATTTTACACTGGCATTAGCAATATGCTGTTTGTACACTAGAGGGTGCACACATTCATTTTTCCCCTATGAGAAGTACATGAACGGTTCCCTAATATTTTAGCCTTTAAACATAAAAAATGCGAGCCATTCTGACGATTCTCATCATCACCTCCTGTACTTGGGTCAGCACTGGTGATTCTGAACCAACCAATAAACACTTGACTGTGACGTCAGTGCGAGAATAATTCAGTGTGCAACTTCAATTTATAAATATGTTCAATGTAAATACACAAACACATTCATGCTATATGTGCACTGCGTTATAAAAGCGTGTACATGCACCTTATATGTCCGCTTAGATGCTGAATCTACAATGTAGAGCTCCCTCTAAATCGGCTAATTTTACCACAATATTATCACCCCTAAAGAATGCCAGTGCACAGAAATCATTTGCTTCGTTTTCACCCCACAAACACGGCCCTGCCTGCCAGGCTGCAATGTAACAGATTAGCTAGCGAATCTCAGTTTGCAGTGATGAACAGCATTAACATCACAAGACACAATCTCGCTTCATTCCCCGGGGCTCATCCCTCTTTTCCCCCGGCTGAGGGAACGGACACGTCTGCCGCTGTCATCTCTCTCTCCCTCCCTCTTTCTTTCCCCTCACCTCTCCACTGTCATTGATCGATAACCCTTCTTTTATAGCTTGCGCTAATCGATCATGAAGGACACGACAGCGCGAGACAATGGCAGGCTGATAGTTGTGGCAGGACATCACGGATTAAAGTCCCTCAGCACCGCAATAGCCTTGGCCTCCCGCGCGTTAATACCGTCTGAGGCTCGCCGACAACACGGCACAAATATGATTGAGCGATTGCAGAAGTCATTCGAAAGTGGAGCGCCACAATGAAAAAGTGCGTTAAGCTGGAATTTACTCGCAATCTGTTTTTTCCCCGCCTGTTGTCGTCTTTGCTGAGGCAGAACTTTTTAATGATGAAGCTCGGCCGAGCGAGCTGGCTTCCCCTTGACTATTTTATTATCTGAGATGCATCTTCGCGAGCGGGCCGAAAACACGCGATCAGCAGCGTTTACAGCGCTGCCTCTGCTGGAACGCATCCTGCCCGCGCTGTTAAGAGAAAGTGGGATGCGACCCAACACACATGCTCAGGCTGTCTCGATGCCAGCATTGAGCAACGCGTCCCTCTTTACCAGGCTACAGCCCAAAGCCCCATTGTTCTTATTCTGTCACAATGGCTTATTACAGTGTGAGCCTACACACTAATTATCTGGCCAGCTTTCAAACAGAAAATAAATACAACATGAACCTATCAGCCATATTGCGGACGCGGCCACGCGTAATCACGTGAGAACCGTATACGGAGCGTCAGATTGAATTCTATTGTGCTGTCACCTACAAGCCAGCCACGAACCTCTGCAGCAAGTCTGCCATTGCCGTCTTTCAGAGATTAGATCTATGCCGTCTCGCATCGGCCCTGTTTCTTTTCTTCTAAACAGTCTCAGAAGCATCTGAAGCATCTTGGTAATAGTTATTGGCTGCGCACAGCGCGAGCTCGCACCGACTGATTGCTGCTGGCTTATCCTTGGCTCTCAGCCACGAATGTGAGTTGGTGTTGAGGAGAATAAATATACTCCACCTCAAGTTAGGCTAGACATAACTCGGATCAATGCAGTTTGACATTGCAGAGGCAGACTGGTGGGAAGTAGTCTATGTGAAGATATCGATTCTGTCAAAGTTTCTTTGGTAAGGGTCAGCACCATAGTAGAGGCTTAAAAGAAATAACTTGCTTTTATGAAGTTTTCTGTTTTTATTGACTGCTTCTGAAAGGGGGCTTTTTGTGCCGTTCAGCGGTAAACGCTATATAAACCGCAGAGTTTTAAAATCAAAGACCGTTCTGGAGGAGAATTACATTCTGAGAGAATGAGGCACAGAACGAGATATGGATAAAAATATTAAACATACTATTCCCCAAAAAACACAGATGACAATCTGTTTGGGATATACAAGCTCAATCTATATTCTTTCTGTACCATAAACACTTCTTACTTTGTTGACAATGATTCTTAACCAGAATCTTAATTTTTAACGACACTCTCAAACATTGTATTATTAGTTCTGCATGTCTGCAGCACGGCAGCCATCTTGCCGCTTTCAGAGAGTCATATGTTTACAAAACCTTAATATCTAGGCTTTTCTGTCCCTCTCGAGACTACGGCGGCTCTGTGTACTCTACTCTTAAGAAGGAGCAAATGCCAGACGGCCAGACTAAATATACATGACATGGGCTTTTCCTGTGACATTTAGAGAGATTACTTTGAATGTAGAGGGATGGGGCTCTGTTGACAGTAGGGGATTAACATAGTGGTCAGGCCAGCACCTAAGGGAACGAAATGAAGGATCCACGCAGACTCTGAAGAACGCTGAAAGAAATACAGCACTACACTTCTGCTGATGTCACAGCAGTGCTTGCAGGCTGCATACATAACACATCTAAATTATAAATTACATAAACTATAGAATGATAAATTAATATAAATTAAATTAATAAATTGTTTAGCTATTTAACCATAAATATTTAACTGTAAGTAAATTGTTTAACTATACAATATATATGAATTCTAAAGCATTAAAAAACGGCAATGTAAACCTGAGGTGTTTACCCTACACTTCACACACCTGCTGTATTTGTTCACGTACCTGCCAAGCAAAACTATGCAACAAACAGGTTTTACACCCATGATGATACGAGTACCATAGCACTCCTCCACCTTCTCGTCAAATCTGTTCAGCTCAACTGTCAGACCTAAACATCTCGGTCATTAAGCACAGAGGAGAGCCAGGTCTCAGAGTCAAGCCCGGGTACAACAAAGGGGCGCGCCATGCGACCACCACCAGAGTGCCGTGGTTTTGCCACCCAGTGAGAGGTGGCAACGCTGCATGTTGCAGTCATAGCCCCTCAGTGGGAGATGCGAGAGGGGTGGGATACCTGAGGCTGGCGAGAAGACTCATTAAGCCATGGTGTCGCCGCGGCAACACAGTAAATAAAGACTGTCACTTAATCTGGCCTAGTGGCGACGGCCTCGCCCTCTTATTTGCGTTATTAATATGCATGCTAATGTGCCCATTTTATGGCTCAACAGTTTCGATTCACTGTAAAATCAATTATCCATCTGGTAAAGCTGCACTTTGCGCTGGCTGAGATGTGTATTAATTTTAGCAAACATACATGAGGCCCAGCACAATAAAGATAAATAGCTCGATTAGGTGTGGTAAACACCGTTGCTCAGAGCGGGGCTCTAATGAGATTTCGGCACATAAGGAATTGCAGTTCCTTAAATAATGAGCCTTGTTGATTTTTGTATGCAAATTACCGAAAGGAATGTTTCGCTGTCCTGCTTTCCAATTTCATTTAGATAAGACAGTGTTGCGATCGAACGAGCGCAACCCCTTTAACCCGCTCTCTGTTGACGTCGTCTCCTCCACGCAACTCCTTCCATCTTTCTCGCTTTTCAGTTTGTTCAACACTGATCTGCTTTAAGCCCTAATAAGCTCGTGACACCCACTTGCGGCGTAATTTCATCAAACTCGACTTGAGTCAACTTGAGATGACATTAGCTGTTGGCACTGTAGACACCAGGAGCGGAATGATATCACAGACTACTGTGATGCTAGGGGTCTTCAGAACTTGGCGCGGTGTCTGGACGTGAATGCTTAACACTTTTAAAAGTTAAGGTTGCTCTCTGAGAGCGTATCTGTAAATGTTTGAAATTAAAGTTATATTCATATGTATGTAAACAGACGTCATTACAAATCATTGTCATTTTACGTATGTTTGCAGTCAAACCTCTAGATAGCACACGCACACCAAATAACCAACTTGCGCTACAAACACAAGTTTTTCCCTCCATTTGAGGTCAGTTGTATGAAATCCTAGGTTCATTACTCAGCATTACGTAAATTTTCCTCTTCATTTAGCACTATAATGTGTTGCCTTGCTCTGGTAAGGGTAGGTTAGGGATTTGGTGGGGCTGGATGCAGAACTGGCTGAATATCAATAGCATATTTCATGCAGGCCCAGCGAGGATACTTCATCAAGTCAAATTACAGGCAGGACGACCTCTCCTGCAGCCTCACCCATTAGCTGCCATTCGCATTCTGCACCAGGCATCAAACGATTTATTTGCTTCAGTTACTTTCAGCAGACGATCAATCTCACAGTAATTATCTCTTGTCACTGAAGCCGGGTGGGGGGGTTAGAGGGTGGGAATCGAAGAGAACGGTAAGTTTGGGGTGTGTGGGGGGTATTCTTGTCTGAATCTACGTTTCCTGTCTTCTTGACACGTGTCAAATCTACAAAAAAAAGACGAGCTTCGCGGGCGTCGGGATGATGGCTTCGCGATGGTGGGTGCGAGTCATTTCCGTGCCGACTACGAGCGAAACTCCCAGCAGTACTGTAGAGGAGTTTCAACTGGCATGGCAGTTGTGGAGTTGCCAGCAGAGCGTGGCAGCGCTAACGGTAACGCGGGCGCCGGCATTGGAGCGTCAGTCCCAGTGCGATCCCTGAGGGACACTTTCAATGGGCTGTTGCCTTTCCCTGTCTGGCTGTTTCAACATTATGATTTGGCATTTTGTTCTCTAAGTTTACAGTGATGCACTTGTTCCACACCATCAGGCTCAGCATGCATGCTTGAAGTGTGCACATTCTTAAACGACCACTCGTCTCTGAGGTCACCATGAAACAACATTTGCTTTAAAATTCCACCCTGTGGATGTTCTGATCTAGATTCACATGCATACGAAATTCCTTTACAATTCTCTAGAAGATGTCAACATTAGATCAAAATAACTCTACGTACTTTCTTAATACTCAACCCTGCTCTTATTGTACACACTTTCTCAGTTATACTCTAAGAATAAAATACGTATTAACAACTTTCCTTTTGAGCTGACATCAGTCTCTTATTTTTCAATCACCTATCACACAGCTCAACTTAGATTGGACCACCCCTTTTTCACAATACAACAGATTTTCACAGATCATGCTTTTCATTGAAATGCATCACTTTAGTAAAGTAAAACAGGTTGTAAAAGTGACTTCAAGGCATGCAGACAAGACACACAAGATGGCACATTCAAATCATATGTAGCATTTAGGGCAGAACCTGGAAATACAGTATGCATTCAGATCAATGATCAAATTACAGTACGGCACAGTGGTTGACAGTATTAATGTACACATACTATAAACGTCAGCAGGAAATTGAGATGACACTTACTCAGCATGCCCATCCCCAGCATGAAGGCATCCATGGTGTAGGGCAGACCTCTGGCTCTCCCCCGTGTCCCTGGTGGAAACATCACTTCCTTGGGCTGGGCCTTCTTACATTCTACCTGTGGATGGAACATAAAACACGATGTCCAGTAGACCATCCACTGAAAAGATCACTTAGTGTATCAACAGGACATATTTTACAAAGGGAAATAAGCTGTTTGTATTTAACTTGTCTCACCGTACATACATATATGATCAAAGAGTTCATAAGGACAACAGTTGATGCCAAAATAACAGAATAATACAAACACTCTGTTCTGTCTGGTTTTTGAGCATCTCAGTTGGTAATGCACTGCCTTATTGTCGCTACAGTTTTTTTATTAGAGCGCTTTTGATGTTTGTGTGTTTGCTAAGGCATGCCGCGTACTGTCTTCGGGCGGAAAAAAAGTTGTTTTTATTTTGCAGTTTTTACTGAGAGACTTACCCATAATTCCCCAGTGTCTTGCCACTCTAATCTGGTCCTTGTCATTGAACTATTTCTACCCAGAGCACTTTTCCTCCGATCACAAGTCCCCTCCCCATCCTGGGCCCCCATCCTGCACCCTGCCGACTTCTAGTGATAATTTTCCTGCTGTGTTGACTGACATTCCGCCCTCCTCCACAAGCCGCGGTTAAGAGCCCGCCAAGACAGAACACACAGAGTGGGCGTCGAGAGTGACAGACTGACCACAAACACCGGCATCAAAATTAAGTGCAACACCCGAATGAAGGATTCGTGAGTTTGCACAGCAATGTGGTACCCAGCTAACAATTTCAGGTTGTAAGAACGTTTGCCTAATGTTTCCATTGAGTAACAAAGACGTTACAAATGTTATTTTGAATGTTCTAGGAATGTTCTAAGTTTTTTTAGACATTGTATTAACATTATTGCTTGGTTATAAGAACATTATTTAAACAGTGTATATATATATATATATATATATAATGTTATATATTTGGAGAACGTTTGGAGAACGTTGTGCATAATATCGTGAACGTGTTGTGTAAACAAAGCTTCATCCACCTTTGCGACTGGGCTTTTACTAAACCTAATAAAAGCAATGCTGACCAGAAAGAGGGATCCTTCTACTGTTGACACACTGATTGCTGCATGCAGACACTCCACTGCACACAGCGTCTGGGGTAAGTATAGTGCTAACCACACTTGGATGGCTGAATGGAATAACTTGAAGTGACTATAAAGACTACCAAGTGGGTCTAGTACGGCATAACACACAATCTGCTTTGACCGTGTCAACCTGTATGTCCATTTACATCATAGACTCAAACGCTTTCACGGAAGATAAAGTCTAGCACACACTACAAAAAAGAAAGTCACTCACATTTCAAGTTGGCAAACAGCCTACAAAAACGCACAGATCAAAGTCAACTCAAAGTGCATGCTCACAAACTCGAAACACATGTTTCACACACACTTTTCAGACTATTATGTGCTTGGCCTAACTTTCAGACTATTTTAATTTCCACCACCCGCAGTCTTTGGTTGTCCATCTTTAGTTAATAAGCGTCATAACATCCCTGTTTTGAATTTTTCTCGACTTTTATAACATGTCAGCTGTTTACAGATTCCCAGACACGTGATGTTCATAATCTACTGGTACATTTTAATTACCAACCTCAAAAATAAAAAGTAATTAAATTTACCTGGCAGAGCTAAACTGGAATCAGTTTTTATTCCAGTTCAAAAATTCAAGTTTAGAAGATTCTCATTAATTAATCCACTTGCCATGTAACACAAAGCAGGGTGAACGTGTGACAGCGTTCTGCGATGTTAACAGCGAGAGAAAATATCCTTGAATTTCAGCACCTCAAATCCAGATATCTGTTAAAGATAACGCCTCTATTTTCTTAAATGACCTTATATGTCAACAAAAGCATTAACAGAAAGCTAAATTTTCACACTTTGAGTGTGTGAACAAACTCCAGATGTCACAATGCAAATATAACCGTCTCCTTTCCCGAAAACGAGCGCATAAACCAACAACCACTCATAATCAGCATTCAGGTCCTGAGGACTTCTCCAAATACAACATGCCTTCATTAAACCACTGGCACTAAAAGTGTGTGTGTGTGTGTGTGTGTGTGATGCGTGTAATTATGTCAGTGTGTGGTTTCTGTGATGAGCCCTGCAATCTCTGTGTGTTACTAATAGGCGAGGAAAGCCTGGCTTCCGATCTGACTGTCATCAATGGGCATTTGAGAGCCATGACTGCGGCTCCACATTATTACTTAACTAATTACCCTCGTCAGTGGAGGTAGGCCAATGATGAGCTCTCTTCCCTCGTTAATGGAAGTACGAGGGCCCGTGGCTAATGACCTGGGAGCACAGGGCAACTCTGTTCTCATGCCAACACAGGAGCAGAAAGAGAAGACGAGAGGAGGAAAGGACAGAGAACTGTTGATGACGGACTACTTAACTTTCACACCTGAAGTACAAGCAAATGGAGAAATTACCTACTGTAATGTATACTGCTGAGACACACACACGTTGGGTTTTCATGTTTTATGAGGACATGAGGACATAGACGTAATGGTTTGTATACTGTAGAAACTATATATTCTATCCCTTTACACTAACCATAGCCCAAAATGTCACCCTCACAGAAAACTTTCTGCTATTTTAGATTTTCAAAATAGATCATTCTGTATGATTTAAACGCTTGTTTCCTCATGGGGACATTTTCTGGTACTACTTTACTTGTGGGGACATCTGGCCCCCATAACGTAGTGAATACCAGGACCACACACCCACACGTTTACTTATCTAAATAATAGATGGGATAAGTATCCATATTGTGGAAGTCTATGGAATGTATTCCATAGACTTCTGCATTTTCACAATAAAAAACTACTTTATTTGCTATATCTTTATATCGTTTTTACAAATGAGGATGTCCCCAAAGGGGGTTTAGTAAATGCACACACACACACACCCATGTAATATATGAATGTCACAAAACTATTTTCATATTTTATGACTTACTGACATTTCTAATACATGGTTACTTTGAAAATAAATAAAGTACTGATTTTATTTAACTATTTTCTTTTCAGAAAAAATACTAGATTATAAATCAGCACTTAGTCAATAACAGTTTAGTTGCCATTATGCAAAAATATCTCAGTGCCACGACTGACCAATCAGAATGAAGTATTCCTGAGAGCCATGTAATAATGTACGCTAATGACATATTAATGAAAGTTATTAGGAAGTGTTACCAAATGTTTTATTAGTCAATTTAATCCAGCCACCTGTCTGAGACACAGAGCCCAACAGAGATTTCAAAGGTGTTATATGTCTGTGTTTATGTGTGCAATATAAAACTTAATAATATCTACCGTTCTAGCGGGTTAAGTGGAGGTACAGTGTGCAGAATGTGAGAGCACAGTGGAACACAAGATGCGTCCACTCGCCTCGCTAATTGTTGGGAAATCGTGAGTGGTAACGCTGTACCGGTGAGATGGAGCGAATGTGGCCATTAGTGTCCGTGTCCTCGACAGAAACGATGCGAGGGAACGAGAGGTGTGAGACAGAATCGATCAAGCCCCAGGAACACACACACAGCTTATTAACCGACTGGTTAAGGACAGATTAGATCCAATCTGCTAATCTGTCGCTCTGACCTTTTGACAAGAGACATCACACAAAAAACTTCAGCCACCTGTTTTGACTTTGAAAGAGCGGTCGTTCAACAAAGGTAAAGCTTTCAAAGATCCATCTCCACCGACAGCTGGGATACCTGGAAATACAAGGCAGTCTTTTATGACCGTGGTGGAGATGAAAGTCTGAAAACTGTCTATTTCCTCTTAGATTTAAAGAAAAAGATTGAAATCAAAATGGCTTTTTGTATTTTAGTCCACGACTCCTAGCTCTGAAGCCATCTATATACTAGTGTATTCCTAAACACGGACAAAATTTGCTATTAGCAGATATATGCATTTAAAAATGTACAGTGTTTCTTTTTTGGGAAAGCAGATTAAAATATAAATGGCTTGTTGCACTACACACCTGTGATCTTTAAATTATTCACAAAATCACAGTGTATTAAAAGACCAGAACGCGCGTGGAAGACAAGAATAATCAATAATCAGAAAACGATCACTTTTAACCTCCATATAAATGAATGAAAAGAGGTACCACAAAACACTACGCAGTAAAATTTTACTCCTTAAAGCAGATTTACTTCTCTTTCGGCAAGGAAAAAGGTGTTCTTTTCTGTCAGAAAGGATAAAGGAGGCATGAATCAAAGGGCTGATTCATTCAGTAACTCTTACTTTCAGAATTGCAGAACTGCAAAACGCTGAGCCGCCTCCTGAGAGCTCGGGATCACATAATTCCTGACATGAAAGGCACTTAACCAAACCCAATAAATAAATATGCATTCTAAACAGGCAGGGGCCTGAAAAACAGGGACACCTTCACCGGCCCCGCCGTGCTGAGATTGTCACAATGATAGAGTTAGCATTCACTCCACCTGCTGTATATCTGAGGTGGCCTTTCTCGGGGATCAGTCTTATTTCCGCCCAGCGTACCGCAGGAGAGCGTTCATAAAGCCAGACAGGGAGGCAAATCGACTGGACTCCTTTTATTCAGAGATCTATTTTTCATGTCTGCTATTGAGAGATGAAAAATCTCCACTTTTTTAGCATCAAAGTGGCAAATCTAACTTTATATGGCGGCAACAAATAAAGTAGGTTGAGGGAAATGCTCTTCCGTGCTATAAGAACAGGCTTTTCCCTTTTATATTGTGATACTGGAGAAGAAATACGGTGGATAAAACACTCGGCGTTCATCGAATCACTTGCTAACAAAGAGCCTCTGTCTGAGGTTTGATACAAGTTAAGCACTACTGGCAGCGTCCATTGAATGTTGTCGATTACTGCGAAAAATAATCTTGACTCGTACGTGTGTAAACAAGCAAAAACAAAGTCTATGAGGGCAAGTGTACAACATTTTAACAAAAAACTTACAAAACTTGTAACATGATTACCAAAGATAACTAGATTTACCCCAATTTACTGCTAAAACTATTACTCTAAAACAGCAGAAAACATGTCTTTCAAAACATGTTACACAATTTAAGGTTTCATTATGATTTGTAGCACAAATGGTGTGAGACTGAAGATTAATGCATAAAGTTTAAAACAAACCCTAATAAATGATTATGGTATTATAATATTACTTTATCAAACAGGGTAAAAGCTTTCTAACACTTCAGAACCATTATGTTTCATTATTTTATCACAGTGATTAAATAATATCAAGATACCCCAGTTATCTAACTGCTTAAGAACTATGAAAACTACTATAGGTTCCAAATACAGTATTTGGCGGAAACTATACACTCTTAATTAAGGTGCTTTATGAAGCCTTTTTTGGATATGTAGCTCCATAAAGAACCTTTAACATTCTCAGAGCCTTTCTGTTTTACAAAAGGTTCTTTGTAGTGGCAAATGGTTCTTTAGACTATGAGAAGTTAAGAAAGAAATGTTTTTTTTAGGAACCTCTGACTGAATAGTTCTTTGGGGAACCAAAAATGATTCTTCTATGGCATCATTGTGAAGAACCTTTTAAGAACCTTTACTTTTAAAAGTGTAGTTACTATTGTTTACAAGTTCATATGGGAACATGTGGCATGCTCCAAACACAGGGGAAGTCTTATTTAATATTAATGCAGAAGCAACTGTTGTCAAGTATGTAGATTATACAGATTCAAATAACAAGTAAATCAGCCTTGAGCTTCCTTCCACAGACCCTCTGTGTGTGTGTGTGTGTGTGTGTGGTCTCACATCAAAAACAGCACATTTAAATGTTATCACATCCCTCCCAGTGAACTCCCATCACATCACTGTTCCAGGGGTCACGCCGTACGCTACATCTTGTTTGTGCGGTTCCCACAGATAAAACAGACATGAGAGAGGGAGAAAAACGAGAGAAAACAGCCCCCTGCTCTTTTGCCTGGAGGCTCCAGAACTCACGGCTTAACACTGAGGCATAATTCATCGCAACTTGAATTAAATTACTTCGGAGACTTGGGGCTTCCGTACATTATTGATACACTTACAGCTATTCCATCTGACACCGAAATCTATACTCGCCAACAAAAAAGAAAGCCTGTCAGAGGCTATTTATGCCTCCCAAACAGAATGTCTGTTTCAACAGACTGTTACAGAAGAACTCGCGCAGCCACATACAAATGGATGGAAATCAAGACTCTGAAAGCTACAGCAGCAGTTAATCAGCGCTTTGAGCTTCGTTCTGGTTTAAATGAAAGCGCGCCGCATTCTTAGCACCTTATTCTGTTCTTTTCCATCATTATTACATCACATGTTTGCAAACAAACCCCACTTAGCGTTATGACATCATGGCACACTGTACTTTACTGTACTGTTCTGTACTGTACTGTGTTGGGCAAGGTCAGTTAACTGAACAAAATGATGTCCTTGCTTGCTTGATTTCTCTCTCTCTCTCTCTCTCTCACACATACACCCTCTTGCACCCTTTTTTCTTCATCTGTTTTGTCCGCCCTTCTATTTAAGGCACAAATGTGCTGAATCTCCTCCTTTCTTTGTTGTGACATTTCGAGATCTCGGAGAGCTCTCCGGAAACAGCCTGCTCCATTACAACTGGCTGAATTACAGTAATCTTTTCAAATATCACAATCCCCTTCCATTAGCCCAGCCTACTCTTAAGATACTGTGGCAGAAGTGTGTAAATACATCTACAGTTATCACACACACAGCGCCAATAAACATCTATTAGATAAAAGGACTAAACAGCTCCGAGTGATTAGAGAGAGGACAAATAAACAGACGCACTTCTAAACGCGCTTAGCTCTTATTTACGAAAAGGGAAAATGTGTGAGGCTTTTCACGTTTTATTCACACGTATTACATTTGCTTTGGGTGGACCATTAGTGTATTCCATTTATTTTCAGATTTAACTTTGACTATTAATACAGTGTTAAAGCGGAAGTGTGTTTTTCTGCACCACTTGTGTCACCAAATAAACAAAGCTATATTTTAATAACGCCTCAGAAATATGTACATTTCAGCTTTAGGCACAAGACATGTTTGTATGAAGATCTTAACCAAAATATTTAATATTTAGAAATATAATATTTAGAAATGAAATCATGCTAAATATTATTATTAACCAACATACTAATAATATAGAATAGTCCAGCTAAGCTAAAAATGAGATACGGTTTGTATAAAGCCAACATTTCCCAGGAAATCCAAATATGAATATTTGCGGCGCATTTAACCGGACCCAGATGCAGCGCGCGGCTGCTAAATGCAGCAGATTTGAAAGCATGCTAACTCTGAGCTGTCAGTACTGTTTGCGGCACATCTTGAAGATAACTTCAGAAAGCCGCAAGCCTTCGGGCAAGGAAAGGGCGGGAAAAAAGGAGTCATTTTCTACCTTTCTGAACTGACACTTTCTTCCCCTTCTCTCCTCACAGCGGTAGATTATCTTCCAATGATAGCACAGGCCGGGGCCTCAGAGCGGCGAGGCAGCCACTAAATTGGCCTGCCGACACACTCGGCACTTATCATACATGCTAATGGGTCGACGCGCGGCAGGCTGGCTGGGCGGCCGGGGCAAGCTGAAAGGAAGGGCGGGAACGCTAACAGAAATGCGAACGACAACCTCAGTACTGGCCGCAGGTGGTAAGGGCAGTGCCAGGGAGGACATGAGCAGAGAATTTAGATCATTTCCCCCGCAGGCACGGAGGCCATGGCGCAGCATTGCTCTTTACGCGTTAGCGGTGAGGGGGGTGTCAACCGGACACTTGATCATTTATTAACGGCAGGTGTAGGAAGGGATGTGTTCAGAAACATGATGTGACAAGAGATGACTTATCCCAGCTACCAGTTTTAGATTGTAAGAACATTTCCCTAACGTTTCCATTAGGTTTTACCATATAAAAGATAGTTAAAAGATTATTTAAAGATGGAAATATAGCTTTTAACATGATTATAAATGTAATTGCTCAAAATGTCCAGCTTTTTAGATGTTGTATTAACGTTAGTGCTTGAATATTAGAAACGTATTTAATTCTGTAACTTTTTAAAACATTCTAACAACTTCGAGCAATTAGAAAATATCAAAACGTCTTTGATACATGATATATAACAATAATTAATAACATTACTGCAAAAACGTTGTTTGATACATCTAAGAGACCTTTTACAGAACATTAGCCAACGTTCTGGGAACGTTCCCTGTTAGCTGGGACATAGTCCATGTTGTTCCAAGGATGAAGAGGTGATGATTCTCAGAGGGAGAGAGTGAGACAGCAACAGAAAAGCAAAAAGAGCGAGATAACATGCAGAGTCATACAGCCCGTGCGAACTCCCCGTGTGAGTGTTTACATCAGGTCAGGATACAATCAGCTCCTCCGTGATGTCAAACAGCCATCAGGCTATAAATAACACTTCCTGACTTCTGGGACAGTATCTAAATTTAGCTTGTTATTGAACTTTCCCTCACTCAACTAAATGGGTCAGCTGAACAACTGACTGGTTAATTAAAGCTGACAAACTTTACATTATTTCTAAATGTATATTTAGCTTTATGGAGTTCTGTACAACTACAACACACATGCACAGGCGTTCGTAGTGCGTCTGCGCTCTACGGTCATGAATGTTCGTGAAACCTGCCCTTCAGATCAGCGCTTTCATGAAAAGACAGTGATGAAGCAGTTTTAAAGCTATTCAGGTTATTTCAACCACTTATTCATCCCGGCCGGTTCACAATCCCACAGTATTCCTCAATACAGACAGCACGGAAGAGAGATAAAGTCCCTGGAATGCCTGATAAAATGAAGAATGTTCAGTATGAGACTGTGGAAAAGCGCACATGCTCAAGTGACAGGATATTATGACTCTGTGCGAGGGTGGATGGAAACCAGTCAAAACAACCATTAGTTCAGTCTATTTATAGAGATTCACAGCCATATCTGTGCAATCTGGACCGAGCTGGGCTGTGTTTTCATTTAATTGTTTTCATTGATAAAATAATCAAGATGTAATGCGTGTTTTGTGTGCTCTTCCTTTTACAATCTGGCATCCAATTGTTAACTTCTAATGTGGAACTACATCTCATGAATGAGCAGTTCACTTCTAGGCAATCTCTACAAATCTCATCCCCCTTGCATGAGATCTAACCTTCCTGCCGCCAGAGCGCCCATGCTTTCCTGTCGTTCCTGTCTCCAAGCTTGCGGATCAAGGAAATGTCTCCTGAATGTTTAATGTCTGGCTGTATTTTCAGGCCAGATATCAGATGAGCTGATCAGGAAGCCCGGGGTCTTTGGAGACCTATATTAGTCCAGCTTTCCAGTTCCTGGAACCATTTAGGGTCATTTATGGATATCCAGGGCCCTGGCAGCTTGTGAGTGGCCTTACTGGGTCAACAGAACCTCTCTATAAACATCCACCGAGCCCGGCTTTCTTTTGGCTCCACAGCCTGGGGTCGGGGGTCACAGATGGTGCCTCTGAACATGGCGGCTCACCAACCGGGCGGGCGGGCGGCGCACAAAGCTGGCGTCTCCACAAGCAGAGGGAGTTCATTACGGCCTCTGTACAAAATATTCATGATAATAACAATATTACCATGGTAGAATTAGCAAGTCAAATACGCTAGCGGACGATGCTTCAGAGACCACTTTGATCTTGTTGGCAAAAGCAACTTGATGATGGCAATTGAAATCAGTAAGAAGAGCAACAGAGAACGAGAGGACGGGGACGTGTTTAGTGTGTCCTGTTTTTCCACATTATTCTTGTTTTTAAGCCTTCGGTTTCTAGCAAAACATCTAAAAAATGACGCCACTTAGGATTCGAACTGAAGGACAGTGACAACTCTGTCATTTTAAGAAGAAAATTTTCACAAAGATCCTTTTTGCCACATTCATATTTTTCCTAAAGGACTAATTCATCCAAAAATGAAAAACCCCATCATTATTTACTCCTTATTTATATTTATAAGTCTACAAACCAGTATGTCTTTCTCTCCATCTCAGAACACAAAAGCGCAAAAGAAGACAATCTACGTAGGGCAGTGGACACTTACATATATATACATACACACATACACATAGTATACATATACATGTATACACATATTGTATACATACATATATATGTGTGTGTGCGTGTGGTACAACTGGACAACTGTCATTAATATTTGAAATATGTATATATATGTATATATAAATATGTGTGTATATATATATATATATATATAGACACACACACACACACATTTTAAATACATTAAGTATTAATATATATATATATATATATATATGCCTGTACATTAAAATGATAATTGGCTGAGAAAACGATGACAAAATTGTCATTTTTTGGGTAAACTAATCCTTTAAAGCCTCCTGTTTAATATTAGCCATGCAAGCAAATCTCCAATGGCCCAATTTAAGCCAGCCAGTCGATCAACAGCGAGACTCCTGCTAAGAGACACTGGGGGAACAATGCAGAAAAAACAATGTTATCTTTCTCTAGGCACTCATTGAATAATGAGAATATTTGATGCAATATCATATAAAAATCAATGGGGAGTCGAGAGAGGCTGATGTCACCGTGTTCCCGTGGAACTCTGGGATATATTGTACCATCAGCTACACTGCTACACTGCAAATACAGTCATTTAAGTCAAGTTCAACTACAATCAAACTGTTCTTTTGAAACAGTTGTTATGAACAAAACATAGCTAACTACATTAACGTTATCTACAAGAGCAACATCTTTTTAAATAAATAACTAACCCATGACATCATGTATAATTTATTCATTCAGTAATGCTACAGATTTAACATTCAACAGACAGACTCATTAAAATGAATCAGACTTCTCAACACTACATATGAGAAAGAGGACAGTTTATGAGGGACTGTTTGATTATTTCCCCAACTCGTCTGCCTGCAAAGCTGTGTGCGCAATAGGTATGCAATAAAACAGCAATGTAATGCCGTGTTGTGCCTCACTTTTTTAACTGTTTAGAAAAAAGCTTGAAAATCTACACTACCCAGCTAACAATTTAACATTTCCATTAAGTAACAAAAAATGTTAAAAATGTTCTAGGAACATTCAAAAACATCCGTTTTTTAGACATTGTACTAATATTATTGCTTGGTTATAAGAATGCTACTTAAATAAATAACGTATGTACTGTCAAGCTACTGAAAAGTGCATTTAAAGTGACAGTGCACCCAAAAATGAAAATGATGTCATTATTTACCACAATGACCTTTCTTCTGTTCTGTTCTGTGGAATATTAGTGAATGATAGTCACCATTTACTCCCATATATGGAGAAAATTTTTCACTGGTTCAGAATGACACGAGGATGAACAGATAATGACAGAATTTTCATTTTGTGGTAAAACTATCTCCACTTCTAGCAAGATATTCCCTAACAGTGGTCATCAAAGCCGGTTCTCTGCTCATGACAAACTCCTGCAGGCTCACAGTCCTCAGTAATTTGTGAGTATAAGTAACTGAACTTTACTGACAGTGTTGACCTTCATTAAAAATCCGGCTAACTGGCTATCATGTAGAATGACACGAGGCTTGTCCTCATTTTGTGAAATTTGCGGCCGGCCTATAGAAGCCTCAAGGTCAGAAACCGTGTCTCCCGCTCTCCTAACGCTGGCAAATCTAATACAAACATAAAATCACAGGACAGGGCATCAGGTGCCAACATGCAAGAACCAGCCAGGCTTTGATTTTAAATCTCCTTTCAATCTTTGCACCACACGCTTTTAACAAGACCTCAAAATGACTGCCAGATTTTCTCCAGTCTTCCCTGGCTGAGGGAATTGTGATGGGGAGAGCAGACAGACTTTTCTCCCAGCTTGGCAGACAGGGATCCAAGACACAATTTCATGGTTTGTGGCCTGTGCACACCACTGACTTCTCATCCCCTTGAAAGTAGGCTGGCCGGGGGTAGACATGACACCCCGCACACACCCAGCAGCACTGTCACCCTCACCTACTGTACAGTCGCCCATTATAAGCATCCCTTCTGCCTACAGCATCAAATATTAATCCCGGCCCTGTGAATTGAAAAATTGCAAAGAGGTGAAACCGACTCACCATTTTATTGTTGATTTCGTGAAAATGAATCTCGCAGACCTTTTCCACCACATCCTCGTTCTCGAAAGTTACAAAGCCGAAACCTGTGAAGAGGAAGAGGAAGGGGGTGAGGAAAATGGGAAGAGAGGAAAAACGGGAAGAAAACAGTTGATGACTAAAGTAAAGCACCACAGAAGCAGATAAATGAACAGGAAAAGCAACAAATATCTGTTGATTGCTATTATCGTACGGAGCATAAATGAGGCATTGAGACGCGCAGCAATCTGCGTTTTATCTGCTTCTAATGCCATGCAAATTATGTATCTAGCACAGAGCACGAACTCTTTTGCTGGTAAAATGATGAAGTCCTGGGCACTATTAAAATAGCTTTGAGTCTGTTCCTCAGAGATGGTGAACGCTCAAAGCTCTTTTAATGGGATTTGTAGAGCCAGTCGGCGTCTGAATTCCATTACGAAATATTTGATGTTTCTTTGCGAGCTTTTCAATACATGACGCGCCGTTTTTCCTCATTTCTGAGTGCCTTGCTGAGGATCTATTTTCACCTCACAGAACACAACAGACTCTCACCGTCCACAAGGACCGAGAAAGATCCAAAGATTAACAAATAAAATGTTCCACAACATTGAGAGTGAATCTCAAACTAGACCTGGATGTTTGCATACAGAATAGCAATAATTTCTTGCACAGAATCACACATGCGTAAATGTACTGAAATACACAAACAACCAGGGAAAACACAATCTGAAAACTATCTGCAGGGAGTTGGGCCTATTCTAAACGTTATCAGCTTGACGCATGAATATTAATGTGGCGACGTAAGCTTCTCCCAACATATTGGTGAATATAAATAAAAATGATTAATTATGTTTAAACAGTGTGGACAACCTTGACTATTTTTGATTAACTTTAAACTGTTTCATTTTTAAATTGTTTTAAATAAAACATTTTTAATCTATTCTGCAACAGCAGCTGTTTGAAAAACAAAATCAATAATCCATTAACATACACAATGTTTGATATGCATGTATATATGCACGCGCACACACACGCACGCATATGTATATAAATTCATATATGAACATAAATACATACACATATGCATGTGTATCAAATATCATCAAAAAGATTAACAACTAAATGAAGGTATAATTTTGAGCTATATGGTCCTAGTCTTAACCTGTACAAGCTTTCAAGTTACAGAAAGAAAAGAACAAAGATAAAATGCTTGTAAAGTGGTTTGGTACCCTGCTGTGTTTAGACAAGGCTTTTGGCTTTTAAGAAAGTGAGAGATAAGACCCATGGTCAACAGGTCAAAGGGGTTGACAGTGAGCCCAAAACAGGAAGCTGCGGAACCCCTCTTCACAGCAGCCATGATAACAGCAGATGAAGAGGCGGGCAGGATGATAAGAGTTTGAGGGATAAAAAAGCCACTGGCCCCTGGTCCAGTATTGCGTGACCTCTCAGCGATTATATGTACAGTTTGTTTTGTTTGGGGAGGAAAACAGCGCCTGCATTATCTGCTCCCTGACTCCACGACACAGCAGAATATACTTCTCACCCTGCTGGGGTAAACACAGAGGTTCAGCAGAGGTGAAACACAAGCTGTTCAGAGACGACAGAATGCCATAGCTGTGCTGATTGATGGAGTACCCAGCCAACAATTGTAAGAACGCTTCCCTAACATCTCTATTGTGTACAAACAAGTTAAAAATGCTACAGGACATTCAAAACATCCAGTTATTTAGATGTTGTATTGACATTACTGCTTGGTTATTGAAACACTATTCAAACATTTATAAAACATTCTACTAACAACTTAAGAATAACATTTTTGACATATATGATATATAAAGTTCTATTAATGTTACTGCAAAAATGTTTTTGATAATGTTAAGAGAGCTTTTAGAGAACATCAGCCAACATTCTGACAATGTTTCCTGGATATTAGCTATGCTAGCACTCAAGCCACAACTGTATGAGGGCTTTGTATAGGGGCACAAGAGGTAATTAAGGGCAATTACTGTATGTAAGGGCTGTAGCTGTGATCTACTGTCATCGCCCCACTGTTATCATCTTCTCTGGAGTCGACGGCCCTGGATGACGGCCAGTACCCCCACATCGACCCTTCAGCCCGAGCGTAGACGCCCTCTCGGGCTGACATCATTGACAGGAAGTGAGTTATAGGAGCAGCAGCCCCATGGGAGGATGCTGGAACAGGATTCACAGCCAATTACCCAGTGACCTCTCCTCTTCCAATGGCTTCCTGTACAAGCCCATTAGAGCTTCCTGTGACTGATCTGAGATGATGATGTGGCTGCAGGCTGGAGCAGGTCTCGTCGTGTACTCCCAGGTCAGGCATCCAACAATCTCACTGCTCCAACAAAACACTGTCTATCTGGCTTCACCTTACCCAACACAGACCTAGAGGTCACGGACATGAATGAGGAGTTGCTTGTAGGAGAGACCGGGGCTAGTCGTCACACAGGGAGTTTGTCAAAACAGATACATCTCAGTGACATAAGGTCTCCAGTCAACAGTGTAATTGTAGACGTCTCTGTTTTTGACAGAATAAAACCACACTAGCATACAGTCAAGGTTTACTATATAATGAAATTCATACAATTATAAATTTACTTCAATTCAGTTGTCAAATTCTGTGTGTGGGAGGGGGGCAAATTATCACGTTTTAATGTTACAAATATATACAATTATAAAAACATTTTTCTATGCTACTTATTAGATGCTTATAGCCATAATTATAGCCATATCGACTTACTCCACGCAGTGTGACAACATGCACCGTGACTGAAACCGTGTGTTTTAAACTGCATGAACTGAATCTGTTCTATTTATGGTGGAAACATTGAATAGCTTTTTTTTGTAACACGTAAAGTTATGTGTGACAGTAGTGTGACAACTAGCCCCGGTCTCCCCTGTAAGGCACCTGTTTTCCTCGCTTCACCTGACAAATAAGCTTAAGTAAGTGGTCCAGGCAGCCCGGAGGCATCTACATACTGGCTGCTTTTATTCTGCAGAGCAGGGCCCACTGCGTCAGCTAATCAGAAAAGATGTCGCCGTTTCCTATCACTGCGTACGCTTGTGCTCTCACAGGGCCTGATTATTGCTGCCTTATGTTCTCTTTATCTTTGTTCTTTGTTAAAAAGGGCACAGCAGGACTCATCTAAAGCTGCGTTTATACAGTCAGGGCAGCAACAACCGCATGCCAACAATTAGCGTCAACTAAAATAATCAGAACGCTTTTACGTGCATTGATGTGTCGCATTCTGATGTGATACACTGAGCTCGTGCGATGGTGGTTCTTTAAAGATCACCCCCGTGCATGGCGGAAACATCTCTGATGATTTCAGCCCAGGGACATTAACGTGTGTCTGCAGGCCGCGGGCTGATGGGCCTGCCTTTGAAATCATGAGAGGCAGTTAGTTTTCCATCTCGGGCCTCCACGCCCTTATCAGCCACACAGCGACCAGTTCTGACAACCAACAAATCAGCTGTCAGGAGCAATTTCTCACCAGCCGAGGGGGAGCTGGCACATGCTGGGTGGTTCCGGGAGATGGCGGTGGCGAAGGGGGGTTACAGTACCTGCACCCCAGCAGGATGCACCCGAAACTGACATTTTCAACAAGTCGGCATGTCTAATACCAATCGCAAATGTCTACATTTTCATTGCCCAAAAGTGTACAGGTCTCTGGCTGCATTTCTTGCACCTTCAATTAATGCACAGTGAGTGAGGCCTGTATGTTAAAGCTTCTAACACAGTAAGGTTGCATTTACACTAAAGCAAAGCGTAAAGAAATGCAATATTTTGACTGGGATTAAATCTGGTATTCATTTAAGACAAACCAACCTGTACATATCACAAATGATACAGCAGAATTATCATGCTAAAAAAATGCTAACTATGAAAAAGGATGAGTGAACGGCCAGAAAGCATTTAATCACCAAAAAGGACATTAAACAACACCCCAGCTAACAATTTTAGTAACACTTTTAATAATCAATGATTATGTTCCCTAACATTCCCATTAAATAACAAAAACAATAAAACATGCAAAGCTCTAGAAACATTCAAAATGTCCAGTTTTTTGGACAATATTTTTTAAACATTTTTAGATTATACAATGTTTTTAAAATGTTCCACTAATTACTTAAAAATAATGTTTTTTGATGGATATTATATAGTATGTCATGTTAAATAAAGTTCTACTAAAGTTACTGCAAAAACTTTTGATAACTTTGAGAGAATGTTCTGAGAACATTCCCTGTTAGCTGGGACCACATTAGACAGATCTGTAGCATATAATGACAACAAACACCATTTCTGAATAGCAAAGGAGAGCAGCTGCCAAACACAACGTCCTAGCATCTAACTAAGTATAGCAAAACAGATTAGGTAACGATCTTGAGCGGTGTCTCTGTCAGAGCTCAGAGCACTATCGGCAGAGTGAGCTCCTGACCGAGCTCTGGAAACAGCAGCCAATCAAAACCCTTAACGACGAGACCGTCGCAGCTAACGTGATCTCTTAATGAAGAGCGCAGATACTGAGGGTCCTCTCCGCATTCCCTGCAAAGTCATATGAAGGAGAGAACGGAACAATGCAAAACAACAGCTGCATCGTCGCAGGCGGCGGAGACGTCGCATTTTTCCACTCCGAACGCCCAAAGGCATTATCTCGCTCAGTTAGTGACTTAACCACTCTGAACAGGCCATTTCCTTACATCTGAAAGCACTTCTGCCTTACAGCCCACCTACACCAGCGCGCAGTTCCTGCGACACAACACGCGCATCTGTTTTCAACCTGTACGCTTGAGCAAGAAACACATCTATTTCCCCCCCCCCCTCCAACTTGTCTCGGGATCCCTCAATGACAACACATGGATTTTCAATCTCAGGGAGGATAATAAGTGTTAGTGGCTATTACGAAGGCGTCTGGTTGCCATCTCACACTTATTAGCCAGAGCGAAGCAGGCGGGGTCTCAACAGACACCCAGACATTCACAGCCTCTTACAAAACAAAGAGCCACTGCCACGCTGAATGCCAGTCCCCCTCGGAGCCCAGCACAAATAAAATTAAAATGCTAAATCAATGAGTCTTCCTCTGACCTTTGCTTAAAAAGCCGAGGGTGCCCGGAGCAGTTCGATGTATTTAAAGGGAAGAGGTACACAACCAAATCAGATATTATTACCACGGCCTCGTATCCTTTCCAGAGAGCAGAGATGGCAAATAGATTGCGTGTTGCATATTAAACGACGGGGGAAAAGGCTTCCTTTTCGCCTGGTGGCCTGCGGACTTTCTCATAAATGCATGGACACACGCCGCACGGGCACATGGTGTTCTGTTTGCGAAACGACACGGATGGCGTATCACCTGAATCTGTGATTCATACGATGGTATGCGAGATCAGATGCTGAATAATATATGGTCATAAGATGAGTGCAAGATGGAGAACATTACAACGAACGCAGCGTTTAGTGTAAATAACACAGTGCTGCAAGAGTTTGAAACCTGAAAACATTTATTAAACTGGAAACATTTATTAAAACACAATTTTTAATGAGATCTGTTTGTTAGGGGCATTGTCTGTTTACATTAAAGTTCACATACCTGACAAGCCAGGTGATCCCAACATGATCTGAGAACGATTGAAAGGAGTTAACACGGACAATTTACAAATTAGATTTTTTCATAACCTAAAATATGAAATATTTAAAAAAATACAGTTTTACATCCTAATGTTTCTTTGTTTTAAATGTATTAAGATCCTAAAACTTCCATGTTTAAATTACATTTTGAATGTCATATTTTCCATGTGGACTTTGAACCCCACTGTACACTTCAGACTTTTCTAGGTTTGGAAATCACAGTTTTTTAAATTCCCTGAATTTCAAGATAAAAATAAAAGGCACAGAAAGGACAAAGGTAATCGATTTAAGCTACCTAAAAGGTTCAGTCACCTAAAGCACAGTTTGATTTCTCCCAGCAGTATAAAGGAAAGCTTATGTCACAGCTGCTCTGCATGCGTTCTGCGTTTCACCCTGTAATAAATGCTAAGCTGGACTGCTTTAAACACAGTTTGCTGATTCAGAAACACAGAGATGAGGCCAGTGACATCAGCACCTCTGCCTGCTGTGGGTGGGTGGCTGCCACATTAAAATGACGGGCAAAATTCCACATAACATAGGTCAGCATGTGTGTATGTGTGTGTCTGCATGCATTGGCGAATGCATTTGTTTATTGGCGAATTACAAAATGTATTTCTGTGTCCTTGAAGGGCACTGTGGGAAAGATGTTTGTTCAAGAGTCATCCAAATAAAAGTGAGCGAATAAAGCACTTTATGAACAATCTTCACCAAAATGTATGTACTGTGCTGTCTGTAAACATAACCTGAGCGTTGGTGTCACCATCCTACAATTCATTTTAGGGATATAAACCATCCATATCTATCTATCTCACATATTCAGAAATATGCTGTATATATATTTTCATGTTTAGTCAATTTTATAAATTAGACTAATTATTAAATTATCTCTAATTTAGAGATACAAAGATGCTATATTTCACTTTTTAGCTACAACAGTCTTAACACCTAATCACGTAGATTTTGCTGCTATGTTACCAAGGTAATGTTCCAATTCCTAATAAAGTGTCATTGACAAATGGCTTTGTGTAGGGTGTTCCAAACATGCACATATGAGACAGTAATGCCCTGCATGCTTCAGCGTACTTGCTTCAAGCGCTCTGCCCTTCGGAGTGAGTAGGGCATAATGATGCTCACTTTCGAATGGAACTCACTCGGTATGTGTGTTGCAGGCGTGTGAGAAAGCGAGAGCAAGAGGAAGAGACATTTGTTTTGTTTGGGTGCATTTCCCAACATGCTTTTGCGTCAAACGCTATTGCCTGCAAGCGAAAAAGGAAAAAGCAATGGTGATGTGAGAAGACAACAAGTTACGGCAATAAAATCAAAGACAGTGTCAATTAATTTTTCCTCACTCTGATAAACGGGCCCAGTTTCTCATCTATTAATAATGAGAGCAGAAAGAATCACAAGAACATCTGTCAACGAGTTTGGTTTTCCCCAGCAGACAGTTAGTTGGCTGTCCCCCGTGCTTGCATGTGCTGGGAGGGGCTTTATTCTTCTGCCTGAAGACCCCCACAGGGAGAGGACAGAATGATCCTTAGTAGTCAATAAATAGATTGGCATGCATCGATGGGAGTTTGCAACCTTATTTACACATCCGCTTAATCAAAACGAAGACGGGCGGGGAGAAAAATAGGCTCTCCGTAAGCTCTCTGGAACTTGGAACTCTTGTAAACTAAATGAGACTAGACAGCGTAATCGATTGTAGCTCTAGCAACCCCACTACATTATAATGACTTAGAAGAGACGTGGCTCTCGGAAAAAGCGGATGGAGGACCAAAACACAAGTTTAAAAAATAGCAAGAAAGCCGAGTGCCGTGGCTGACACTTTATTCATCTCTAATTCTGGCCAACTGCATGCAAGACACGTACATAGATGGATCTCAAGGGCGTGCAGATAAACTAAGCTGTGACCCTGCAAAACTAGCGCCGCAATTAATGCACCTGTCTTTGGCATGTTAAGGAACGAGTTCTATTAGCACGAGTAAATAAATACACCAGCGTTTGCCTTGAAGTCTATAAGAAGAGTTGCCATGCATGCCCAAGAGGATTGTGGGAAAGATCTAGGGGGATAACCCTACAACGGTATGCCCTACCTTTGGTTTTTAAAAAAAGGAGAAAAAACTAACATTAAGGTCACAGCCGTACCTTCGGCAAGTGGCATTGAAGATTAATGTTAACATTAGGCTCTCCAAAAGCCACCTCACTAAAATACCAGCCACTTCAGAAGAAGCCATTCCTCCCTAATGGCTAATGATCTGAGTCCTTCCTCCCTCATTACAGAAGACAGATGAATGGAGAGGTGCGATATGTGCACAGTCAGCAGAGTACAACGGCACAAAATGTAGAGCTCAGAGAGAGAGACAGAGACACAGAGAGACAAAGAGAGAGAGAGAGACTGGAACTTTTATATGAACCCAAACATTTGATTCAATTACCTGCATTCAATCAAGTGAGTACAATATCACAAGTTAAAAATAAAAGATAACCTACAACTCAGCTCAAGCTATAACAAAACTTTCATTTAATCTGAGAGTGCTTATATGACCTCAGGGTCACCTAAAGCAGCAGCATACATCATCTCTTGTCTTTGCCTGCACAAATATATAATAACCAACATCTCTGGAGAAACCTAAACATGCTACCTCAGCAAAAACCTGAGAACCTGATATGATAGTAAGTCCATTAACCCTGAAGTTCTGTTAGTACCTCAAAAAACATACTTAATGTTACTTTTGATATATTTTATCAGCTGATCAGAAGCAAAACTGCCACACTGAAAAATCTTTAACAACATTTGCCTAGTGTGTTTTGAAGCCTTAAACGTTAAACGTAAAAAATACTTGAACATAAAATAAGTTTGTTTTGAAATGAATATTATTTTTACACACTGAGCACTGTGGACTCCAATGTAATGTGTATAAAAATAATATTAGGAATAATACTTTTGCATAAAATATTTCAATATATTACAGAACATTCTGTCAGTCTCAGGAGACTATAAAGAGCTCAAGGGTTAATGTTGTAATTGTGTCAGCTTTACCAACTCAATGAAAGAACGCGTCGCTCCGTGTGTATAATTGAAGAGGAAAACATCATAATAAATGTCTACAGAAGATAAGGCTGAAGGGTAAATAAATAAAAGAGGAAAAAATGACAAGGAGAAAGCTTGCACACAGCTTGTGGCTTCTTAACAATTACCAGCAAAGAAAAGATTATAGGAAGCAAGATATTAATAACATTACAATTTAATGCAAGTATTACTTGAAATATAGTTCTGAACCCATAAGACCTCCCGCGTACGACACACCATCTGCTCTTTCTCTTCACTCAGCATGAGGAGTTGAATCATTATAATTCACCATATTGCCATCTTTGACAATTATGTGCTATGACTAATATAAATTAAGCTAGCTGTAATTCCAACGCCAGTTTCGTTTGATTGTCAACATGCCAATCGGCGTTAAGAAAACAGACAACAGAACCGCGCAAACAAATAAATAAATAACTCTAAACAAAACCAAAAAATCTATTCCCTTGCAAACGATTGAGCCATCTTTTCGCAATCATCCCCTAACATTTATCCTATTCTCATCTTTAACTATGCGAATTAGGCTTTCATTGTGTTCGTGGCGGTTCGACTGGCTCTGACAGGGCCGGTAATGAAGAGCCATATGGGACAGCGTCTTTGAGCTGGATGCTTTCTGACAGTTCGTTCTTTCATAATCCATAAACTCCACGCAGCCTGCTGCCTTTTTCACAGGCGGCAGAGCAACAAGTCCAATTTCACCCCTCTCCCCTGCAAACAGGCTAATGTGATTACACTTGCATCAAAACAATTTGGGCCTTAATTACAGCAGACACATCAAGGCGAGGGCCATGATAGGAATTTCTCAAAGGAAGCAATTGGCATGACGAATTAAGGAGAGAGAGAGATTAAAAAAATAAAAAATAAAAATGATATCTGATAATGCAGAGCTCGCTGCTGTAAATGCCAGGGCCCGGGCACCAGTGTTTACCCTTCAGAGTGAAATAAAATTGATCTATCTCACCGGAAAACAATTGCATCAGGGCACCTAATTATACTCTCTACAACAGGTGGTCTTTATGTCAGTATCGAGCACTATCGAGTTTTCTCTCTGGGTCATCATGTGAGCCGTGGAGATTCGGTAACATCATTAATCTGGAGGTTTAAACCGGTGTCGCGTGAGATCCTGTTCTCCTGCAGAATCCTGTCCCCCTTGGACCCTGAATGATTTTATTGGCTGAGACAAGTTTTTATGGGTACTGTCTGGTGCCTGATTAAAAATGATTTTGTGATGTACTTTGTCTTAATCGTTAAAATCATAATAAATCTTGTAAATTACATATTATGTTACAGAAGGGAAAAAAATAAATATTTGTTTTTAGATAACAAACAGCATACAGCCTAGCCAAATACTAACTCGTCAGCCCATCAGATAAAGATATAACTGATAAATATTTTTCTTTTCCTGTATGATAATGATCATATGCTATGATTTTCCTTAGGCATTATAAACAGCCACCTCTTGGGGTCCAAAGACAGCAAGATTCTGTGTTGGAAGGGTGAGGGACAGGATCTTGCCCAACACTAAACAAAACCATGCAAAAAAAAAAAACAGTTTTATACCAGTCCAAAGGCAATGGTCTTAGGTACGAGTGGTCAAAGGTCACCTTCAGGTTCTCGCACTGGACCACAGAAGTCAACAGAGCAAGCAAAAGACAGGAGGAGAAAGCCCTCCTGTGCCATCTGGCATTGAATAATGCATTCAGCACATTTCCCCTTATCTATCTCCTTCCTCAAACAGGTCTCTGGATCTCAATCATTTTGACTAATTAGCTGTTCCAAACTCTCTCCCAAACAAGCGCCAACTCTGTAACAATTAAACCGATGGATCTCATTACCGCCCTCCTCTATTGGGTATTTAGAGTCGTGGTGCTAAAAGTCATTGTCCTTCAGCTGGGCACCTGAGTGAACGGCGCATCAGGATATGGAGGTGGAAGGAAGAGATACTGGAGTGAAGGTGAAAGAGGAAAAGCGGCTGATGAGCAATAAAGACTGTTGACTGCTCTGAGGAGATATGCTGCTGATGGTTCCACCGTCCCTGAAATGGCACCTTGACACAACCGGGGGAGGAAAACAATGGATGGATGTTGTTTATATGGATTACACAATTTACATCACATACAGCAAACAATACAATAACCCTGTTTAAAAACTCACTGAGTGAGACTACGCAGGGATTATTTTAAGAGCTCATAAAAGCTGCTCCAAAGGTAGGCAGCATGATTATGATGGTTTCTAAGATACCTTATTTTGGCCATATTCTAAGGCAACGTTACACAAACCTTAGCTTAAAAGCAGAAATCCTTTAATTTTGTGGGTTAAAAATGAGTTATTGAGAAAGTAAATAACAGTTCTGTGTTTAAAACAGTTTCCTTGCACTGATTTGCAACTGTGTGCTAATAATAATGATTTATAATCTGAGCTGTCGGGTCCGATGTCCTTGAAAAGGTCAGTTTGGCTTTACCATATGTAATAAGCACATAAAGTACCCTGCAATTTTATGTTTCAAACAGAGATGGCGATAGAGAGGCAAAAGTTATGGACTGCAGCTTTAACAATACCGAGATGTATAATCCATCTGTTTAAATGTTTAAAATATGTTTATTAGAATATCCAGATGTTAGCCTAACAACATGCCAAAACCAAACTCTATTAAAATAAGTCTCTCATCCACTTCACCAGAGAAACACTATTTGTATGGCATACAGAGTTGCTCTCTAAAAAGCGCACTCAAAGTAAGGATACTGCCTTATAAGGTAGCTGCCTTGTGTAGGCAACAGATAGCCAGGCAGGCTCTTCTTCACTAGGCTATGAAACAGAGCTAATATCTCTTCTTATTTGCATATGTGTGTCACAGTGAGCACACCAGCATCTGTGTGAATTCAGTCAGGCTCTGCTGACTTTCACACCCCTGATTTGTGTGCGTGTGTGTATGTGTGTGTGTTCAGGAGTCTATTTTGTCCAAGCCAGTGTATGTAGGTCACCTAGCAGCACTGGGCCATCAATTCCACTGTCCTACTTAAAAAGACACACACTGGAGAAAGTAGGAATTTTTCACTTAGACTACATACAGTTCCCACTGCTTTCAACCTGCTCTCGCCGGCCGGGCGGGGAAACTCTCCCCACGACCGCAACAAAATAAAACATTTGAATTCGGGAACATAACAATAAAAAAACGGAAATGAAACAATAATAGCCCGTACACGAAAAACTACATGAATAGTTCTGATAAGAGAGGCCACGCATAAACAAATCCAATTTAGAACGTTGGCACAACAAAAAAAAGCGAGAAAAAAGTCAGCCTCTGATCTTATCGACAGGGAACCCCTTAAAAATGAGTTTTCCCTGGTTCTGGTTAGTTGAAAGTTCTGTTTCAATAGATCAGAAAGCTTCTGAGCTCGCATCTGGCAGAACTGATATAGTCCACTTCTTAGGAATGGAACATTAAAGAAGTGCCAAAAATATGTTCCGAGCGACTTCACCACTGTCAACAAACCGTGCAGGAAGGACTCCGCTCCAGCAGTGTCAAATTTAAATCTTTTCTCTTGGGTTTGTACCTTCATTTATCCTTGAATTATTTTTCGCCTTCACAAAAGAAATAAGAATACCATTTTTTCCCCACAGTGCTTTGGTGAAAACGTTGGTGAAAATTAAAGGATAATTAAAGGTCAAATTTGTTTGCGGCTCAACTAACAACTATTAACCATCAAATCGTTGGGGAACGCTGATGTGATACCGCACTTCGTACCTGCGAATTTGAACAAATTTAAGGGGATATATTCAACAAGAAAACCAGTCTCCGAGCGAGAAATCGTACACAACTTTAACTGCATTATAATTACCGGAAATGTTCGCACTTGGCTGAAAGAGCAAGACAGATTAAATGCGAGCGTTTGGCGAGGTGGAGAACGAGCGAGCGAACGAGTTTCCTAACAGCACCTTTAGGAAATAAATAACACTGATAGTATGTAATTAGGCCACTTGCTACGACAGTGGCCAGACTGTTTATGTTTGCACACATATGGTACAATCACAGAGATGGACGATAAAGCCATTCCTCATCAACAACACTTGCGCAGCAAAAGCAGACAGCTTCCCTAAGTCACGCTGCCACCTCCGCCGTCTCGCAGAGCTTCAGACGTCCATGTGTTTTGGGAATATTCATCTCTCGCCCAAATGCTGAGATGATACAGTTTATCAGGGTGTTAAAAACACCAACAGCCCAAAGTAATAGCTGTCTTTTGACACGGTTACGGTCCAGATCTGAAGCACAGATGATGGGAGGAGCATCTTTATTACTGTAAAGTTGGACTTTCTCATGAATATTTTGAAACATGAACTGAAACGGCCGTGTTCAAAGCACTGTGAGACCAATTTCACTTTCAGCTGCTTCAAAGGTGAGCGTTCTAATTGGCTTAGAATTTGAGAAGCACAAAAGAGCTTTTTATTGGTTGACACAGACAAAACTTTAAGAAACACAGCTCACCACAAGATTTTGTCATGTGGTTTCCAATTCCTTGGAACACCAAAGGAAAAATACTAAAGAATCTTGATGCAGACCTGTCTTTTGTATACAGCAGTTAATAGTGACCACAGCTCTGACGTTTCAAACAGCTCTGATGTTCTCGAGTCATATAGCATGACAGCTGTGGTCGCTATTACGTTGGTGATGAGTTAAATGATGATTCTGTCTTCCACAAAAACCAAAGACAAGACAACATAGGGGGTTTGGAATGACATAAGGGTGATTCAATAATTATAAATAAACGAATACTTTTTAGTACTGGGAGAGCTATTACATTAAAAGCATCAGAAGATCAGGAGAGGGTCTCACACCACCTCTGGAAGTTTGTGTGTGTGTGTGTGTGCGTTATGTGTGTGTGCTGCTTTTGCACATGTTGCACATGTGGACCGTTCTGCCTTCAGCCTCCTGAGCACATTCAAAATTTCATTAAGTGCAACATAATGGCTTGTATAATCAAATGTGAAAATGTATATTATAGAGGCATTCCAGCACACAGGCTCTATTTTAATCAGCACGCCTGGGACGACGCCAAGGTGAATTAGCAGAAATTAAAAGCTCTGCTGTGTGGTGTGTCTCCCGCTTCCTGTAGTCCGTCTTTGTGTCTTATTCAGGCACTTGGCGCATCTCCTGCTCTCCTTCTGAGGATTTCTTCCATAAGATACCCACCAAATTCACGCCCGTCAAAAATTTGAACAGCACAAACTGTGCGGGTGCAGGAGCCAAGGGAGAATTCCAGCCAAAGTCGGGTATTAAATACACACATACAGCCGAGATGCTTTCCAGGACTGCTCTGAGAGAGATTACGGAAGAGAATGGAACAGACTATGAACATGGGACAAATACAGTACGGGAAACCCAGCTAACAAGGAATGTTCCTAGAACATTGGCTAACATCCTGTAAAAGTACTCTCAACATTATAAAAACGTTCTTGCGCCAACTTTTTTAACTTTATATGTCATATATCAAAAATGTTATTAAGTTGCTAGTTGAATGTTTTTATAATGTATTAGAATTAAAATGCTTAAATGATGTTCTTATAACCAAACAATAACGTTAATATAACTTCTAAACAAGTGGACGTTTAAACGTTTCTAGAACATAATGAGAAAACTTAATGGAAACATTCTTACAACCTAAAATTGTTAGCTGGGAACAGACGTTGTGGCATTGGCTACACTGCCACTGTAATTCACACTAACCCTTTCGCTTAATCTACAAGGTTCATTTCGAATTTTGATACACTTTGAGGTCATCTCAGAGCAGTTCAGAGGATGGAGCTAATCCTCCACCCTGGGGCATTCCATAAAAACTCGAAAGCAGAGAAAGAGTGTATTTGTCCTGGAGACACTATCTAAGGGAAGGAAGGCTGGAGGATAAGCTCAAGTCAATCAAATTTCTGCAGTGTCATGCCTCATTACTCCCTGATATTGATTTGGTGGCGTTTGTAGTAAAGAAACATTAGCATTACTCAGCTTCAGAAACAGAATAAATGGGCCAAACCGAGTTAAAACCACATTAACTGTGCTTCGCAATTGATTTTGTGGCTTTGAGCAATGAGCGAAAATAGAAAACGTTTAAGTAACACAAACACAGATAAAAATACGCTGTATTGAATAAATAATGTCAGGTTACTGTATGTCCGTCCCAAAACGATCAGTATGCTAAGCTCGTCCATGCTAAAGGAAGCTAAATGTTTCTTTTTTCTCTAGACGATTTTTCGGCCCGCGGCATTTTATCCTGCTTTAATTGCCCTTTGAGATAGGCCTGATCAATTCGATGGCCTGGAACCCAACTGCGCGCTACTATTAGCTCAGCTTTGAAGATGCTCTCTGAGGGGGGTGTCACATTCATCACTGAATTCATCTAAAGGTTATTCAGATAGACCGGACAGCGGATGGCCTCCAGAACGGACTACTTCTTTTTTTTGTTGTTGTTGTTGCCTTAGACTACTTTTGTGGTGCCAGTGCTCTGGGCTTATTAAAGAGCCAATGAGATGGGCCAAAGATACCCACAAAGTTAGCCGTAGCATTAGCACTAAGATCTCTGAGCAGAGACGAAAATAGAGCCAGATGTTATCGCTGGGTTGAGGTACTTATCGAAGGTCAGGGTCCAGACACCTGGCGGAACAAACTCGTACAATTCTCTCACTTTCACTCCCTCGCGCATGCACGAAACCCGGCCCAGCTAATAAATTACCCAGAAAACACAAAATATTGAACTGCTCGTTCAATCTTTGTCACAATCTCCATCAGGTGGCTGTCATACACTCTAAAGAGCTCTCAGTGAAAATGGGCCACAATCTCTCTTCATCTAACATGTAGTGTGACAAAGCTAAATGCTTTACAGAAAATAGGACAAGATCCTTTCATATTACACAAAGTAAATGGCTAAATATCCATACTAAACAGAAAAAGACCAGAAAGTATATCACAACCAAACCTAGATTGATGAACCTTTACCAGACTAAACTTTAATATAGTGGGGTAAGACTTGGCAAAAAAAAATATTAATCTAATCCCATTTACAAACTAACCCATTTTATTAAATTTCTAGGATTATCTTTAGAAATTATTCAGATTAAATACAGTATATGTTAACCACATATTCTTCTTTTAACATCCTTTCTTTCTTTTGTTTATCGCCAGGTTTAAATAAAACTGCGGTTTCAGATTTTTGGACCCAGCTGTATATAGACGGGATGTAAATGGAAAACTATTTTCTCAGTGCTGTTAGACAACCCATGATAAAAAAAACTACAACCGGAAAACACAAAACTTCAACAGGAAAAACTGATCTACAGATTTAATTTGGAAAACAACACGACCGAGCCATTAAACAATACCTGTATAGACCAGTAAAACATCCATGTGGGTACCAGGACTGACAGAACATGAGAGTGAGAGAGAGCGAGAATGAGAGCACAACAGAGACAGAGACATAAAGAGAGAGATACAAAAGCCAGACTACAGAATAGTGTGAGAACAACAGATTCAAAGCCTCTGAGATACAAAGCCTTCATATTTTGCTGGCATGCAAGTGGACACGCATTAGCAGCATCTCAGGGTATTTGTAAGGGCATAAGAGGCTCTCCACACAGCCCCTGGATAGCTGTCACACACAGCAGCTCTGCCCTCTCCACTTCCCTTCATAGTGTATCCTGAAGGGGTCTGAAGAGAGCGGGAGCAAATGACTCCTTCATTAGGAGATAGGGCCTCTGTTATCATGTGCTTGTAATCCTTCGCTATGAAGCTGCTTTTAACAAGGTTTAATGTAGCTGAAAGCCGATGCTAAATAATCTACAACAGATAGCTGAAACACAGAATCCAGCAGACGTAATCCTGAGGGTCGTGCTCTAATGCAGTGTAGCTGAAGGAGAAATTGGCCGTCTGGCGGTACACAGCCGGGGCGGAAGGGCTAATGATGCATCAGCGTCCATCATAACATGTCCACGCTTTCATACTTTTGCCCTCTCTCTCTCTCCATTTCTAAGGCTCCCCTCTGCAAAAGGCATGAGGTCATTAGAATTAATGCAGTGATGCACAAAATGCATGATATAAATAAATGAAAGAAAGGATGGATGGATGGATGATGGTTCCCCAAATAATGCATGTTACTATGTCTTACTGCTTCAATCCAGCTTGCACAAAGCTAAAATATTGCTAACACTTTATTCACTATCAGACACTGGAAAATAATGCCAATCTCTATAACCTGTCAATCCTCTCTTTGTTTTTCTGACCGCACAACCCAGACTGATAAAGGAATAAGATGCTCCTGAAAGATATCCCTCCATTCACCCATCTAGCCATCCATCCAACCTTCCCTCTCTCTCGCTCTCTCTCTCTCTCGCATGCGTGAGGGGATCGCTCACGGGAAAATGTCACTGCCTGTCATTTTTATAATTTGATTTATACCTTGTCAGAAATCTACTTACGCCTCACAAGCTGGTGGAGTCAAGAAGCTGTCCAAGAGGCGCTGGAGGTTAAACGATCACTCTACATATTCTCCCCACTATTTCCTTAATACCTCTTTAGAAGTACAAGCAGGGAGGAAATGGAATTTTAATATTTCTCTTCCGCCCTCCCACCACATACACTGTAACCTGACTCACAGTCAAACCATTCCTGAAATTTTAGGCACATAATTCCCCTTTTCTTCCTAAATTTCCATGCCCTATTGTGGACTGTCGCCACTCGTGCATGGATGAAGGTGTTTTTAAAGGAAGTGTGGGTCAAATGATGCTAACTTATATATATATATATTACAGTTATCTATCTATCTGTCTATCTAATATATATAGATTAGCTGGATAGACAGATAGACAGATAGATAGATGAGGAAGCAGCTCACCATGAGTACTTCCATATGTGCATCACTCTCTCTCTCTCTCTCTCTGAGCTCGCTTTGATTACTAAAGAGTTTCTCTTTACGGCTGATGTCTCACATGATCATATCTGTTCTCTATTCCCATTAAAACGTCTGTAGGCCTCCTTTAATTCAGCTTATCATTCATTAAATGACATCTAAAATGCAGATAGCACATGAGCACCAATAATCAGAACTGACAGTAGCTAAAACTGAAATGATATAGTGATATGTTTAGCACTCAGTCTCAGCATGACTCCAGGAATACATTATTTTTGTTAACTAGATGATGTGGGAAGAAACTGCTTCACCAATGCCCTGCATTCCTTTCTCGAATGATTCTGCATCAATCCACAAACCATTACAACTGGAATTTTACATTAAATGATAACCTCTTCTAATGTGAAAATACTTTCTCAACATGGCCACATTCTCAATGGCTTGTGTATGGGGCGAACCTGTTTCACACAGCCACAGAAAACATAACACAATATGATTGACAAAGACAAATTTCCTCCCTCGAATCCACCCCTGTGCATCTAGAATCATTTTGTAATCATGTTCTGACTCCACAATGTTAATGTTAGATGTCAAACCTCGAAGCTTTTCCATGCAACAAGGAACCTTAAGGTAACTGTTACAGCAACTGGCATAAAAGGACAGAAATGCATAATTTTTTTCGTCCTTAACCATCTTCGAAGGAACTCTCTCTTCTCTGTAGTGCTCAAGTACTCTGATCCACTACAAAGTCAAAGCACATTGCCTGGGCTTTCAAGAACAAAGTCAAAACAGGTAGCAGGTCCTGGGGAATGGTTGAGGAGATGGTCAGAAGACTCAGTTAACAAGTTAGGTTGTCAAAACGTTTGCCTAACGTTTCTATTAAATAAAGTTAACGTTTAACGTTCCAGGAACGATATTGCTTGGTTATATAACTATATATATATATCTTCTAAAACACCTTCTCTTGACCAAATTCTAAGGCATCATCACATGCATTGCAACCAGCTTAGGAAAAAATCTATGTAAATGTAAACGGTAAATGTATTTTTTCAACACAGAACAGCCTAACAGAAATGTCTTTATAACACAATATCTGCGCGTGATATGCATCTAATACGCTATTAAAGTACAGCATCATCGGCTTACCAACATGTTAAGGCCAAATTCTTTTGAAATTAATTGTAGCCTATATGCTTTCAGTGACGAGTACTGTTGGCACAGAGCTGTATAAACCAGTTCCTGAATACGCATTGTAGATCGTGATGAGATGTCAAATGTAAACAATATTAGCAATTAAGGTTGCAAAACAATAACGTTTTCTTCTTTTCGATAAGAGCACAAGTGATCATGATTCTTCCCCTCCGTCACCCTCCACCACCCACAGCTCCATCTCTCTCCCTCTCTCTGATTGTTTCAGGATTGTTTTAGAGCTAAAGGGGCTCTTATCTGCATGCCTGTTAACGAGGCCCTTCATTAGCGACGGCTGCAGTCTTTCAGCATGCCTCCGTCGCCGTGGCAACCACCAAGCGTTGTCACTCAGTGCCGGGACATCTTCATCAACAGAAGAGTGATAAGAAGTGTCGCGTCTCTTAAAGCCGTCGCATTTTAAAACATTTCGACGTCCTCAAGCAAAAGAAACGAAAACACTAAGAATGTTACTTTTAAGGTTTTAAGGTTTGAAGTAATATACAACATTAAAAAAAATTCTTCTAACGTTACTGCAACAACGTTTTTGATAACTTTGAGAGAGGACGTTTAGAAAACATCAGCCAACATTCTGAGAACGTTACCTGTTAGCTGGGGCAGTGTGCAAAATAGTGCAAATAAGTGCAAATAAACAAAGACATTTTTTCCAATAGGCGTATTTATCACACAAAACACCATCCGTTTCCATTATTTCAACATGTCCCCGAGATTTGTGATACACGAGCAGACACGTGCCACGGCCGCTAGCCTCGCCTACCTAATAACGGCCGGTGTGCTTTGAATATGTGCCATTCATTCAAGTGTCATTACTGCCTCAAACCAGCCTCAAAAAAGCGGAATGTGTTTATCTCATTCATTCTCAGGCTGAATTTCACCTCAGAAACTCACCTCCCATTAATCTTCCTCAAAGCGGCAGCAGCGGGCTGATTCTCCGGCCGCTCCGCCGGGGAGGAGGTGTGGATGTGAGGGGTATCTCAGAGTATAATGCTATATTCTTCTCTTTATTGAAAGTGACACTTCGCGAATAAAGGCCTGGTGAACACCATAAAGACTATTTCATATACAGATATGGTGATTATTTACCAGCTAGTCGAGACCGGGCGAAAACAAACAAAGTAATCTAAGCCTTTGCTGTTGCCGGTGCGAAATGTTCTTGCTGCTGAGGAAATTAGCCGGCGAGCCTTTCTGCGCGACTTTAAGGGAAACGTGAGGAAGAAAAGCACAGCGGTTTTGCTTCAGACGTACACAAACACCCACGTAAACGAACGCATACATTTTTTCCTTTGTCGCACAGATGAAGATGCAGCTGAGAAAAGCAGGTCGTTTAAAGCGAATTAAAGGTCTGTGTCGTAAACATAAATGAAACGGGCCACGAGCGAAACCAAACCCAAAACACAACGCTTTGACATTGATAATGAACACAACTGCAGGAAAAGAAAACACACCGCTTGGAATAACACACTTCTTTTTTCATCTCTTTACTACAGTGGGGTTGCAGGCCCCCATTACAGTGGCGCAACATAATGCGACCATCGCAAGTAAATACTCTTGCCGGGCAGTGTCAGAGCATGCAAATAAAAGGTGTGTGTGTGTGTGTTTATGTGCATGTTTGTATGTGTGCGGTGATCAGCACACATTACTGCGCCTCCTTTGTGCCTCAGACCGCTCCCGATAAGCTTTTCCATTGGCATTGTTCTGAGGAGATAAAGCCCAGTGAAATGAAATCTAAAGGCTAAAAGCGCCCATTTTCCTCCCTCTCTCTCTCTCTCTCTCTCTCTCTCATTCATTCTGTGGTTCTCTATCTCTCTTTCTGTGAGCTTATCTGTCAGAAGACTGAAGAAAATGGACAAGCTGTGAGAAAAGTCTAGGTCGACCACCTCCCTCTCCTGCTCAGCTCTTTTCAAGCTGACCACCGCCAGACGCTTCGGTATCTCCAACGCGCACGACTCAAAGCCCTCGCCTCGCCGTAATCCCGCCGAACGGCGCGATGCGTCCGGCGCAGCAACCAATTATGCCCCCACAGGCTGAAGGACCAGCGTGTAGCGGCCTGCAGCTGTCAAATGCGCAATAAAATAGCACCAGGCATTTCCCAGATACCCTCACCCCCGAGTCTGGCACCTCTCAAACAGAATTTAGCAAAAACTCTCTCAACTGCTCATTTCTAGCTGTGGCAGTGCGGTCTCAGTCTCTCATTCTCTCATATATTGTGTTGCTTCCCCTCTGGCGAGAGCCACCTGGGAGAGTTGTTCTCATTAACCTTGTGCACCCGTACTAGGCAGCTTTTAAAGGCAGAAAAATACGCTGCCCGATTCAGTTGGATTCATTTTGTGAGCCCGTTGCTTACTGCTTGATTTGAGCCTGATGAAACCTTTTTCTTCTTTTACGTCGGTCTACTCTTTAACCCAAAGGCATGTTTGAGCTAATTTCTCCCCTCAGTATTGACATTTTCAACACAAATTTCCAAAGACTTCCTTCAACAGGTCCTTCCCTCTGCAGTCATGAAACTGGCTGTTTAAACACAACGGTTCGCTGAGCTGCCTTCAGGCTAATGTGATGCGATTACGCTAACTCACAAACATAGACACACACACACAGTGTTAAGCATTCCCAGGACATCTAGTGAGCTGCCTCACTGCCTACATGAGCAGGTGCTTTCTAGAGCAACATCCTAACATCATGGAGGCTTAAATGACCGATCTCAGTTGTGCTCAATTTATTTCAACAGTTTGAGAATAACATGTTGTCAAATGACTCAACCCAGCTAACAACTTAATACAACGTCTAAAAACATCTATAACATCAGAACATATATACTTCTATACTATATGTTGTTACGTATACGTATATACTATATGCATGTTATATGTATATACTATAAATATATACATATATAATGGATAGTTGTCTCACCCTCTCTGGCACTGTGCATTCATTTTTTTCATTTCATTTTTGAGCTCACTGCTGTGCATTCTGGTACTCCGTTCTCTGTAAAGCATATACGCAATTCTAGAATTTGGCTAAAAAAGTTATTTTGGGAGGCAGCATAATTAAGTTGCCACAGATAAGAACAGCCTTTGCGTCGGGAGCTCAAGAACGGAGCCTAAAAATGCTGCCTACGTAGGCAGCTCACTACATTTTGGAACAGAGCAATACTGCTTTAAGTGGTCCCAGGACATATTAAAATTAGCAAAAAGTTCAGAGGGTAAAGAGAAAGAAAACAAAGAGGAAAAAATAACAGAAACTTGCATCATGTCTTGTTTAAGGGCGTTGCATAAAACGCAGCACTCTTAACACACAGGATACTTCTGCAGGATTTGTTTCCATTTACTCGCACACATACAGTCAAAGCTGTCGGCAACTTAATAAGACAGACCACATCTCAGAGGAAAGCAGTGGACAGGAGCATCGCTCCAACCTGACGGACACGCCGACAGAAAGAAATAACCAGACAGGCTATTAATTGCTCTTTCCATGCCACTCAGCAGAGCATGATATGTCTGCAGACAGACAAATGTCTCTCTCCCGTGACCCTTACAGAGATTCATGGGAAAGGTTCAGTCCGCGGCTACACTTACATCCCTCAAAGAAGACAATAAAAAACATATCAATACTCCAATGGCTGCGGGTGGCCAAAGATTCTGTGTAGACAGATGACATCAAGGGAATTGCTTCCTGTTTCTAGCCAGCGGGTCACGCTGGATTGCTTTAAGGTCATTTAGCAGAGAAAGAAAAAAGACGTTTCTGCCTGAGGGTCAGAGTTCACCGACTGTGAGAGATCTGAAGGTGTTTACCTGTCTCAGAAAAAGACAATTAAGGGGTTTTTAAAAAATGCTGACTGCAGTGAAAGTGTCCAATTTGAAAAGTGGGAGGGGACACATTATAAAACTAATTAGCTTGGTTCATGAATATTAATCAGGTGACGTTACAAAACTTCAGAAGTACTTGTATTATAAGTTCCCAGGGCAGTTTTTTTCTGATTTTTGCACTACAACAAAGCAAAATCAAACTCTTTCAATATGGTTATTTTCCAAAAGGTTAAAGGTAAGAGCTTAGAAAGTTTCAAAAGTTGGGGGACAATTCTAACGATGGTTACGCCCCGGGCTACAATAAACAACTACGGGGCTGCTGTGTTTCTATATGATCTCAATGCTGCGTGGAAGCGAAGTATGGAATAAATAATGCATAAACCGACTAAATAATATATAGCGTTTATTATACAAAGTGGAAAAACAACAAACAGCAAACTGTTTTGTTCGACGGATCAATTTGTTGCCTTTCATTTGCGTAACTGTAATTAAAACAGAGTGTCTGAGCGGCGGGCAAGCAGCAGCATAGACCAGCAACACGGGCCCTTCCATATCTCTTCTCTTATCAATTAGTGGAACAATAATATCGCTCCCTCGTCGCAAGAGCCATTAGCATTTTGATTGAACATCTCAAACACAAAGTACCGAGGCTGAGGAGCGCTGGAGAACTGTCTTGTGTCACGCTGTTCCTCAGCTTTCTCCACCGGGACCTGTCACTTTCATCTGACAAAAGCCAGAGAGAGATGGGGGGCCCGGGGCCTGGAGGGAGGGGCTGGGGGAAATAGAGTGATGAGAGACAGAGGGAGAGATGAGTGGGATGGTGAGAAACAAGTACAACACATCTGAGGAGGGAAAGAGTGGTTTGGGAGGTTAAAGCGGAAATGTGAGAGAGAAAGCTTGTGAGTTGTCAGTGTTTTTAGCCTCAGCTGGTGTCTTGGTTAGGAGAGATTGCAGTGGAACACGAGGACCTCACAGAATTCTCTTTCAACAGAGATTACCTGTGGAATAAACCTACTGCACACATCTTCAGCCAACAAGCGCCTGCAACGACACTCAGGGAGGCAAAGACAACACAAGAAAGACTTTAGTGAAACCACAGATGTCCCAGAACACTAGTACTGCCACAGTGACTATTAAAAAAGCACAATACACCGGTGATTAAATCAGTATTTCAATGTTAGTGCTTCTGTTATCAGGCCAATAACAGATGAGCACATATTCCACAGATTCCACAGTATACATTAATAGTTTGGCCAATCGGATGATCCCCAAACCTCAAAGTTATAGATGTTATAGATGTTTTTAGATGTATTAAGATTGTTGCTTGGTTTTAAGAATGTTGTTCAGCCTTTTCTCACACCAGTTTTTTCTTCAGGGGCTTATATAAATTACTGTGGACAGAACATTCATGTTCTCTTTAGAGATTCTCACCGAATTTTACCAATAAAATGAACGTGTCTTCTTGTCAGTGTCTGTTTAGCAGTGCTTCTTCATCACGCATCACTATTACTACAGCTCACACCTGAGCTTTGAACAAACTCCTAAACCTTAAGAAAAAACCTGAGCTATATCTAGAGACCAGAATTTATAGAAACTGGAGGATGAGCCACCCATAAGACCCTAGCAGCCACATAGCAACAGACTAAAACCACTCAGAAAACTGAGCGCAAACATAAAGGACCGACAAAAGTGAAACCTTTACAGAAAAATGGGAGGAAAAGAATCAGGCGATGTATACCAGGTTCAAACCTAAATATCTCACATAAGCACCAAGGATTGATAAATCTGGAACATGTTGCCAACCATCAACTACAATTTTCCAAGAAACTGGAACACGATAATCCATACCAGCTCTTACAGAGTTCACATGCGGCCACTGATACCCTGCGCTGTTTGTGTGTGTGTAGATGTTTTTCGATGTGGTCAAAAAGTGTAAAAGTGTGAGGGGAAAATGACAATGTAGGTGCAAAGCTTTGTTCCATTTTCCTTTTCTATTGTTAGTGTCCAGTAGTGTAAGTCTTACCCTACAAACACACACACAAACACACTGATACTAAGGACAAAAAGATCAATGTGGAGAAGTGGCGAGTATGCACTGCCACAGAAGAATCCATACTGTGTAGTCGCCCAAAGTGTCAATGGCTCATACTGGAGGAAAGCATCCAGGAAAGTATACAGAGTCAATATATCGTTCTTTTTTGCTTGCTTTCCATCCAACGCACACACATACCAGCAACCTCATTAGCCACACAAGAAAATCACGATAGCACACAGTCTGAGGGAACCTTCCCCTGGTGGCTACAATAACCAGCCTTTTATTTCCACAGGGACATAGAAGGCCATGCCAAGTGAGAGATGGTATTAAAAAGAGAGCATAAAAAGCACATGAAAAGGATGATATTTGCACGGCCATGTGAGGACACCTGTGGCGGCATTACCGGGTGGAGTTAGCAGAGGGGGGTTGGGCTTAATAATGCATGAACCAATCAGGTTGTCGTAAAGTCATTATTTGCATGGTGGAAGGTCATGTGACCTCAAAAGCAGCTGGTTATTACCACTGTTTTATTATTTATCAAAACCATTTTCACATCCAAGAGAGCAACCCGCCTCCGCAGCTGCCAGCCAGAGACCCCCCGCCATTCTCGACGCCTGCCAATCAGCTAAAGGCAATCACAAACACGCCAGCCAATCACCAGGGGGGATGGGCTGTTTTTGCTCAGCAAATGCCCGGAACGAAAGGTCAGAGGTGTCAATCAGAGGGATATTCTGGGGAGATTGAGAAGTTTATTGCAGGTTAGTGAAAGTATAAGTACTTTAAGTGACAGACTCACGGGGATAACACACGGACAACACATGGAACAAACTCTTTCCAGCTCATGTTTCCCATCAGCCACTTCAGCTTCCTGTCATTTTCATAAACACTGTCACTACACTTGTTTGCGATAATGAAAACAATTTTGCCCTACGTTGAGAACGCCCACACGCTCCTAATTTCTCTGATGACTTCTCAACATGGAGGCACGAATAGCTACAATTTTCAGCGCCACAACGTAGACAGCACAATTCCTCAGTGCAGGGCGCATTGTACACCCTTGTTCTGAACGTCTCTGAGCTGAGGGCTGCATCCCTCAGTTAATGATAATTAATGATAATTACACATTATACATTTAACAGTCCCTGCATGCGACCGTCGCTTTGAGGCGTTACTACTGGAAGCAGAACGCAGTGAATAAAAAACAATTTCAGCCTAATGTTAGTCCTGTTCTTGCTCTGTGTGAAGCTGTAGAAAAAAAAACAAAGAGATCTTCTGGTTTCAAAATGACTTAAGCTATGTGAACAACATTTGTGGCAGAATCTCCACTGCCAGAGAAAACACCCAGCTAACAGAGAATATTCTCAGAGCGTTGGCTAACATTCTCTAAATGTTCTCGCAAAGTTATCAAAAACTGTCAAACACTGTGACTTTTGTTAATACAAACCAGGATACAAGAAAAGTCTACATAAAGGTACAGAAAACAGAAACTACAAATGTGACAAATAAATCAGTTTGTCTGCCTAGAACAGTAGCCTCAGAATAAAAACAAAAAAGCAACACAACACAACAATTTTACAGTTCAAATAACAAAAAAATTTCCCTGTAGCTCAACTGGTAGCGTATTGCATTAACAGCACAAAGTTTGTGAGTTCGATTACCAGGGAACACATGTACGGATTAAATGTACAGCTTAAACACTTTAAGTCACTTTGGATAAAAGCATCGGTCAAATGCATAACTGTAAATGTTAAAATTTACTTATGTGCTTTAACAAAATCATAAGCTTTAAAGATGCCATACATTATGCCCCAAAATCTATTGACTTGTCATACCTGAAACATTTGTTGTAGAGGGTAAAGAAAAACAGATTAACTTATCAAGTTCCTCTCTTGATGTTTGGTTATAGGCTACATCTCATTTCCAATCAAACCATGGGCAGCACTCGACCCCACCAGAAATCATTAGTTACAAAGAATCATTCAAATGATTAATTAAGCGATTCCTTTAAAGCATGTTGTTATGAAAATTGCTATTTTTCACTTCTTAGGTAATAAATTGCCTAACACAGTGTGCCGTGTACAATGCAATGCCAGGTACATCACAAATGATTAGATTATTGTTTCTAAACGAGAAAGAACCGCTTCTCCATGTTACCAGTGCAACTTGATTTACGAGGACACTCGACACAAGAGAAAGCAATAAAAGAAAGAAAAGCAAAGCAAGGAAGCGTTTTTACGAGGACAAACACAACATGCATGAAATGAAACATAACAATCTGTCTGCTTTCACCTCTAACAGACCGGCCCTGAATATTATTGCTGACGTTATTCGACCGAGGCGAATAAAACAATAGCACGCGCTCGCTACAACGCTTCTTTTCGTGTCGGGCACCCATGTTTCCCGTTTCTCCTTTCCGAGCACGCTTGCCAATCCCCTGCAGTGCTTAACCTCTGGAAAAGAATGTGTTAGGGAGTCTATGAATGCTGATATGGTGCGGTGTGTTCGCTCCGGGGTGGCTGTTTCTGAGACGGCTGTTTGGAGAGGTCATAAATTGAAGAGCCAGCAGCATTAAAAGGTCAGCTGTTGCATAACACCACACACAATGACATATAACTCGCTGCTGACCGCTGCTGGGTCCCATATGGATTCTAATCCCCAAGACTCGGGCATCAGGCTGTTTGCCTCCGGCATAGTTTTATCGGAAAAATATCATACCTGTATCTGGGTTTAAGAGACCCAACAGAATTTTACGTCTTGGATAAGTTTAGGTGATGATAACAGAGAGGGTGGGAAAATAGAAATGATACATTTTTATGTTTCTGGATTTATAGATGGCTGTAAACTAGCAGATAGCTCCATTCAATGATTTAACTTTGTACTTGTATACCGACCTGAAATAATTCTGACTGATCCCAGCTAACAATTTTAGGTTGCAAGAACGTTTCCATTCATTCCACTCAACACAAATGTTAAAATGTTCAAAACGTCTTTCAAAACGTCTCAAAACACTTTTTTAGACGTTGGTGTTGCTTGCTTAAAAGTTATTCAAACATTTTTTAAATTCTGTAATGCCACTAACTATGTTTGTGTTAAAACAAACCTTTGCTTTTGCTTTGAGAGAACATTTAGAGAATGTTTGCCAATGTTCTGAGGACGTTCCCTGTTAGCTGGGATTATAATATCCGTGTATACAGCAGCTACTGTAGGACTGGGCGGTAGAAACATAAAAATAAAACAGTACAGATTCTAAAATACTGTTTATACCGTGGTATATGAATAGCACAATTGAAACAATTTGAAAAGAAGATTATAATGTGCTGTTCAAACTGTGTTGCAGACGCGTGCTGACAGTGTTGACAGCGTCATTGATTATTATATCGTTGTAGGTTGTTTTCGGTTGCCAAGCAACATACAACTTAATAAGGAGCTCAGCTGATGCGTGGAACTGTTTATATATCAAATATTTACAATAGCTTAAAGTGCTCATCCAGTAACACTGATGATGTATTACCGTTTTGAATCTTGTTTTTAAATCATTAAATTTATTGTCAAATGCACTGATTAAATGTCAAAAACAGTAAAAAAAAAAAAAAAAGCTATTGATGCATGTACAGTAATATATGTAGTATAAAATATGCCAGGGCTAAATTTCCAGCTAAATCATGACATATATCCATTTATATGACATACATTTACTCGTAAGACTTACCACCCATCCCTACATAAATTCTAAAGAAGCTTTTTTAAAAGACAGCTGTTTTATAATTGGTTACCAAAGGTTACAGTAACTCCTTCATGCAGGAAGTCCTTCATTCTTCCTTTTTAATCTCTTTAGCTCTTTAACAAGGCACCATAATTCCCATTTCCTCTAAATGGCGCTGTGTGTCAGTCCACTCTGTCAGCGGTGTGCCTGCTTATGCAGTCATTCTCCTGGCTTCCAGGGAGTCCGACACTGGGCTGCTAAAGGTCAATGCATGAACTTCAGCCGCTTCAAAGGGCCTTTCTTCATCCCCCTTTGAACCCTCCAGCACACCTGCAGCAAACCCTGCGCCAGCCAAGCCACAATAGCACGGCGGCTTTTAAGAACCTTCCAGCATTTCCACAGGAGAAAGCCTACTGGAGGACCAATGACCTGGATTTGTTCGACTGTCTCTGGGTTGTGACTGACAATAGTGTGAAACCGAGCCAGTTCAGTCCGGTCTGGCGACCGAATGCATTTTCCAGCCCAGCCTTGTTAACGTCCAATATTAACATCTTCCTAATGCATCTCTGAGACTTCATCATTGCCTCTAAAACTGAACATATAATTTCCTTCTCACTGCGATTAGAGCAGCTCCAATTAAACGTGGCGGCGGGAAAATGTGTATGATTAGCTGTGATATTTCGATGACATTCCTCGCTAAACGCTAATACGGCACAAAGATATCTACAAGGAGAAAGCATATTAATCGCTAATGCGCGAGAACACCGTGGCTCGTTTTTGAAACCATGCCAGAAAAGGTGAAGCTATATCTAATTAGGTTTACTCAGGGATCTCTGACAGAGAGCCGCACCGTACGCCAAGCTGCTGGAAATTGCCACCATTACGTCGCAAAAGGCCAAAGCAAACTCCGCTAACCTTTGTGGGCTTAAAGGACCTTCAGCGGATCAGCGGTACTTACATTGTTTACACACTGCACGCTACATTATTGTTACACTTCCGAAACGCCTTCAGCAAAAAAAAAGAGGACGCAGTACGGAGACGAGCGGGAGAGATTAAGTACAGCTGATTCACAGGATGTTCCTGATTGTTTTTAGAGAACATCCTTCTACAGCACCAGCCACTAAAACAGCCTTGTAGCCTTATTGATTGGGGAAGAAAACAGATTTCAAGCTTTGAGTCAGTGGTATGAAACTGTACAACATTTATCAGCTCTTTAATAACCTCCTTAAACTTAGCTTGAGGGGATTTACTCTGAAGAGTGGCATGCACGTGCCGCATCTCTGCATATCCATGCGACGTTGGGCTGCATGTATGCGGCTGTCAGGACTATTAGGTATCTGTTTATCTGTTTAGATGGGGATTACTGCTGTAAACCTCTTAAAACACTGCTCAGAACGATCAAAACACTGATAACTCATTAAAACAGACGTCTTTATATGAGATTTGACATTGTTGTTTTCTCCAATCGTTTTTTTCCTTTGCAATTTGGATGTCAGAGCAAAATGTTCATGTGCATACCAAAGAAGTCTTAAAAAAAAGTCAATAAAGGTGATCTAACACATTGTCAGATTAAGCATAATCAGTGCAAGATCGCGAATGTAAACTCTCTCAAACTCGAAAATGATGCTAAATGATGCTAAATGTCGAGGTTGTATGGAGCATCTGACAACAACAGCCTCGTCAGCCACTGAAAGCTTTTGCCCTGATGTGGCTAATCAAACCCTGGCTGTTCTGATGGAACCAGAGACTGAAAGGCGTCGCACTCGCACTCAGAAAATAAATAAATAAAACAACTTCCTCTCTAGTCATCTAGAACGACCAATCAGCATCCAGCTGATCTGAACCCGCCAGCCCTCTTCAGGCTCAATCAGGGATGCAGCAGATAATCACTCAGTTATTCGCGTAAACAGAGAGGCAACCGCACTTAAGACTTAGCATCAGAATATTACTGCTAAGCGTCCTCGACTGACGTCTCCGTTTGTTGAGTGATGAGTTCTTTACGGTTCGGATCTTTTTGTCATTCTGAAAAATAACGAAAAGTGGATCAAGACATGAGGGCTGTTGTCATGATTGTGCAAATGTGGGGGAACTTGTTAGCTATTTAAACTAAATAAATAGAAATAGAATAGAAAGAAATACAACCGTTCCATACTTTCTCCATAGACTTCCACTGTAAGTGCATAACAGTCAGAACGAATTTTGTTAGCTTATACAAAATGAAGTCCAAATTATTTGTATTAGAAAACATTACACAAATGAGAGCGCAGTTTGTTACCACAGGAAATCACAGCCATGCTGATAGGAGGTACAACAGCAATACTGAGGGTAATTGTGCTTGTATATGACGGTTCTAATGAATACATTCTGAAATTACGACAAACAGGATCAACCGTTCACTGTCAGAGCAATAAACTCAATGCATCACCATGCTGATGAATGTCAGTGCTCTCAGAATGCCTCTTGTCCAATCAGATTACAGCACTGAAACTCACTGCTGTACATTTGATAATATTCAATTCAATTCCAATTTATTTCTATGGTGTTGCATTGGTGCCAAGCAGCTTTGCATATGAAAACGAAAAACAATGAAAACAATTAAATATAGAACACATAGAATACAAGATATTATTGCAAATGTATTGTTCTCATAAGATATACAGTAATACTAATTAGTGACAGTGAGACTGTAATCGGACATGAACATAAACCAATGATGACCAAACTGATGATAACTACAACACATCTGAACCATTTACAGGAACAGATGCGCTTTATAATTAAATATTGTAAACAATAAACACAATGCAGGTCTGTGCCAGGTAATTCCTTCCTAAAACAAACATAAATTGCTTATATACAAGAAATCTAATGTACGCATACGTGCACACACACACACACAAGTCTAATAAGCAGTGCTCTAACATTAACTCAGTCCTGCCGTTGATTCCAGGCAAGCAATGCAGGCCTCCCCAACACAACCTCAACCTCAATGTTACCTCACAAAACAAACAACACGCCTGCTGCTGTTCTCAACCTCACTCTTGCTTCCATCCACCACTGGACTGGATTCCATTGCAAATCTGCTCATTTACAACATTTATTTACAAAGTAACTTGATTAATGAAGCGATCAATCTGCTTTAAAGCTGCAAATGAAGCGACATGACAGCATTCGACTACATTTGCACTCTGCCTGTGTTTGTAAATGAATTGTTGGTTGTATTCCGGGATGCGCGAGCCATGTTTCCACTGGGAACCGAGATCAAAGGAACAGGCTAAAAATGCACTTATTTCCTCTGGGAGGGGTTTAACTAACCTTGAATGTGGGGTTTGTATCATTTCATGTTGCTGTTACGAAAACACACTGTCTCTCATCTGTGGAACACACCAATCTTTCAGCCGATTTCATCAGATCATTTATTATTATCTAAGGATGAAATATTAACAAAAGCGGACATCCACTCGGAGGATGTGAAAGATGTCAAATCGTGTCTTTTGTGGAACAAACAGAACTGCTAACATGAAAACTCATATGAAACACACGCATGAAGTGTTTGGGAAAAAACTGGCATGAATACACACACAAACTTTCTCTTATACACACACACATATTCAGTTATGCTCACACAGCTCTGGTCAGCTATGTAGAAAGGCAAACATTTGATTTTGGAGGGACACATCTGTTTACGCAGCCTATTAAATGACAATGAGGGGCATCGTTAGCTGGCAGCCACACTAATGAACCCGCCATCACTCTCTCGAAATGCCACGCCAGCAATATTCCACGCCAGAGCAAAACTATCCAGAACTGAAGGGCTTCCACTTTTATTTGTTGTGTCTATTTAAAACCCATTTATTCTGTCGGGTCCGGGAATGTCACCGACCGTTTTTGTTTGGTTTACATTTTAAATTCTATGATTGGTGGCCGTGGCATTTTGGGCGGTCTGACATAATACAATGACAGTTAATTATCAGTGTCCACTTTTAAGCTCTTAAAAGGGCAAAACACCAAATAAAGCAACCATGCCCCTTTAACATATTACATTTAACTTGCACACCAGATTCCAAGTTTTTTAAAGCTGCAATCCGTACCTTTTTTGGGTTAAAAATAAGCTAATTTCAGTTATTGAGCAAGTACATGACAGATTAGTGTTCCACACAATCTCTTTACCTTTACTTTACCTTATTCTTTACCTTACTCTATAATAATGATTTATAATTTAAGCTGTCAAGTCAGATTTCCTAGAAGTGTCAGTTTGACTTTAACGTATGTAATGAAATTACGTACAGTAACCTGCAGTTTTATGTTTCAAACACAGATGGCGGTAGAGAGGTGAAAGAAAAGGACTGCAGCTTTAAGTCATACGATACAGCGAGATGTCCAAAGATGTCCATCCTACGTATACAAGAATATGTACACCAACAATTTAAAAATAAACAGCCTGCGCTCTCTCTCCATCACTCCCCATCGTACACGGCCGGTTTATCCGAGCAGCCAAAACAACCGAAATGCACATCCCAAGTGTTTAGGGATTTTCTGGCAGACGCAGGAAGCATATCTCCAGTCACACTGATGAATGTACAGTGCCGAAATTATCAGAGCAGAATTGTGCTAAGGTGTGTAAAATCAAGCTCCGGCACAGTAGCACAGCGCAGTCTTTGTTTCTCATTTTGTGAAGCACAGCTGTAGCATATTCACTTGAGGCTTGTTCAGAAAGAGACAGAGGGAAAGAGATATAGACAGACAGAACAGAGAACAGATAAAAGATGAGACTAAAATATGCCCTGATGGAGCTCGAGTGTATGTGTCTACAAGCCGGCAGCCTTTTCAGACATGGTGGAAAACTTGACACTTTATCGGCCGTTTCTAACAGCAAACAGCTCGATCTCGGGCGCAATTATTCTCACACCGCACCTCAGTGTGAGACCTTGACCATTGTCCTTCCATTCTGGCATGGCTGCAGCCCTTTTCATGGTAGACGGAGAGAAAGGGGACGAGGGATAAAGAGAGACTTTTAGCTGCATGTTCATCACCTCTGAGCTGAAGGACAGTGTTGAAAAGTCTTACGGGGGGTGTGAAGACAGACAGACTGCAGAGGATTAGAGTCTGTCTGTCTCTGCTGCTGTCCTTTGACATCTACTGCCATCTCTCTGTCTGTCTCTCTCTCTCCGTCTCGCTGTCTCAGATGAGACACAGAGCTGTGAGATTGTCTTGTGCTGCAGTGGAAGGGACGTGATCATCTTTTTACTTTGTGTTTGGTACATTTTCTTCAATTATTTCTCTGTTGCAGTTTCATTTTTTAGAGGGGGGGGGCTTTTATTGACAGACAAAGCAGAGACAGAAAATGTCACTGGAGCGAAAACAAAACAAAATATATGTCATATAAAATTATATTCATCTTACATGCTACATTTTTTACTTAAATTGTTTAACTAATAATATAATTTGAGGAGCACTTCACAACAAGGTTCCATTTGTTAACATTAGTTTACTACACTAGTTAACATGAACTAACAATGAGCAACTACAGCATCTATTAATCTTAGCTGATGTTAATCTCAACATTTACTAATACATTTTTTAAATCGAAAGTTGTATCTGTTAACATTAGTTAATGTTGACTACCATGAAGAAACAATGCAATACGATTGTATTTGCATGAACTACATTCACTAGGCTAATACTACAGCCATCACTGCATTTCCAACTCTCCTGTTTCCTCTGTCCTCTTTCAGAAGAAAAAAAACACATTCATTTAAACGTTATCTTCAAAAACTAGTTTAAAGTCTCTCTCTGCCTTCCTATTACCGTTCGGACGGCCACTTAACTCGCACGGAAGCTGCAGCTACGTCGAGTAATTGCTGTGAGGCTATTAAAAACAGTGACCTCACGACACCTCGTTCAGCTGAAGATTCTATTGGCGAGGAAAAAAATTTAACGAGGACAACATGGATAAACAAAAGGACAATCGCATATATTCCAATCGCCAAGTAAACAAAAGCGAAACACATCTGCAGGCGTCTATTGTTGCTGCGCTATTGTGGGGCTTCTCTGAAAAGCGTGCAGGGTCTTTAATGGAAATAGCTGGTCCTCTTTGGTATTGTGTGGCACTTGGTGTTTACCAGCTCCATGTTTAATGGCAGCTGGTCTCATTTCCGACCTTGTTGCTCTTTGCCGCTTTCGTAAAGGATTTGTGAATAATACAGTTTTTTACACACAAGGGGCCGAAGCTAACGTTACACTGAAACTCTTTCTCCGTACTTTGACCCCTCTTCTTCTCTAGAACAGAGATTGGGCTCTCCAGAGACTTCCGATTCCTCAAAACTCCTGCCCTCTGTTCCCATAGATACGGACTGTATGCCCTGTGGGAGTATTTACAAGAGTGAGCGCCTAGGCATGGGGCATCAGGGACGAGCAAAACAGAAGAGAACGAGAGACAATGTGGATCAAAGGTCAGCAAGTCTGTTTGTGAGATGTTACGATCTCTATTTACAAAAAAACGCAGAAGGCATTGAATAAAAAAAGACATTGAAGAAAAAAATAGATTTTTTTGTCTAATCGAAGGCTAACTTGACATTTCGGAATGCTCTGTGCTGGTGACACGGACGATTTGCGATCACCTGCAAACTGTTTTTGACTGGAGGTTGTGAAGTAGATTAAAAAAAGCTTAGCCACTAATCGGGAAAAGGAAGAAAGATCACCGTGACTTATCAGGCTGTTCTGAGGATGTCACAGACAGCGATCTGAAGAGTCGGTTACAGAGACAGCTGAGAGCGTCACAACGTCCAAGAGGACAGGAAGTGCTTTGGGGGATGAAGAGGGGTGTATTTGGGTGAGAGAGAATAAAGGGCAACACACATGCCTTTGAATACAGCCACGCACACGCTCACCTTAAATATGACCGATATGGATTAAAAGGCAAATCTCAGGTTGAAAGATTAATACCATCCACTTCATTTCCACAACCTGCCCATCTCTGAGCACTGAAAGCCACTTCTGCAGCATAAAAGACACACTGCCGCTCCTCGGCCTCCTCATTCAGCCCACACAAAGGCCACTCAAGGCTGAGAATCTCTCTCATGGCTTTCAGGTGCGTGCTACACCAGTGAACGCTTCTGCATAAAGCCGGTCGCTATTCCTCTTCATGTCTCGCTCTTGTTCTCCTTCAGTCTGTCTCTTGCTCTTTTTGTCTGCTCTGCTCTTTCTCGGGCTGTGTGTTAAACCAGTGCTCAGCTTTAGATTGTCCTCTGCTCTCATGAGAGGCCTCACTGGTAAAGCCAGTAAGAGAGATGAGGATCAGAGCAGGATAAAGCCAATGGCCCATTCTGCCCAGAGCCCGCACTCTCCTCTTTTTCCTGCTTTACATTTATCCTCTCCCCAATTTTTCTATCTCCCCTTCTCTTTCCACCTTTCTTTTTTGTTCTCCTCTTCCCATTACCCCTACATCTCCCTCCCTCCCTCTCCTCCTTTCTTATCTCCTCCTCTCTCCTCATCTCTTTTCCTCATATCTCATCTCCTCCTGTCTATAAATCCTGCCTCCTTTCTCCTCTGCTTTTTGTTCTTATCCTTATTTCTCCTCTTGCCATTACCTTTATCTCCTCTACTGTCCCTCCCCCTATCTCGTCTCATTTCTAATCTCCTCCTCATTTTTCCTCCCTCCTTTATTAACCCCATTTCTATTTTTCATGTCCTCCTTTCTTCTTTGTTCTCTCTTCTTCCTGTGCTTATTTCTCCTCTCCCTATTACCTATTACCTATTATCTCTGCTACTCTCCCTCCTTCCCTCTCCTCATTTCTCCTCCTCCTGTCTCCTCTATCAACTACAGTAACCCATTTCAAGAGCTCCAACACACCTTAGGCAAAGCAAAACAAAAACACACAACAAAACAAAACAAAAAACACAGTAACATTCCACTAGGCTCATTCCTTTTAGAGAAAAACTTTCACAAACAGAGTCACAGAAACATTGCTCTGATGGGCAATAACCTAAAGTCCAGTATATCATAAGTTTGAAGGTATTGTACGTTTCTACTCAAGCCTGCGGGTATGAGGCTACACGACCGAGAAACATTCCATTCTGTGCGTCCAATGGTAAATGTCGGGCTAATCAAATAGACTCGATGGATTGGCTACAGTGGAAATCGTTGCTCTTTTATTGGACCACATTAGCCATGACCTTCAGGGCTTAAATGAAACGTCCTTGAAGATATAATGCTGTAATGTAACGTACAGCATTGGGACTTCCTGTACCTTCATGAAAAACCTTCAGAGCGCATCCACGACTTGCCCAAACAACAAACATCACGATCTACTTTCAGAGTAGCTGAAGGACATTTGTAAAATAGCAAACATGCAGACAAACAAATGCATATGCAAATAGAAACTATGCAAAAAGAGCTCTTACCTCTATGTCTATTTGTGGTTTTATCAAACATAAGCATAGCATCTTCTACCTGTAAAAAAAAGCAGAGAAAAATATTAGTGCAGTACTAGTTACATTTAGTTTAGAAAATGGATAATACAAAAGTAACAAGGCAAGTAAATGGGGCGACGCACTGCACATTCAAATTCACACCGTTTCTAAAGTATATCCAGCGATGTGAATTATAATAAAGGTAAATAATGGAAAGTTATGTCCAATATTTCAAACACCTGTAACAGCCATTTAAACCCAGTTATTTTTGCAATAGTGTCTCCATAAAAACAATTTAGATTTTTAGATTTACATTTCCAAAGAAAATAAAAATACAAGCTTCACGTTATTGCATCTAAATCTTGTAAATGCATACCCAGCTAACAGGAAACATTGTCAAAACTTTGACTAATGTTCTCTAAAAGTTCTTGTAGTAACGTTAGTAGAACTTTTTAAATGTTATATATCATATATATCAGAAATGTTATTTTTAAGTTGTTAGTGGAACATTTTAAAAACATACTGAATGTTTTTGTTACTTGGAAACGTTCTTACAAGCTAAAATTGTTAGCTGGGCAGCCCTGTTTACTTCCAAGTGCCTTGCTGTAATTTATGAAGCTTTTTTAAATACAACCGACGGACCGGTCAAAATGATTTTTTGGGGCTTTTTTGCCACAGCATAATCGATAGAGTTTATGCAGTACAGAATGCTGAACAGTCTTTTAATGCACACAAATCTGACACCTGCTCATGGTCATGTTCTGTGAAGAATGATATTCCCGGACCGGCCCAAGGGTACCATCATGTCTGACCCTGACAGAGGCCTGCTCATCCTTGAGGAAAACCCTGTCCGCAAGGACTCGCTTCTGAGAGCAACCAGCCATCACGCACACTGACATGCTTATGTTTTATATATACACCCCACTGTCTGTCCTTTCTTGGCACAGACATGCACACATGCTAATAAAGTCACTGCAGCTTCAAACACACACAGACACGGCCCAACATGTCTTGCAAAGGTCTCTGAGATTAGCCTCAAAGCAGAGGTGGCTGGAAAAACACCTTCCCTTTACAAAAGAAGCCATCAGTCACTTGGCCCCATAGAGAACAATGGAGCTGCGAGCTTTAGAGTTCCTCATCACCCTCAATCACTTCCAATAAAGATCACACTGACTGCCTCTCTCACCCGGGCTGAGAGAAATCTGTTATCCACTGCTATCACTCAACGCATATTTATTCTCCTCTACAAGAGCAGCTCTTGCTCTCAGGAACATATTTCATAAATGAACAGCAAGCACAAGAGGTTATCTGAAAGTAGGATTCTTTGGTAAGATTAGTTTTTTCTATTTGAGCTAAAATGGTATACTAAGTATGGGTGAGTGGGGTATATATCTGTGTGTGTGTGTGTGTGTGTGTGTGTGTGTGTGTGTGGTGGGTGGGTCTGAATATGTGGTTCACACAAACGTGTATAATGACGTGCATAACAATGCAAACATGGTTTATGAGGTCACTTCCTGTGTCCTCAAACCAAATTGCTTTTTGGTTTGGGATAGAATATACAGTTCGTACAGTATAAAAACCATTACATCTATAGAGAGTCCTCATATACCCTGTATGCCAACATGTGCATGTATGTATACACATCTCTATTTTTCAGCCTTTTGACAATATTCTATAGCCTACAGAATATATTGAATCTCATCACTTATGTATTATGTGACTGATTATCAATTTAGGTAACCTACTGTATAAAAACAACTGATACAATTACAGTTTCTATAAACATCTTCTACAAACACATTTAATTTGGTGGGAACAAAAACAGGGTTGCGAGGGGTAGAACTGCATTTTGCTTAAAGCCTCACAGTGAATTAAACTGTATGGTCATATCTGATTTCTACAGATCATGTTTTTCAGATTTGTTCTTTTAGAACATTCTAGAAAGACATATTTCCAGCGTTTGGCTTGCTAAGTGATACATCCAGGTACATAATAGTACAACACAGTTAAAAAATTGTACATATGCTCCTCACAGCCGTGTTTGTAATTGCATTAATTAAATACTCTGCTCATTTTCCATCTATTGACACTAACTTGCGTAAAGTTAGTGTAAAAATATTTGGTGTACTTTTTGGCAGTACTAATTTGGACTCTTAGCTTTCTGCTTAAGTACTCGTTACATCAACAACAAAATGTAGTTCATACTTAATACATCACAGCAGCCTACGCATGGAAAATGTTCATGCAAATATAAACTGATTTTTCTGAGAAATGACTAACATTAACCATCAGATACTAAGAGCTTCGTAATACTGTAATGCGTGAATATAAACCATCCCGTCTGCTTTTCACACACACACTGTGATGGATGTTGGCTCTTTAATTCTGCTGTCCCTGCTGCTGGATGCTGGTTTATAGGCCAGGATCTAACTCTGTCCAGATAGAGAACAGACTCCTGGCTGGTGCTGCTGCAAAGCATGATGGGAAGAGACAGCCCTCATATCAGCCTCACATGTAACTGTCTCTCCTCATAACCTCTCTCTCTCTCTCTCTCTCTTACAGTGAAAACCTGTGTCACCTGTCTTTATGTCACAACTCAAACCTCTGAGATATTACTTCTCAGCTGTAGCAAAAGACTGTCTCTGTCTCCTGCATTTCTATGTCGTTCTGATGGTGAAGTCGTGGACCGAGATTCTGTAGTGACAGACTCATATACTTAAAGTTAAGAGCCTTTAAACACCAGATCTGCTTGATTTGATCACAATTTATATTGCCATTAGTTTACTAAATATTGTGAATAAGATACTGTGAACTGTGATATGATAAACAGCTTGTATATTTTGTCTGTTGCTTAGATAACAACTCTATAAGAACAAAAGGCATAAAATGACACTAAAAGCTCTCACATATGCTAACGTTACAAACAATAGAATGATGGATTATGCAGGGATTTTTACACTTGTTAATTACAAGAGAAACAATCCACTTTTCTATGCATTCACATTGTACCTGGCCAACAAGAGGGTTTTTAGCCACCGCTGTTCATTTCAAAGTGATCGCGTCACTACCAACAATGTACAAATATTACTTGCAACTTTTAATTAACATTTGTATTCTTTCCTTACACCCGATGACCTAATGAAAAAATGTAAACGCAACACTGCTGGTCCAGCTTTGCTACCCTCAGGCTATCCAGGCCCATTCAGTCTTTTCAATAAAGGACGTTTATTCAAAGATGGATTCTACCTGCCTGTGGCCTTCAGATTGCCAGATAAGAAGCTCTTGAGGGCACACAGACACACACACACACATATAGATGCAGCACAAAGGTGAACGTGGCCCCACAACCCTTTCTGTGCCTAATCTTAGTCCACTCGTTCTCTCCTCCTCCTGTGAAAGAAAAGCCTGAGGAGAATAGCTGTCTCTTCAGAATGTGAGGGGGCCGGGCAGCCCCCACAGATAACAGTCCTGCTTTTATATTCGCTTAGAAAGATGAGGTAAAAAGGAGGGACTAGATTCACGAAAGAGTCCAGAAAACTCTTCTAAGAAATCGTACTATCTAGGACTGTGGCAGGAGAACAGAAGGGCATTTCGAATTCTCTTAAAAGAAGTCTCACAGAAAAGAAAAATCACAAATGAAATCTCTTTAATATCTCGATTGTTTCTCCTAGACAGTAAAAGGGTTGCAAAGATAGTTAATGAAGACTTTTGCTTAAGTTTCCTGCTGGTAAGCTTTTTCTTTTTCCTGGAAAAAAGAAAAGATCTCAACAATGTCTCAAACTGTGCTCAGCTTTGTCAAGACTCCAAAGTCTCAATTAAAAATCAGAGATTACAACATGAACATGAAGTTATGATGTCCACATTTAGTTTAGCATTTTCTGTACTGTGCATCACATTCTTTTTCTATTAAAATTGCTTAATAGAAATTAAAATAGTCATCAATGAGGCAATTGTTGACACAAAGTTTAAAAATGTAAATGAAACGAAGCTTACAACTCTGTTTAATCTAATAGGGGCTACGACAGAGCGATATAATTTTTATTCGGGGTGATGGAAGGTTCCAGAGAATCTGGAAGGCTAATGGTGCTTGCATATGTGACTGTGCTGCATTCAAAACGGCCCTGACCTTTACTTGTTAGCTCTTGCGCCTGTGCCCGGGACTCTGAGGGGCTGTGGGGTGGCGAGACCCTGTGCTCGCCCGGCGCCGATCGATGCGAAACAAGCCGCTGCTGCGAGTGGCCTTAAAGTGTTCTGATGTGGTGAGGAATTAATTAGCCAACCGTAGCGGTTGGAGAGACGTGGCGGCACACGGTGCAGGATGGTAAATTGCACAAATTCTCCCCGGGCTCAGGGGGACAGTGCCATTAAAAGCCCCCGTGGCACACTCTAGGTGGTGGCGCTACTTTGCCATTAAACACCATTACTGTTAATTGACTGAACAAGTGGCCTTTTTACTGCCCGTCCTTAGCTTGGTCAGTGGCTAATACGCGCTGTGCACCCAGTACAATGAGTAAATGCCACGGTAATGCCTGTTTTATGACAGGCACGGAAGGGGCAGGTCCTGTCTTAGCGTCGATAAAACCGTGTTTAAATGTAGTTTGTGAAAGCGAACTGTAGCTCGCCTTGAGATTTATGCTTCTTATTAGCAGGGGCCGCGCATTCGGCCTTCTGAGGCACATCTCTTTATGGGCTTTTATAGTGCGAGCGTTATGAGGAAAAGTATACAGGCGTCGTGGTCTCGTATTATAACACAACACGCAGCTGGAGAGTTAACCAGGGGCCAACATCGGCCTCACACCCCCCTCAAAAAGCAAACGGGCAAAAACGAACAGTGCGTCAATCGAACTTTTTCGAAAGTTGTTCGCTGGCGTAAAACCTGATGCAATCTCGACCGCCGTGTTTCCTCCGCAACAGCTGTGCAAAGCTGCTTGGCAACATGTTTTCATTTAAGTCAGAAATATAATTGGAATGTCTGTGGGGCCATTTTTTTTATTAACCGTGGAAGGTATCTGGAGGAGGACGGCAGGGAATACAAGCCAGTGGATGCGCAGTCAGACAGGAGGAGATTGTGTTTACATGCAGGCGAGGGATGGAGAGAAGGCAATCCAACACTTGGTTAAATTCACTCAGCCACCAGGGAGTGGAATCTACCACCTGCCATATCACTGCTCGCTAAAATCCCCCTCAGTAACGAAAGAAAAACAGACTCCACCTCTCTCCTCGTGTCTGACACGAGCTTACGTGCATGTCACGTCATGGCAGGAATCTGCAAAACACATGCTGCAAAAAGTTTTAATCAGACACGTTGAATTATTTATCAGGGGACAAAAGCATTGGCAGGTTTTGTGACTAAAAGCATTTTACAGAAAGCAGAACACACACGTATATATATTATATATACAGTATATACATAATACATAAGTGTGTATATGTATATGTGTATATACACACACACACACATATATATATATATATATATATATATATATATATTGTATGTATTTATATATACTCTATATATAAGTGTGTGTGTGTGTGTGTACCTGCAATCATATACATACAAGATATGTATATTGATGTACATCTCCTGTTATGTTGTGATGCTGCAGAACAGCAGTGCAGAAAATGTACAATCAAAACCAGTGTTGCCACTTATGTTTGTTTATATTCCAGAAGAAGCTCATGCTAGTCATCCTGTCCGACCAAACAGCATTTCCGACACCTGTTTAACATCCTAAGTTGCTGCGACCACAAACAGCCCCACATATTGACAAAACATGGAGCCAAAAACAGGAAGGCAGACGCAACAGTCTGAGTAAACATGTATTCTCAGACACGAGCCACACAGGTGGACCAACGACGCGCTGAGCTCACGAGAGAGAAGTCAGAGCGCATCTCAGCGCCTCATCACGCTCGCACACGTGTTTACGTGTATGTGATCGAGCAAACAGACCCGTCCATAAAAAATAAACAGTGGCGGACGAGGAAATGGATATTCAACGGCAGGTCTCATTTAGTGCCGCGTCTGGGTGGAAGGGGAGAAGTTTATTTGCATAACGGAATTGGAAGTGACTGTCGGCGTCTACCGCAAACCCTCAAACGCACGTCTACGATTTTCTCCTTCACACTTCTTCCATCCCTTTTCTTTGGCTGGAAAAATCAATGCTGACGGAGCAGGGCTCTCTTTTTCTCTCAAGGACGATGGATCAAATTTTGCCCAGCTCTAATTTTGTGGAGTTACTTGCTTTTTGTTCCGTAATTTCGTACCGATCTGGATGGCGAACGAGTGGGGAGCTATAGCTTGTGGCCATGTCCTGCATGCACGCTTCATTTGCTTTAAGCACTGGTGATTAAATGTGCCGCTCTGGGCTATACTCTGCTTGACAGAAAACAATGCAATTAATGTAAACCAGATCCAAACAACACAATAAACAGAAAGAATGTCCTTAGAAATAAAGCTCTCCTGAAGATAGACAAGTTAGAGTTCAACGGCAAAAACATTCCACAACAAAAAGACACTAAGAGAGGAATTCATTAAATGACATCTTTGGCAATTCTGCAGAAAAAATTAAACCAGTTTGTTAAGGCACTAAATGTGCTGCAGCTTGAGTATGTAAATTACGTCTTTTTTCAGACAGTATTTTAAAACCAATTACAATAACGTTGGGAGTTGGGTAGGCATTATTTTCTTTACTATACATTCCTTTTTTCTTGTAAAGATTAACATAAAAATAATTCATTGGAATGCACTATATTGAATGCTGCAGTATTACGCCTGCAGATAGCACTCAGAATGAACCCGCAAGTTCAGGACCTGCAGCATGCATATTGTGCATTATGGCATGCACAGACATTGTTTTGCACCATCACCTCATTTGCATCATTCCTTTAGTGAACAGAGTTCAAACAACAAACAATGATATCAGTGGCCGCACCTCCCAGCTAACAATTTTAGTTTGTAAGAACATTTCCCAAACGTTTCCATTAGGTAACAAAAACGTTAAACCCAATGTTATTTTGAATTGCTTTTTTTTAATTCTGTAACATTTTTAAAACGTTCCACTAAACTACTGATATGATACAGAACGTTAAAAAACTTTCTACTAACATTGCTGCAAGAAGGTTCTTGATAACTTTGAGAAAATGTTTAGATAACACTAGCCAATGTTTTGAGAACGTTCCCCTAGCTGGGGAACTAACTCCTAGCTGAGTTAGTTCTTGGTGAACATCCCCCTTAATGCCACAGAGAATTTATTCAAGTCATGTTGCAGAAAAATTATACAGAGAACAGTTTGTCATCTATTTAACATTCCCGCCCGTAAACAGAGATGACCACAAACGTTAAAAATGTCAACGATCTGTCCTTGTTCCTGCCACTGCCACTTAGACAGCACAAACATTTAGACATCCAGACACCACAAGCTGTTTAAGATCGAAGTCCCTGTGAAAACTGCCTCTGAGGAGACATTTTTTCTCCTTTCTAAGGACTGGGCATTTGTGGTTAAGGTTCACCAATCCATAATTGATGAGAATAGCTACTCTGATATATCAAAAGTGTTGTGCGCAGGTCTAAACCTACTACTTATTTCCTTTTGATGTTAAATGTCTACACCTGCAGCTCTGATAACTCATTTCAGAGTGATGCCTGATACAGGTCCAGCGTAACGAAATGCTGTGCGAGTGGGGAACATATATATTTGACAAACAATAGGCCCTTTATGATGTGGGGGTTCGCTGCGCTGTTTTGCTGGGTGGATGAGCAGTGGTCTCTGTTCTAGCGGTGCCGAAGCTCTCCGCTCATGCGGCAAATCTGTTTTTAGCGACTCCCAGCTCTGTGGACATCTGCATGAAAGCCAAAAGACCAACACAAAGATGAGGTAAAACCAACAATCTGCGGTGTGGACTTCACTCGTCGTGGCAGATTACCGCGCGGTTATCGACTCATCGCCGCTTCACTGTTGTCATGCCGACGAGGCGTGATGTAAATGTATGTAAATCCACGCTCTTAACTGACAGCCTAAAGATGAGGAATAGATGAGATTAGGTGTAGAGGATCACTCCATCATCACCACCCCCCCGATAAGCTCATTATGCCCCTAAAAGGTTTAATTATCAGAGCCATTGCGTATGAACACTGCGTACAGCGTTCTGTAGCGAAATCCTGTGCTAATCCTGGCATGCAGCAGCGTCTGTCAGCGAGCACCAGAGACAATCAAAATTCATTTACTGTAAAGACATTCATTACTGCTGGAAAGCAAAAGCTGACCGGCTTGCGTCTGACCATGTGTTTGATGTTGAAAATCTCCAGTGATGGTTTTGTAGCAGCGCGTTTCTTTATTCTTGTCAAATCCATCAACACGCTGGACACCCACGTAACACTGACTGACTCATTAACCCAGATACTTACAATAAGAGAGTTGCGTAAAATGTTGACAGGCTTACATTATAAAGATGTAGAGATTCGGGCAGTAGCTGTCTTTCTAAGCAGACCTGTTGTGGAGATATCGATATTGAGGTTAAAGCATCTACTAATGATCAGGCTAACTTGTCAATGGGTATAAATTTTCATTTCAGTCACTTGATGTTCAGCTCAATAAGCCCCGCCCCCCAGTTACTGTTGCTGTCTCTCATGTGTTCCTCTACTGCTACTCTCAGAGTTTACATTTACATTTACATTTAGTCATTTAGCAGACGCTTTTATCCAAAGCGACTTACAAAGGACGAGAGCATTGAACATTTTGTCTTGACGGAGTTGACGGAGGTGTTGAGCTTGCTCTACTTATGTATTTACACTTAATAATTCTTCTATGAAAACGTGTGATATTTAAGGGCAGGGACATATTGTTATCAGCCAAAACTTCAAAAACATGATAGATCTGTACTTATACTGTCAACCACTAGATGGTTGTGATTCTAGAAACTCCCACTTTAGTTCCTTTAAATAGGATATTGTAGCAACTGGATTCCTGCAGCAGATAATGTCTAGGCTCTGATTCACAGGACACCAGTTGATTCAGAGGCTTTTGTAACTTGTCAACAGGGCGGCGCGGCTCCCAGGCACCGATCATGAGTCAGTGTCTCTTCTGCTGCGGTACTGCAGGTGACGTAATCTCATGGAAACCCGAGCCCTTTGGCCTTTCTGTAGCCCAGAAAAACACTGAGGTGGACTTGCTTTTTATGAACAACTTCAGGGGCAGTGGGCAACATGAGCTCTAACAGCCGAACAGATTCGAACTCTCGGAGGGTACCCAGCTAACAGTTTTAGATTGTAGGAACGTTTCCATTAAGTAACAACAGCGTTCAAAATGTTTTTCTTAAGTTCTAGGAACGTTCTAAACATCCAGTTGTAAGACGTTATTGACATTATTTTTATTCAACGTTATAACTTATTCAACGTTAAAAAAGTTCTACTCACATTTCTACAAGAACTTTTTGGACAACTTTCTGGGAATGTTCCCTGTTAGCTGGGTAGAGAATAAAGCAACCTTCTTAAGCTCGATTAAGACTTTGAGAAAACACAGAAATGCACAACTGTGATGTTTCTTGAAGTGAACCGGTGCCTTATTTACGGATTAAAGAAAGCTCCGGTGTAAATAAAAATAGTTTGAACAGAACTTTGCTGGTTCCAGTATCATTTATTTCCCGCAGGCACAGAAATGCGCAAGTTATGTGAGATTTGGAGTGTGCAAACAGTGTGGATGCACGCTGCTCTCAAGAAGGTGACAACAGGGGGCTTGGCACAGATTGCTGCCTCGTAGAAGAGCTCAGGGAAACAAAGCTTCTACTGCATATCAACTACCTCTTGACATAACTGTACCCACAGTGGTGAAGTGTTGCAAAAAACCAAAAAGCTTCAAAGACCCAACAGAGACCCAACAGAGGACCAAACCTTCACGAGCTCCACACCTCAAAGGATGCAGGAGAGACAGGAGCTCTTCTGCCAGCACTTTTCACAAATATGGTGCAGTTCGGTGACTCTAAGAAGCCCAAATCACAAATGTTTTTTGTTGTCATAATTATAAGCCAATATAAATGGAAACAGGCTTTGACTTTCTCCACGGTATCCAACGGGCAAAAATCATAAATCAAATGTCATCGTCATTTAAAACACTGATTTGACATTCAATTGATTGTAGCAGAAAACATTATCTGGTTAGTACCTAATTTTATTTAAAACAGTTTTATTTTGACAAATTCTGACAACAAATAAGGAATGCAGCATAAGTTTGATGTTTCTCTAAAAACTACATAAAATAGAAAAAACTAGAAAAATTGTAAAACAGAAAATTATTAAAAATAATTATTTATAGTCTTAAACTAAATTAGCAAAAATGCAAAACATCAAATGAATTGTAAATTAAACAGCTAAAAAAATGGAGGTCAGAATTTTCTGTAAGTTAAACGCATCCTTTCATAGACCATTTGCTTAGGAAGAACGAATTTGGACCTTATTGGTGAAAAGTGCCTGCTATTAGTTAAGTAGTTCATAGTTCCAGTCACCCACAGGCTGCCACCGCGGCCTGGATCCAGACAGTATGAGAGTGAGTGTGGAGCCAGCAGGCTCCTGGTCAGAGCCGGGGTGGCATTAGGAGAAAGCTGGCCTGAAGAGGGGGCAGCAGCTGATGCTACAGCCAGTCATTACTCCACTCGGCTTCAGGCGTGGCACTGGAACAGCACAAGAGAGCCAATCAAGATTTATCCACACTGTCAGGACACTGTGGTGTTGACCAGAGGGCCCGCTGATGAATCCCACCCCCATTTCTGCTTGCAAGCTGTTCAGGACCAACAGGTCACAATGGTATTTTATTTATGGGGCTTTAACATGCCAAGCTTATCCCCTCTTCCCTGCTTTACCATAGCGAATGGCCCTTCCATCAGGACATATTATGCCTAGAAGCGAGCAAGGTGCAAGTTATGTCTCTCTAGTAGAACCAACAAATGGAGAGGCGAGCCGTGTCTCCAAGCCAAAATGGTGACATGGGAAACAGGAAAATCCAGGCATGCTAATGCCATAATACATCAACAAGTTTCTTACAACTTCACCAAAAAAAGGTGAACAGTCTACGATATTTAAAACAAATTGCACTTTTTTCCCCTCACAGTACTGTTTTAATATGCTCATGGTACCAATATTTTTAATTGCATTTGTAACATGACAAAATTTACAATTTAAAATAAGAACCCTTTCAAAACGCACAATTATTTTTTTCAACCAAATTCCAAACTTAACCAAACAGGCTAACAATGTAATTGTGCAAGTTTAATGCAGACAAAGAAAAAATGTGAGTAAATGATTGCAATTTATTACATTTAATTAAATATTAAATTAAATTTGATTAAACACACAAACAAATATTCACTACAGTATTACATCTAAATCAAATATTAATAAAATATCATATCACCAGGTCTCTGCCGATTCCCATCCCCATTTAAATGTATGCAATAATAGAAAAAAAGATTAAAAAGACTTTTATTATTTACAATACTATTTTGTTTCTGTTTATGTTAATGTTCCATTCAGTCTAACAGCTCCAGTATGTTCTCCATCTGGTGTTTTGAGTGTACATACGTATTATAATGATATTAATCATTTGAAAATTCAGTAATTAAGCCAGTTAATTAGTATGTAAATAAGGTTTCAGAAACATTGGCAAGCCTTCCGTTCAAATCCACAAATTTAAGAGCAAATCCGGATGTGTCAGCTTTCATTAGGGCAGGTGTGAGTGGCAGGCCGTTCAGAGCGCGGGAGGGAGATGACAGCAGGACAAAGGTTCCATTTCCTTCCAAAACGAAATGGGAGAGGAATCAAACCAGGTTCCTCACCATGGCAAAACCCCAGCAAACCCCTGGGCCAGCGGCCGAGGAGCAAACTTAACCTCCCTCTCTCTCTCTCTCTCTCTCTCTCTCACCCACTTTCTCCCTCACCCTCTCATTCCTATCTGCTCAGATCGATGGCCGCACTGCAGAAGTACTGGACTGAGAGTGCAAAATTCAGCTCGCTCTCGGAGAGAAGCAGTGTAATTTTCACCGTGATGAAAAAAGCAATAACATTTTTGCTCGTCCTTTACAGCTCGCGATAGACGAGGTGTGGGCTCAAACAGCTGAGAACTCACCAGTCTGTGTTATCGTAAAGGGCAAACTCACCTCCACACCCCCTGTATACAGTAAACCCTGATGCAGTTACCGCACTTTAACCACAGAAGAGAAACTAACTGATAGACAATTATTTTAATGCACTGACACAGGTGTTTAAAAATGAAGAAACGAAGACAAACTCAGAGGCAGATTTCCACAATACAGTCCCTTGTCTTATCTCACTCACTTCTCCAGAACAATACACTCTTAAAAAAAAAGGTTCATGAAAGGTTCTTTAACAGGCTTTGTGGTTCCATTAAAGAATGTTTAGAACATTCACAGAGCATTTCTGTTCTAAAGACCTTTTTCCACTACAAGAAAGAAATGGTTTTAATTAAACCCTTGACTGAAAGGTTCTTTGGGGAACCAAAAATAGTTCTTTTATGGCATTCCTGCGAAAGCCCTTTATTTCAGTAATGATGGGACTGTTCTAGAAAAAGTTCTACTGGTGAATTTGAACCTGTTCAAACAAGGAGGTGAGCTACTGATTGGCGGCCTGACAAACATCCAGCTGACAGGGAACATTGTCAGAATGTTGGCTAACGTTCTCTAAAAGTTCTCTCAAAGTTATCAAAAACATTCCTGCAGTAACATGTTTTTAACATTTAACGTACATACACACACTCAAGCAATAATGTTTATATATCATTTAAAAAACTCAACATTTTGAACATTCCTAGAGCTTTCATAATAACATTAACATTATTGATACTTAATGGAAATTTTAGGGAAACACTTTTACAACCTAAAATGGTTAGCTGGGCATTAGCTGAAACAGCAGCGATCTGAAAAGACAAGCAAAACTCCAGAATTTCAATAAACAACATATCAATCCCACGCAAAGGCAAGCGGCGCTGATGCACTTTCTGTTATATTAGGTGCAGATGTACGAGGCTGATAGAGAGCATTAGAGGTTACATCCCAGCATTCATTTCATTACAGTCTCCGTCAGAGTCGAGCCCCCCTGTAGCTCTTTATTTAGTTCAGCAGTTAAAGCCTCTTTAACTGCAGATTCAATACGACGTTCGGCACACGTACAGTCAGAGCAGAACAATGGCGAATCTGAAACGCGATACCCCGCGACAGGGTAACTTCTGCGGATCTGTGATCACGACCCCCCTCCGCCCTCTTTTATTTGAGGATGAAACAGTGAGCACGTTGTGAATACAGTTGTACATCTTTCGGTTTATTAATGCTTGGATTAACACGACTGGAGGTTTTGTCAAGGGAGTCTTTAACCAGAGCCCAGAGAGCAGTTCTGTGTGACAGTAATAGTCTTCCGTTAATATACTTGAGTGATGCAGATTCCACAGTGTTAGAAGGCAGAACAAAGGGGGTTTATTTGAAGCGTGAACACAAAGGTAGAATTGTAAAGTGGAGGGTAGGAGCCACTCCAGATGAAAGCTGTGTTATTTGACAGTGAATTAAAAAACAAAGGCGGTGGTGGTAGAACCCTCCTGACTTTTTGACAGGAGAAAGATGAGCCACTTTTGCTTTCCTCCCATCCAGCCGTTCAGACTCTCACACTGGAAAAACACTATTTGCTTTTGATATCATCTGTCCGTCCGCGGGCGCTCTTGATTTCTTCCTCCCTCCCTCGAGATCGATTTCAGTCTGCGCGCCGTTAAAAGTTCTTTTCAGGAAGTTTTAAAGAAGCTATTTTTAAAACCTTTTGAAAGAAAATATATAAGTACGGAGAAGCTGAATGAGAAAACTTCTACAGAAATCATTGATTTAAATTGCTGCTTTTAATCTGATGAAAGACGAGGGGATAAAACCTTAGCGCCAGCTAAACATGATTTACCTTACAGGAACAAAATTCATTTCAACCACTCAGAGTGAAGTGTTCCTTTTTGGTTAAGGGTAGGGGTATCGTGCATTTAGTCTGAGGGGTCAACAGTAGCAGGGTTTACTTGATACCTAGATGATACCCACTTGATAACCAGACATGTTGAGAAAAGAAATACTTAGTACTTCTGTTTATCAGTTTAAAAAGAGTAGCATTAAACCAAGAATGTTTTTTGATAACGTAAAGAGAATGTTAGCCAAAGTTTTGAAATCTTTCCATGTTAGCTAGGGGCAAATGATTGATTGACAGGAACGTTCTTCCAGGGCCTCCCAAAAAAAAACCTAGTAGCTACATCATGTTGTGTCACAGTGCCGATTGAGATTTAAAAATGTTATTGAAAGGCACCCACCATCCTATTGGAGTCAAAATGCTCTAGAACTCTGTATTTTCCTCCAAACAATCTCAAAACACTATATCTTAAAGTAGAACTCTCTCTCTCTCTCTCTCTCTCTCTCTCTCTCTGAAGTTTCAGTCTGCTGCTTTGCTGTCGCTCATGAACATGCATGAAAACACAACACAGTGTTGTGGAGGTGCTAGGAGAACAGGCAGGCCCGAGGAGGAGTTCAAACGACTAAAACGGGCCACTTGTTCTCCTGAGAGCTCCTGTAGCACAGCAGAAAGGCCTCCTGAGAAAACAGCCCTGTGAGTGTGCAATCAGAGACCGACAAAGAACCTACAGCTCCAGTAAATGCCATTAAAACAGAATCAGAAATGTTCCATTAGTTAAAACTGTGGTCGGCAACCTTTCTGACCTTCGCCATTTTAATTTTTCATTGTGCAACAAAACTGTTTCACTCTGCTGAAGGGATACTTCTCACCCAATAATTAAAAAACTTACCATCATTTACTCACCCTCACATCATTCCAAACCTGTATGGCTTTTTTCTTCTATAGACCACAAAAGAAGATTTGTTTTAGAAATGTCTCGGTGGTTTTGTGTCCACACATAGACGTCAATGGGTGCCACTGTTGTTTGGTAACCAGTGTGTTCAAAATATCTTCCTTTGTGCTCCTCAGAAGAAAAAAAGTCATACAAGTTTGGAATAATATGACGATGTGTAAATGTTGGAAGAAGTTTCATTTTTGGGTGCACTTGCCCTTTAAAAGACACTTTTTGGCATTGTTGTGTGTGAGTTATGTCACATGGTGACATCACACAGTCCATCTTTTCCCTTAAAAATATGATTTTGAGTATCACCATTAGTTTTTGTGTGATGAAGATCTTATGTGCTTGGTTGAATACGTTCAATGGTTCAATTTGAAGAGATTCTCATTTTTTTTAACTAAGGTTGCTTAAGGTTACCAACCTCTGAATTAGAAATATTATCATGTCCAAAACGGCCACTAAGAACGAGACAAGAAAAGAGAGAGAAGAAAGCCCAAGATAATGAGAAGGTCAAAGCCATACACTGAATAATACAGTGAATGTTAGTGGAGATAATGCCAAGCTCAAGTGAACCAGCTAATATCTGGTGCATTGCTCTCCATTCAGCGTGAAACCCTGTCAATGTGATAGATTGAAGAGTCTCTTTATTTCTTTCCCTTCCTGCACTGTGCGCAGAAGTGTGCTGCAGACTGACATATCTCACCGGGTTTAACAAAGCTACAGTCTCCTGAGCTGCAGTTGCCTGGAAGTCATGACATCATCCAGGGCCAAGAACTGAGGAGAATGTTTACGGGCTTACGTTCTCACAGCAAAAACTTCCATTTTGGAGCAATGGATTAGGCTAATGTGAAATTAAAATGAACCCTTTTTACTTTCTCAAAGCACGTTTCTGGTTTCATTGGACACAAATCTTCAGTGAATGTACTGAAACTGGCTCCGCCTCCAAAACAATGCTCCTTTCTGTATGATGTCATCAGGCCCTCTTACAGTAATTTTCAATCTCATGTCAGCCCAAACCTTCAGCACTGGCTCTATTCAAAATATTGTACAGCACCCAATTTTCATGGTCTGATCAATTCCTGATGCAAAACATCCAAAAAATGTCCCACCTCACATTTTTATCCTCTTTTACTCTGAAGGATGTCACATTACACGTCAAGTAAAATGGCTTGTGAATTCTATTTCATGCTGACTTTACAGGAACATTCCAGTTGGCATGCTCTCAATTAAGTTTCACATTTTTATCGTAAAAGTGTTTCTCGTTCATTTACACACTGAGAGACGAGTCGGAATGATTGAGGGAATCAGTATCCTAGCTTACAGGGAACATTTTTCAGAACATTGACTAAAGCTCTCTAAAGGTTCTCTCAGCTATCGAAAAATGTTCTTTCAGTAATGTCAGCAGAACTTTTCGAATGTTGTGTGTGTGTATATATATATATATATATATATATATATGTGTGTATATGTGTATATATATGTATATGTATATATGTATATGTATATGTACAACATTCGAAAAGTTATGTGTGTGTGTGTGTCTATATATATAAAAACATTATTCTTAAGTAATTAGTGGAACATTTTGAAAATACCGTTTTAAGGATTTTGTTGCTTTACGTTAGGGAAACACAACATAATATTGTTAGCTGGTGTGCCATCAATGCAACACACAGACGCTACATTGAAAACAACCCGGAATATTCCTTTAACATTTAATGGATCGTACAGCAGACCATTTTACTTGCTCATCTTTTCTCCCTTGTTGTACATCATGAAGAGGCCACCAGGTTAAAGAAAACAACATCTTTTATTCAGGAGAGAAACAACATTTCACTTCAGTTAACTATTTCGAGTTAACTAAAACCTGACTGACTTTGAACAGGAAACAGACGTCTTCGGGGACATTGGGAAAGTGCCAATCATTCTAATTGTTTAAATTTGTATTGACTCGGGATGAGAAAAAAGTGAGGTGGGCTAAAGAAAATACCTGAAGCCTCAAGCCTGAGAGAGAGAGAGAGAGAGAGAGAGAGAGGAGGGGTGGGAGAACAAATGTGTACCTCAGCTGTTCTGCTGACTTTTCCATTATATTTCTGAAATGGACTGAGCAGGCAAAAGAGCTTCTTTTCAGACGGTGCGCAGAGGCAGAAATGACTTATAATGAATGAACGCAGCAGAATGGGATTCTTCAGCCATACCGCTCTGTTCATAACCAAAAAGAACTGTGGAGGAAGTTGCATAAGAACAGAGTAAGAAGGTTGTGAGTGACCTGAGGTGAAAGACGCCACAGCAGAGAAAGACCTGCAAACTTATTCAATACCAAAACAAATAAGCCCCCAAACTTCACGACAACTGCCGGCATATTTCCTATTGGCCACGTTTTGACGTTCCACCTCTTTTCTTTCAAAATCACGCCCTTTTCTCCCTCCATCTTTCTCTCCGTCTCATGCTGCTGGTTTTAGGAATCGAGCTGAATCAGTCTTAGCAACTCTGAACTGAATTATGCATTCGTTAGTTCATGCATATGCATGGATTCCGAAGCTCATGAATATCTATTACGTTGCCATTTACATTTCTTCCATTTTCCTAATACATAAAAATCTAGCGCTAATGAACAAATGGAAGGACCGCAGCTTGTAGACAGAGAGCTAGCGATGTGCTAAATGTTAAAGAAATGAAAGAAAGGCGTACAGGCTTTCTAATTAGAGCTTGGAAACCATGCGGCGCGATCTTAGACAGTGATTCATTTACGAACTTCAGTGAAAAGCGCAGAGATTACATGAGAACTTGTGTATCTAGATGGACTCTCTGGAGAGTCTAAACGCTGCCCTCAGGCTAAACCAGAGATGGTGAAAATACAGACAGTTTAACAAACAAACGAATAAAAAAGACAACGCAGCAGAGTGTATGGAATCCAGCAGCGCTGATAAAATAAGTACCTAAAAGTAGAGACTTACATTTCACAAACTTACATTTTTCAGAAGCTGTTTTCATATTATTGTCGTTTTTCTCAAACTAGCTATGAGGCACAAATCCTATTGTACACATTTATCTAATCAATATCATTTATTTCAAAACTATATCTATACATAAACGCTAAAATAAATTTACCAATCATATAATGATAAGTTTAAATAAATAATTCTTGCTTAAAGTGGCAATATGTAATGTAATTGTATGTAGTAGACATTTTTCATAATACTTTTACAATACAGGAGCTTTACTGCAGTTGTGCTACATTACTGTAAATTGCGCAGCTTGACATCATCCCCCCACAAAAAGTCGCTCCTGCAACGCTAGCACCCAGGCAACCTTTCCACACCATGTAAAATGACCTGAGAAGTGGAGAGGTTGATCGCTGGCAATACGTGTGAAAAATGAAGGACGAATCCTGACACCTCATCAGCAGTTATCAGAGGCTATTCACTACCGGTTCAGCACACACACGCTCACAGCGGGCGAGAGAGAGAGCGAGAGAGAGCGAGAGAGGGAGAGAGAGAGAGAGAGAGAGAGAGAGAGAGAGGAGGATGTGTTGCCCACAGGCAGCAGTGCTATGGCAGTAAGCATCAGTTTAGCAGGAAGTCCGTGTACAGCTGACATATAGCATGTGTTTGAGCAGTTAAACCCCTCCCATCTCACACACGGTTGGGTGTTTGTGTTCTAATAAGCAAGAAGACAGACGGACCCTGTATTTACACACTAGGGTGATTTCTCAATAAGGACAAGCTTCTCTAAGAAAACATAATATCTGAAACCAGAAATGTCTAAAATTATTTAAGAATTTTAATTCAGAAATGATCCTTATCCACTGTTATTTTTAGTAAATCTAAGGCATTTTCTCCAAAAACTAAAGCCATATCAGATCAAATCTACCTGAAGGTTCAGAAGATATTCAATTCAAGGGCATACTTGTTTAGAAAAATAGATGATTCATTTTTCAAGATTCCAAAGAGTCAGAATCGGTCCTAATTAAACACACACATTTGAGTAAAAACACATTTACATATACAGTAAAATCCCTTAGCGAAACACGCCGACACAAAACTTTTTCTGAGGACACGAACCTTTTCTGATTAAGTCGCCTGTATAAAATCAGTTTATCCATAATGACCCTTTCACATGAAGTCTTCCAGACCACAGGAACGAACTGTATCAAATACGTCCTGCACAATGGCGAGAAAATTGAACAGCGATGATAAAAATGTAGCACGTTTGTTTTTGAAACCTCGCAAACTCAGCGAGCTGATAGCGCTGCCATTCAGGTATTCAGGAAGGTTTGCATAGAAAACATGGCTGCTATTGTGCACAAGCATTTTATCCCTTATTTGCTGATAATGACAAATCTCTCTCTCTCTCTCTCTCTCTCTCTCTCTCTCTCTCTCTCTTGTCAGTCTCGTGCGGTGGTAGCTGGCTCTTTGGGTCTGCAAAGATAAGCGGGTGATTCATCATCACGCTGAAGGCTGCACACGGCGTCTTATCAGCCGTTCGCAAGGATCCAGCCTTGCCGCACATGCTCTCTGTTTGGAAAGTGACCTGCTGCCTCCCGGACCCAAATTACCATGACAACATTAGAATTATCCAAGCAAAAATGACAAGAGGCGAATTAATATATTTCGCACATGCTTAGACCACCCCCACCCCTCATCCCAGCGTCACTGCTGCCCCGATCCCGTGCCAAACTCCCCCGTCTCGGTATATGTTTCTATTATTCCACAGAAAATAATGGGCGACCAAAGGCGACCTGATAGGGAAGGTCTTTAATGAATGCAAATGAACACTGGGTTTCTCCCGGCGAAGAAAACTCATGCACGGTTAAAAAAACGATGAACGTGCATGCGCGTCCCACTCTGAATATTGCAGGTTGTGCTTTAGTAATATCATATTTAATTCAATCAAGCAATAAATGTGTGTGTGTTTTTCGGTACAGATATAAGTGGTACGGCACTGTGCGAGTGTAATTGAGTCAAAAATAAATAAAGAGACAGTAATGACGAGATGGCGAACTGTTCAGCGGGGCCATGATAGAGTCAACGGAGCGAGGCAATAATAGCTCGTTCCTCTCTCTTTTCTCTCGCTATTGTCAGGATGAAAATATCATCGCAGAAAATTGCCTCGTAGGGAAAAAAATATATGAAACTGTTAACAAACGGTCTGGCAGCCCGTCCTCATCCTGACATTTGAAAAACATCAAAAAGTCGACAGGAAAGGAGGGGAAAAACGCAAACTCACTAACGATCTCGCAAACAGGCGGTGATGACGTTATTTACGGTAAAAGTGAAACAATGAGATATCTGCAGCCTGTCTGTCTGTAACGCAAACTCAGGTTTGGTGTGTTCGGCTTGATGTGTTAGTGGAGGGTGTGTAGGAGGATAAGAGTGTTGCAAGAACACACACACACTCTTCTTTTAAGTCCTATATCTTTCCAGCACAAATACACTCCTATGCACAAACGACTCTGGTAAAGGACAAGCATGACTGTTCAGTTTCTTAGAAGAAGTAACAGCTGATGAGTTATCAGACTGAGACATCACTTCAACCAGTGTGAGTGTGTACAGTGTAGGCTGCAGGTGAACCCAGTGCTGAGCTTCCTCTCCGCTTTCTTTTCATTTTTATGTAGTGTAAACTCCATCGGACAGACAGACAGACAGATCCAACTCTCTAACCAGTAGATCACAACTGCCCATATACAAGAGCTTCCTTTTAAAGGAAACCTCCTGGACAAATAATAAATGTTTCGTAAGGTAAACATGGTGTTACACATCGCTTACACTAAGTATTCATTCTAACAATTTCTCTGTATTTCCTCATCCAGTTTTCGCTCATTTGGAGGCGATAGCAGATTTCAAACTGTGTACAACAGCAGACACCACCTCAAGCACTGGCAGTATAGTTGCCCAAGAGTCACATGATGGAAATGTAGCCTTGCTATTTGGCAAACCTTTCTTTTGTTTTCCATTATCATTAGCTCTATGTTTTTCAAGATTCATCACTGTAAATATGTTCCACTGTCCCAAGTGAAGCCATCTGTGAGAGGCAGAATTTTTCAAGCATTGCCGTCAGCCTTCCCAAACAATCCACCACCTTCACAATGTGGCCTTTCAGCCCGTTCCTGCTTGTTAGAGGCCTGAAAACAAGCCTGTTTATTTATCGATTCAAATCAAGCCAAATTCATTACGGGACTATAATATTTCTGAGTGATTTGAAACCAACGAGTAACTGGGGAGGTTTTTAAAGTGATTAGTTCATCTCATTCAGCAGTCAAAACGGTTTTCAAAGCAGATAAACAAAGTATACTGAGCTATTATCGAGCGTGCCCGCGTCTCTTGCAGGCCGATATTAACTCCGGCGTACGGTACAAGGAGCTCGGCTTTCACGCAGAGTCTCTCTCATCGGGCCATTGTTACATCAAATTTTATTTTAATTGGACGCTTCCAATTGAAGGGTCCACATGCTTTTGAATCATCAATTTTCCATTCAATACATGCCTATTATAAAGCCAGCATGCAGCGGAGAGACAGCCTTGCATTTTCAAAAGTTTCCCCTGCAAGGTATTTGCAACATTAATTAACGAGCCTATTAACTAGACGAGCACAAACTGCCAAAACGGTTGTGGCCCATTTACATTGATTGCCGCTCTCTTACAAAAGCCTGGTGTTAATGCGACTGAGCTAACAGTCGTATTAAGTCAATGTATTAATGACAAACCAAGGCCAGTCCGAAGCTGGAGGAAAAATGCGTCTGTGTACAGAGAAATTCTGACTGCTGGAAATCAGTCTTCTGCTGGATCTTCCTGTGCAGACATGGAACTAAAGCCCAAAATTGTCTACTGTTTGACTTTAGTATACGTAAAGTAACCTGCAATGTTATGTTTCAAACAGAGATGGCAACAGAGAGGCAAAAGTTATGGACCGCAGCTTTGTGTTGCGCGCCATGCATCGCCATACACTGTCTCCAAAAACAAAATGTTTACTTTCGTAATCTTGCATCTAAATATTAAATAACAAAAAATATAATTTCTCTGTCTCTGAAACAACCGTTCTCTTCTGCTGATGTAACCAAGGCTGCAGGGGCGAGGAGAAACAATATTAACCAATCCTGACATCAGTAATCCAATCGAATCCCAGTGGATAAAAACAAGTCCTGCCCTACATTATTTCCCACAGAATATAATGTTTCACACAGAAATACATCACATTACATCATTACAGTTATATTAAACGCTCTCCCATAGTCTTCTAGTGAGACGTCTCTGGAGAGTGTTTACACACCATGTGGCACATTCTTAATTTCTCAACATTAGCCAAACAACACAAAAAACAATAAAGAATGAGAAACCTGTTTGAAATGGTTATTATGTATTTAAATGCTGTGTTGCTACATATGTGTGTGTGTGTGTGTACGAAAAGGAAATTCCCAATAAAACTTAAAAAGGTACAATACAGGCCCTTTTTAATGCAGGATCTTTGAGTCAATGATTGTTTAAGAACCCTAATTTGCAAGATGTTTAATGTTTAACCAGGTTACAGGTCTGTCAGAGAGAGAGAGAGGGAGGAAAAGAGAGAGAGAGAGATGGAGGGAGAGATAGACAGAGAGAGAGACAGAAAGATGGAGAGAGAAAGAGAGAGAGAGGCTTTTAATCTTGCTTCAGAAACAGCTGAGGGGCAAAGCGAACAGCATTAAATGTTATTTCCCATTCAGTGTGTGTGCAAAGAGGCCGCTAGTACCGGGTCAGTATTCAAACAGATGTGCGCTGTGGGAGCCATGCCATAAAAAAAACTGTTCACAGATCAGCTGTAGCTCCCCAGCCAAAACATCCAGCTCTGCTGTTCTCCTCAGCCTCAAACGCCAAGATTTAACATGCTAGATTAGCATTCAACATAATAGTCTTCATCTGTGGTCTCCTGTGTATTCTTCAAACAGTAATTCAAATGACTGTCTCTCGCAAATTACTTATTCACGTATGACTGCATTGATGTGAATGCAGAGAAAAGCTTAAACCTGGATCACTACAGCGACAAAACACATGGATCTCGAGGCACATTTTTAAATGTTTGTATTTTTGACTTTTTTTTATTGACATGGCAACGTAACGCTTGACGCAACTTATCCAACAGTGTTTTACCGCAAGCTAAATTACTGCATTACCATTACGCTTCCCTAACGTTTCCATTAAGTAACAACAATGTAAAAATTATATTTTGAATGTTCTAGGATTGTTCATACGCTGTATTAATGACATTGTTATTTCTTGGTTAAATGAACGCTATTCAAACATTTCTTTTAATTCTGTAACATTTAATTCTGTAATGTTCAACAAAAAACTTAAGAATAGCTTTTTTATGTAAATGATATATAATGTTACTGCAAGAACATGTTTTTAAAAACTTGAAGAGAACCAGAAGAGAACTCTTAGTTAGTCAACGTTCCCTGTTAGCTGGATTATAATACAAAAAAACACTGTTAACAATACTAAAAGAAATGCTGATAAACTAACCAACCTACTAAAAATAATAAGTCAGTTACTGGATGAACCATACCTAACTCAGACCAACCCTCAAAACTATTCATCTCCACTATAATACCATCATCTCCTTACCTCAATAGATTAGCCTTGTTATCACGCGATGGAAACGGCTTAATAAAGCCGTTTCAATAAGAGGAATTTGGCCCTTTAAGCAGCACACCTGGTTGTAGCCTGAAAGGCTCTGCGTGAGCAAGAGGGATTTTCAGGGAGCTGTTTACCCTCTGTCTAAGAAACCCATATGGAGAAAGAAAAGCTGAGAGGAGCAACAAGCGCCATCGGGATCCCTGCTGAATTGCGCTTTTGAGAGATTGCGTTTGGCAGTCCTGCCCGCTATCAGTTGGCAAGCAGCAGAGCATTCTCCGAATCATCTGTTGATCGTTTAATTACAGTATGTTTCAGAGGGGCAGGAGGACCGGGGCATTACAGGAGGCAAAGTTAAAATGCAGGAGAAGAAAAGGCAAACAGGGAAGGCCTTCACATAAAAAGTGAGCTTTTTATATTCAAAGATAAGAGATAACGACAGCTGAAGGGCGGCTGGATTTTTACGGGGTAAAATGACTCAAAAATGCAATTGTGCCATTAACTTAAGCATGCTCGGTAGACTACGGGTCTAATCTTAAAGCGTTGTCTCCCGAGCTCCCGTGAAAACTATCATCCATTCACCTGAACTATATCTTATCCATTGACTACACACAACACAAGTACACAAACAGACACAAAGCTGACAATCAGAGACAGATTCTTAAATCCAAGAGCACAAACACGCCACTCAAACTATGTTGGGATAGATGCCAGACCGTTTAACGCTAAATGAAAAATGACATCCACAAAACTGCAAGGCAGTCCAACGCATTTCCATTTAAGATGAATAAATACAGACGTGACACAATAGGTGGATATGCTTTCTGCAGGGCAACTGGCAGATATAAAAGATGATATACGGTTTATCTGAATCCATGTTTTTAGAGGTAATTAAATCATAATACGCTTAATGACACTCATCAATCAGTTCTACAACAACATTATGTTCAATTTCCCATAACTAACATATTAAAAGTGACAGATAGCTCAAAACAGAACGTCCTGTCATTGAAACAACATGTAAAGGTTAATGCACATCTGATGGGAAGCGTTGAAAATAAGATCGCAAGGAAAATAAGCCCAGTTTACAGGAAGCGTGAAGCTTTACAGTGGAATTTCTACAAAAACAATAAACGAAAACAGAAAACATTACAGCGCGACGCAGAGGCGACCCTGAACTTCACTCATCAGGTTTCTCTGGAAGCAAAACAGCATCCTACAACTGCCGCTTTCTTTCTCGAGGACTGTTTCCGCTTGGTTTTGAGCTCACTGAACACGCGAAAGTCCGATCAAAAACAGTTCTCTCATTTAAAAGCCAAATGGTTCAAAAGTAGCTGTCTAGCAATTACGAGGTTTGTCTGAAAAGACCGCACAGCGTAGCTTCAAATGTCAATTACTTTAGCGAGAAAAAACAGTAACGTTCTTGGAAAAGCCAATTTGTTTTCAAATTTTGCTTAGACGTTAGCCGCGACCCACTTTTGGTTTACAAAAACTTGTCTGACTTTTGTGCAAACAAACAAAACAATTCACTCTGAAGTTTTTCATTGCGTTCAAAGGATTTCAAAACAATCCCAGAAGGATGTTAAGCACAAACACTCATCTTTCCCGCCTTAACAGGCTAAAACGTCTGTCCTTTCCACACTTATTGACAAAAAATGTAGCTAAAGGCACACTCGTTCTGCCAGTGCTGAGTCACGCTTATTGTTGTGTCTAGCATGCGCTCCGCCAACACCAACACCACCCTGCGGCAACACGGGAAGAGTGCCACGCTCGCAGCGGGCACCACCAGCCCGGCCAAGGTCAACACTGCCTGTTACCACACGAACACCCTCACACCACATAGAGGTTCGTGTGTTCGTTCCAGCTCTGAACGAACGAGAGCACATTTCACTTATGTCACTCAGCCCGAGTGCTACAAATATTAGCACGTTTCCTCTATGAAAGCAATGTGTCACGCTGAGAGACGGATGGGTGACGGCGGACGGATCGTCTGTCGTGTTTTCAGCAGCTAAGGGGGAAAAATTGGTTTGAAGCACAAGCTCTTGAAAGAGGGCCAAAGCGAGCGTGTGTGTGTGCGGTTCTTTATATTAACCTTCACACTACATCACAGAATTTCCTTCAAAAGTCATTCGCCTTTCACAGATGTTCACCAGATACATTTATGAAGCTCTGCCAATGCGTCTAAATTCAAGCCCAGAGTCGAGTAATACAGAAATACCTTCATTCTCACATGCCTCTTCAGTAAGCAAACTGCCATATCCGAGTTCTGTCTGAGTGAATTATATTCACTCTAGGGGTGTAACTACACTACAATTTAAGTCCACACTAATACTAGTGAAATTTCATGACACTTAAATAAAATTTTCATACCACAGATGTAGTGCTGCTATGCTTTTAAACACATTTTGTTAAACTTTAAACTGTTAAAACTGTTAACGTGAGAATTAACAAATTAACATTACAGCAAAACAACAAGCATTAGACACCAAATTCATATTTTCTTGGTACAAAACCTATTACGTGTTTTAAAAACTTTCCACAGATCATAAACATAAACACGCCAACCAGCTAGTTTTTAACACATCAGATATTTATCGCCCCTCATAAAATGTCGTCTTGACCTCCTGAAATGTTCAAGTACCTCCTTTCACCCCCATGCTAAAAAATAACTTTTGCTGATTTTTTTCAGGCCATGTTTTGTACCCTATTTGTGGAAACTGCCATCACACAGCTATAATGTTTCTCTTTCAGCAGAAAGCAACTCCAGTGAAAATCTTCCCCGGCAATAATAAACAGCCAACATGAAGCAGTTTCTGCCTCTGGCTAATGAATCCCCACTGCTCCTTTAATAATCGAGAACATGCGTCCACGATAGCACGAAGGGATTCAATAAATGAATAAATTAATATCAAATAAGCATTGTTTTGGTTTAAATGGAGTCTATTGGAGCAGAAGAAGGCATGCGTTTGGTTCAAATGATCCCGATATCCTTTCAGTGCCGGCTTTGTCTTTGCTGAATTTGGATATGAATGAATGCAGAGGTTCAGCCGTGTTGGTGATGGAAGATTTCATGGAAGTGCAAATGATCTATTCTGACATACACTGAATGCGGCTTTGATCTGCGATTTGACTAGCGCCCCACGCAATGAAAGGACCGAGAGAGAGAAAGAGCAAGAGAGGGAAAGAGCACTCATCTAACAAGCCAGAGAGAGAGAGAGAGAGAGAGAGAGAGGGAGAAAGAGAGAAAGCACTCATCTAACAAGCCCCTTCTCTGATCCTTCTCACCCAGTCTCTCTCTCCCTGTCTTGATCTCTCTCTCAGTCCCTCTCTCCCTTTCTCGATCTCTACGTCTTTCTAGCCATTTCCTCCTCTCTTATAACCCCCCTCCCATTCTAATAACTCAGGAATGCTTCATTTGAATGAAACACCGCCATTTATCTACTGGCACCAGAGATCATAAAATCAAATAGAGGAAAGTCATAACTGCAGTGGTTCGTTTTATGTCATGTAATCCCCCCATGAGCGTAAGAGGGCCATTCAGAGCTCGCAGTCATCAAACTCTCCTAATGTTGTTGTGACTTGTACCGAATTGTTATCGTAAGTCCCATCAACGACATTAGACACCCGGATCACGTCCTGCGCCGCGGGCGATGTTTCTTGGCACCATCTCTGTACACATTTCTTATTGGGCCCCTAAAGGCACTTCAAGTCGAGTCCTCTCATAGCTCAGCTCTGGTCATTTTCCTGCACTCTTTCATTGCCGTTATGGTCGGGATGGAGGGCAGGGTGCGACAGGCCGTGACTCAGTGTGTAAACAAAACTAATGCTTACACATGGATGGGCTCTTTATCTCTATTACAAGTCTGAGTTTCGCAGAGGACGGAATTGATTGCATCTGCGAGGCCTGGAACGGCCACACACTGAGATCTTATGAGCTCGCCTGCCTGTCTCCAACAAAGAAAATCACCTACGTGTCCCAATGATGGAGTCTCTGAGGCCATAAGCCATGAAGTCATAGAAATCAATTAGCTGTTGTTTCATAAAATGTGGCAGGGGTAAAAATGACTGAATTACCAGTGAAGATATTACTATAGTTTGTTTGTTTAGAAAATCAGTCACAATTGTCTTATAAATGGGTGATTTAATATAATGAGGTAATAAAAAAATTAAGATTTGATGATATTTAGGTACACAAACAGCCGAAAGTTTAGGATTGCTTGCCTGAAATGTGATTAATATAATTAAGCTAACTTAATTTCTGTGATTAGAAAAATGCTTTAGAAATATATGACTTGGACTGAATAATGACAAAAAGCAGCCAATAAGAGCCCAGCAGCATTCCAGGCAATGTGTGACTACATTAAATATGCTAAAATATAACATGATTTGATTTATTTGGAATTTAATTTAGTCACAACATAATTCCTGTAACTACCTTTGTGTCATCCCGTAGCTTTATTGAGTTTACCATTATTCAGATATGTGGAAAACTATATTAATTATGAATGAGTAAGTGATCGTAAACTTTTGACTGGTAGTGTACACATGGTGCAGGTATAACCAATATGAAAACTGAGATGGCGACAAATTTCAGCTGGTTGTGCCCTTTGGGTCTAAAATTGGTGCGAGACAGACATCATAACATTCAGTGATGTGTAACAAATTTATGTGACTACGTTTACAATCGTACGTAACTGCAGAAACTGAATAAGGTGGAAATAATAACAAACCAAACTGCACACAAAGGACTGTGGGATATTACAATTTGCGCTGCCTTCAAAAACCATCCAAATTAAGACATTTTAACAGACAGGATGTTACACAAACAATACATTCAAGTGCACTTTGTCTTTCTACCTTCATGTGTTTCATGTTTCATACACAAACTATGTGACCATGAGTCCAGCTTTATGAAGGACATGATGAGCGACAGGCGTCACGGTCTGTAGGTTACTTCTATCTAATCTGACCTGTCAGAATATTTCAATTAAACTGTTACATTTACTTAATATAAATCGCTTAATATTAAATCACCAATCATTAGTCAGATCAGTGGTGAATGAGAATTAAAAACAGGATTGGCAATTTCAAAGAGGCTAGCAATAGCAACCCAGCTCTGAAGCATAAGATCCCACCCTCCATCTACAAAGCCACGCCCCCTCCAACAGTGTGCAGAGATATGCAAATATGCAGTTTGACATGCTAGCAGGAGATCCTGTTATTGCATTCGGACCAAATGCAATAATTGGATCAACATTTTACGGTCCATTTTATATAATATATTTAAATACCTTAAATATATATTATTTAAAATGTCATTAATAAATAGCTTACAAGGCATATCAAATTTTGAATTGATGCACAATTCTCCTAAATTGCAGTTTTTGACCAGCCACATTATGAGCTATTATCAGTTTTAGACATAAAAGATTGTTTGCCCAGTGGGAAATGACAAACTCTTTACAAAAGCTGCAGAGCACTTATTATACTAATGTTTTTTTATTTGTTTGCATTTTAAAGAAGATTCGGGGAATGAATCATAAAATCTTTGAAAGGCTGCACTTACGTTTCAATCGCGTTGTCAACAGATCTTATTTATTTTATTTTGGAGTTCTTGACTCTATTAGAAAGACACACTGAAAAGAGAAAGTATTGTAAAAGGGGAACAGGTTGCAAGCCAGACTCGAAGAACCTGCACAACTGGGCACATGCACTAACCAGCAAGGCTCTGACTACTGTGAACAGTTCGGGATATTTCACCCGCATTTACACATTTCTAGAAAGTTCTAAATTACACAGTTTTTGCAACATAATTAATAATCAATGCCTCAACATACGCCATCCACTGTTCAAACGTTCCGACATCTTGTGAAAACAGAAAAGCCCCAAAACAACCTGCCCTAAAGACAAACGAACAGACTTCAATTTTTATAAATCACCACCGACTTCACAAATATTTCACCCTAGTGGGTGTTTAGATTTAGGGCAGAATTTAGAGAAAGCCTGTAAGGGACAAGCCGTGATTATGTAGAGTTATGATCCGTCGTTCAACTGTAACCAACGAGGAGCTGAACATGGTTAACAGCTTCTGATTTGGCTAGCATGACTAGATTACCAAATGGAAGAGATGAATTAATGATCAGAGATCCAGCTGTGAAAAATATTGTATCGTTTCGTATAGCCATCGGCTGCTTTTATTGATCGCTTGTAAACACACCAGCTGGCATGGCATGAAGTATTCATACTTCAACTCTGACAGCTTTTAATAATTTCTAAATATTTCAGCACGACAATGGCGCATACAGAAACGCTCCAACAAATCAACAGCCAGCAAAAATAAACAAGACTTATGGCTTTGTTGCAGACACACACACACACACAGCTGCCGCCAGAGCACACAGAGGGAACTGACAAATGGCCGCTGTGTCACTGAGTGAGAAATCCCGCAGTCAGAGACTGCCTCTCATTTATCTGAGAGAGAGAGAGTGTGTGTAGGTGTGTTTGTGTGTGTGTGTGTGAGTGTGTGTGTGTGTGAGAGAGAGAGAGAGAGAGTGTGTGTGTGTGTGAGAGAGAGAGAGAGTGTGTGTGTGTGTGTGTAGGTGGGTGGGCAACTCATGCAGTCTCATGCAGGCAGGATAGGGCCAGTCACTTAGACAGACATCCTTAGAGGCATATTGTGTGTGCGTGCGTGCGTGTGTGTGTGTGTGTGTGTGTGTTTGATAGCAGCCTTGCTAAATGCAAACTCTTGTCTTCTGTTGTCCATTGCATTCTTAGAGAGGACAAATACAAGAAGCCTAACTTATAACAACAGTAAACATATTCGCTATAAACTAATTTCATAAATACAAATTACAATTTTACTGATTGGAAATTACCTTGTTTTTCTATCATTTTTCTCACGTGTCATAGGTCTATTTTATGCTTGCTAATAACAGCGCACTCGCTTTAAACTAAACCTCTCTCTCCATCCTCCAGTCATACAGCACACAACTGCGATCCAATTAATTCCTGATGCATAAATCAAGCAACACTCGACATTCTTTCACTCAAAAACATGTAACATTATGGAATTAAAATGGGTTGCTAACATCATTTTATGTTGATTCGAACTTTTGGATGATTTATAATATATTATGTGCTAAAAAACATGTTTAATCACTAAACTGAAGAGCGTTCTACAGAAATTACCAACTTCTCATCTTAAGCGGAGCAAGTGACCCTGATGCCCATCTCTGGCTCTTCTGACATCCAAAAACTTCAAAGCAAATGGAGATGATTAAAGTGCTCTTAATAAAACTGTGATTTTGACAAAGGCACACAGACACTGTCTTGAGTTAAAGTAAACACACTTTAATTCATGGCCGCAGAGTTTGACTCTTTTCTTGTGTGCTCGGGGTTACCGTGGAGACCGTGCCGTCTCCGGCCAAGGCGCTTGCGGATCAAGACGCAACCTTGGGATTCTCACATTTGCATAAATTTCCAATTACATTTTATAGTTTCAACAAACCTGGCTAATCACTCGTCTCAATCCATTTAATTACAGCTCAGCGATGGCTGGCTAATGTCATTAAAAGCAAAGGCTTATTGTTTCTTATCACGCCGTATTAAGGAAATTACACTGGAGTCATTTTTCACCAGGATGTGTGATGACAACATGTAATTCACCTCTTCTTAAAACGCAGAGTCTCCTTTAAAGAAATAGACTTCAGGCGAAATGGAAAATGTCTGTATTTACTCACCTTCTCACGTCATTTGAGCCCATATTTTATTTTATTTGACATATTTGTTTTTTACTTATGCTGACTTGTGTTCCTGTAGCTCAACTGGTAGAGTTTTGCATTAACAATGCAACGGTTGGGCGCTCCATTCCCAGGGAACACATACCGGTAAACCATATATCTTGAATATACTATAAGTCGCTTTGGATAAAAGTGTGTGCCAAATGCGTAAATGTAATGTAAACAGCTTATTTGACAACACACAACACATGCATAACAATTCACCCAATTCTGTAATATGGCTTTAAAAAACTTGTAATATAGTGATCAAATCGTATGGACTATTATTATGCTTTTATATCGTTTCATTTTTGGGATCTTGACAGCCTGTGGTCACTGTCATTGTACCAAAAAAATACAGTTTAGGAACAACATGAAGGTGAGCAAATAAAAGAATTTTTATTTTTTGTGCAAGCTCTTCCTTGAAGGTTTGACTCATTTACAGAAGAAGCGACATTTACCGAGGACCGCACACAAAATAACTAAAATCAAGAGAGTGGAATATGTGAGCCAGGAGGCTCGGGGTGACATTGTTATTTTGCATAATTGCAATAAAATATATGTATCTCTCTGCCTGATTGAATTGCATCTAACTCAGCAGCAGCAGGCACAAACTGTGTTGTCATCTGTCAAGCAGCGAGTTCCCCCTTTTCTTCCATTTTATTGAGCTTCTCGCACGACTCCAAACTTGCATGATGAAAATAATTACAGGTTGTGTTACCTGTGGGCTAAACCTCAGTGTGCGCCCATCGTACCCTGCCTGTCATTCAATCAACAATGAGTTAGCAGCGTCGCGAGTGCTCAGTCTTACTCATCAGTGTCTGTCTTACAGCAGTCAATCTCTTCCACACTAGAAACACACACACTCAAAAGAGACACGGCTTTCATCATAACTCTCCCTAGAGGAGAAAGATAAAGGTGGAATTGTTGGACAACAAAGACGGGGGACCAAAGACAACACAACAAAATGAACGTTGACCTAAAGGTGACGCCCAGGAAAATGTATTGCCTGTCGCAGGTACAGTAGTATATAAGCAAGAGAAAACCAGAAGAATAAGACACGAAACCACACAAAAGCACGGGTATTGAGTTCCTGTAAGAACAAGCCCTCACAGGTCATGCACATGCTTGGTTTCTGAAATTATTTAACGGAATATACAAACAATCAATAACTGAATCAATGAAATACCCGCATATTTGTGTATGTATATACGCTCCCGAGCAATTTTCAGCAATTTTTCATTAATATCCCACATAAACTCCAAAGTATTAAAATGTTTTTGCAGTAAAACTCACATCCAAACAACAAACAATGAGATGATACGTGGCTACGTCAGCTCAACCAGTCAACTCACACATCAAATGAAACCAACACCACCACACAAAAGACACAAAATAGTGATAATCCAATTTTTTATATGCTTGTCTAAAAACTAGCCCACAATCCTTTGAGGTCTTGCGTCAAAACGCATGACTCAAATCTGTCAAACCGGTGGTCAAATCATCCAAAGATGACAGCCTATCCCTGTGGTAAGGAAAATGATACAGGGTACATTTATAGTAAAAAAAATATAAGACCAAAAAGAGTCAACTTCTCCATTTTTGCTAGAATGCTTCTTCAACACAACCTGAGGCGCCCAGAGTGCCAGTGCTGGCTGCAGAGTCGCTACAGGCATCTGGGCTTTCAGTCATGCCTGCCAGCTTTCAAACTCTGCCAGACTGAAATCGAAAATGTCAGCCGTGGAGTCGTCACGCAATTTCCAGCCATCTCGCTGTCCTATTTATCCCTGTATTACCAAATTGAATCAAATATGAGCTTTGATGAATAACTGCTAAAAAGCCATTGAGGAACCACCGAAAGGGCGCGTGAAAGAAAAGAGGGATGAGGCGAGAGACAGGAAGTAGAAATGCTGGCTTTGTACAGAAGTCTGATTCGCTCCTGCTCCTCCTGGCTGCCATTTTGCACGAGTGCATTAGTCCATTCCTCAAAAGCGGCGATCCACTCGGAGAGGAGCAGCTGCAGCGATTCGGTCCCACGTCTCCTGGGGACCTGGGTTCTTATTCTCCATTAAGCCCTTTGCTGATACAGAAGAGGCCCAGATATTCTGCTCTCCATCTATCACGGTTGCACTGAGAAGCATCGGTGGCTGGCAGCTTGGCTTTGGGTCCCCAGTGTGTGTACAGCTGGATAAACCACAGATCCACTCCAGCCAAATTTAACATCACAGATATGCACTGCTTTCAGTTCAACTGCGCCACGTGTTTCTTGTTCTAGAGGCCAGAGTTAATTATATAAATTATACAACAGATAATTATGGTTATGAATGCTGATTGGTCGATACAGAGCTCCCAGCTGACAGGGAACATTCTCAAAACTTTGGCTAATGTTCTCTAAAAGTTCTCTCAAAGTTCTCAAAACATGTTCATGCAATAATGTTAGTAGAAAGTTGTAACATTATAAGTCATATGCAAATCGTTACGCTTATGTGGTTAGTGGAATGTTTTCAACACATTACAAAACTAAAACATTTTGAACAACAATTATATAACCATAATAAGTATTAAAAAAACTGACATTTTCAACATTTCTAGAACATTAAGTAACATTTTAATGTTGAATGGAAACATTTAATGGAAACATTAGGGAAATGCTATTAAAACCTAAAATTGATAGCTGGGCTTCAGCCATGCTAACGTGCAAAATATAGTATAGCCGCCATGACACAGTCAAGTGGCTAGCGATAAACGTTCTGCCATGTAAATCTGAGCTTTAATAATACTGTATTTCATCCTTTTACTGATACATTGATGGAGGTGTTAAAAATTTACTTGTAGTAAAGTTACAATAAGTCACGTTCTCTCGTTTTCGAAACTTTTAAAAGCCGAATGGCCTGCAGCGCGTTAGTTAAAGATTCTAAATGATTTGTAAAAGACTTCAAACATAAAAATCACTCTGCCGCTGAAATAGTTCCTTAAGACTCAAAAGGGGCTCATTATAATCTGTGGAATCCTACCAAGACAGAGATGTTATAATGAGGTCATTTAGAAAAGCACACAGCGACAGGCCCAATATGCAGAGGCAAAAAAAAGGCCAATGGATTCTGGAGGCTTATTTGACTTGGATCAAAGATGATCTCATTTTTTTCAAGTAAATAGTCCAAATCATAACAAAAGATTATCTTTCTTTAATATTTACCTTAAATAATGATAATGTTTACTTAGCTGATAGACGTGATTAGCTTGACGAGCGTTGTGTGCCATTTTGTATGTGCAATGCATCATGGGAAACATCCGCTTTGTATTCTGAGCCGTGCATTTCTAATGAAGCAACAGAGAGCCACTCAGAGCTTAAAATTCAGCCCAGCCTCCTGAGCCATGAGCACGGCCATTCTGACAGTTCACATACACGCTCCTGAACGTGTTAATGAAGGCATCGGGGAGCTGATAGTGTTCTGGGGACCCCACATTTTGGTTATTAGGATCCAATGATGACAAGCCAATCCATGGTACAGCCTTACAGGCAGTGTGCCAATTCCAATGACTTTCAGGGCGCTGGATGTTTTTTTAAAGAATTTTTCATAAACTTTTCGTAGAGCAGTCTGTTAAGGGTCATCTCACGCAAGTCAAATTATATTTTGCTGCCTTTAGCACAGTTAGTCAATGTCATCCTAAAGACAACCTAAAGAAAAAATAAGCACACACTTTAAGCCCCACCCCCTCCACACCGCCTCATTTCCTGTTCTACAATTACTCACAAAGAACGTCAACACGTCAATTTTCAAGAGTTGTGTAACAAGTTTCTGTAACAATAACATCATCTACAAGCATTTGACGGCCCTGCTAACAATGTTAGGTTATAAGAACGTTTTCCTAATGTTTCCATAAGCAACAACTTTTTGAAAGTTCAAAGAACATTCAAAACATCCAGTTTTTAGACATTGCTTTAACATTATTGCTTGGTTATAAGAACGGTATTCAAACTAACGTTTTTAAATGTTCCACTACCAATTTAAGGATATTGTTTTTGATATGAATACAACGTTATAAAGTTTATTTTTGAGAACTTTTAGAGAACGTTAGCCAACGTTCCAAGAATGTTCCCTGCTAGCCGGTCGCCTCTTGAGGACAGAAAACGTTTGAACATTATATGCCGATTACATTCTCCTTATGAGTATCCCTAGCATTTAAAATCGCGTGTGCGAGAATAATCCAGAAAAGTGATTTTTCATAATATAAGCTGACGATATGTAAAAAAAAAAAAAGTGACACCAAAGAGCCTGTGATTTATACTTTTCGTCCATTATAAGAAGTGCAGCATTTGATATCCTCCATTTCACGTGGGAAGCCTCAGTGGTTTCGAGTAAATACTTCAAATACAGCGACAGCTGTGCCAACGCTCTCACACTCAGGCCAATTACTGCCTGTCACTATGGTAACCCCTTCTAGCACCTCGGCGCGTGACAGTTCCGGAAGAGGGCTTAGGCACAGATGAAAGGGCCCGAGCGCTCCACAGTTACTGCGGCCAGCCGGGCCCGAGCGAGCCCGTGAGCGGCGCTGTTTAAAATCAGAGACAATGGAGCCAAACACTTTGGAGATCAAAGCCACAATCCACCTCTGGATTAAGTTTAATTCGCTCATAATAGGAGGGGTTCTTAGCTCTCGGGCTTGTGTGCTAGGGAGCTGTGGATCTGTTCTGATTTACAACATTAATGGTATTAAGCCAAGTCTCGATATCAAATGCTCTATTTTCAGCATTTTTTACAGGAAGGTTTTTCAGGTTAGTAACATTACGCTCTTAGCTGCTTTTCTTGATTATACAATCATTTTCAACATGAAGTTAAAGAAATGAAATTTCTAGCCTTGGGTCCAGATGCCCATTCTAAAATCTGATTGGCGGATTCCATCTAACTATACATTAAACATCAAATACCTTCTGATTGGCTGTAATTGTGTCATGACGCCCAGGATAGACACATTTTCTCCCTGGAAACTGGTTAGGACAAAAATGATCTGTCCTGAAATGAAAGTTTCCACATGCAACCCATTTTATTTTTAATGTGATTTCTGAGTGAAGATATTTAATAATTACGCAAAAGAATCAAGCTGGACCGAATGACATTTTGCTAAAACAACATTTAATACACTATCTGACTAAAGAAGAAAAGTTATTACATTTTGCTTAAAGATTACAAAGTTTTTTTCCACGCCAAGACCAGCAATGGGCAATCAGAAAACGTATTTTGGTGTCAATCAATGTCAGATGAGAAAGGCCATCGTGTTTTTCCTCTGAAATGGCCGTGACTCAGACCACTCACCTGTCTGTTCACTTTTAAAGTGAGACATGAAAAGGCCTGCCTCTCTTTTTCCTAAACCTATTCTGCCTGTCTTTTCATGCTGGTTGCATTTGAAATATAATTGAAACTTAATCTCCACAGAGCTGAAGTCTAAACTCACTCTGAGGGGACAGAGAATGCAGGAAGTGGACTAATCCCCTTCCTCTCCAGCCAAAGGTCAAGCAGCTCTCTAATATGCAGGACGCGACCTTGTCCCTCAGAGCACCTCAAGCGACGTCTGAAAGCACTCGATTTATTCCCCTGAACTCACTCGCTGCGGCTCACTGCTGCCATGCCTGATTTACCCCCCCTGCTAAATAAGTACCTGTGCCCCACAGCTATCATTAGAAGGAGACGTATTTCCCCAACAAACTGCTGTTGACGTGGGAGGTGGAGGGCGCGGACAGCTCCGAGCGAGCGTGATTTAGCTCGTACACTGGTGGGTATAAACCTTGCCCCCAAAGCGAGCTGGGAGGTGGAGAAAGACAACCGCAGGCTGAATGGACTTGACAGAGGCGCTTTATAAAAAAACATGTCTGCCAAATCAAACATATTGACTTTGCTCAAGGGTCCAATAAATTTAAACCGGGGTTTGATTTTTCTTTCTCCCTTGCCTGATGCAGACGATGGGAAAACTCTCCGGGGACGCTTCTCATACTGTATGTCCTTATTCTGGAATATTCCACAGGCAGATGAAGAACCTAGGCTACAAACCTAAAACATGATTACCTTTCTCTCTGTTGTGCACCTGACAGGGCGAGTTTGAGTGACGTGTGCATAAAGCATCTGAACAATGAAGTAATTTGCGGAGATTAACGGGGCATTCATGACTTTCCCAGAACGTAAACAGCAGGGCTGTGGTGGACAGCAATTAGCAGCGAGCGATCGCTAATCCTTCGCCGTGCGCGGTGTTGGCGTCTGGACGGATTCTATTGTAGATTTGTGTGCACTGTAGGATGAAAGAAAATATATGTGAACAAAATGAATCTATAAATGTATATTCCGATGAAAAACTGCAAAAACCAAATTTAAAATACGAATGAGCCTCATGCCAGTGCAATTAAAAGTTAGCACATACATACGAAGTACAGAGTGTGCTGTGAGGAGGTTTGGAAAGCCTTTCCAAAAGCTTTTTCTCTGATTTCCTGTACTCGTGCCACTTACAAACATTCGCATCCACTGGCTCAGTTAAATGTGATTTTTTTGCTGTATTAATTAATAGTGACCTTTGCTGAGCGTAGCCAATGTAAACAGTTTAATGGTTTGTTGAGATTTAAGCAACAACAGGACTCTCAACCTCCAAAACAGGGGCCCACACACTCTTTCCTGCACTCCCGCGGGCCCTGATCTTCTTTCTGTCTGTCGGGTCTGGCCCAGATGGCACAGACTGGGGGGCCCCCACAGGGCCCAGAGGAGTCACTGAGCTCTGCCCTCTGGCTGTTTATATGACCCCCCAGATGCACGTCCCCTCTGCTGGCCCAGCAGAGATGGAGAGAAAAGACATTTTGTCAGGATGCATAAAGAGAGTGATATCAGCATGGCACTAGTGTAACCTTCTCTCCAACAGATGGTGTCATGATTAGAACAGGGTCCTCTCACCTCGGGGACCCTCCGCTGAGTATTGTGCCTGTGGGCTACTGCGGGGGCTGGCAAACTCTCCACCCACCACCATTGATGCTGAGGTCCAGCCAATCAGAAAGAGGCACCCGACAAGGCACCACGCTGGCACAGAGGGGTGCCCACCCAGGACTGCGCAAAGAGCACGGGCAGAGCTTGTAAACACAAATGAGCAAATGTGGAGAAAAGTCAACCATTGGAAATGCGACGAGAGCGCAACAGCCCCGGGGGCCGGAGGCATGCGGGTGTTTGCGCATGTTTCTGAGCAGAGGACGCGTGTGTGGGGAGGGGGGGCTGTAAACCAATGGCAGTTGGCCATCGCAGCAGAAACATGTGACATGAATGCGGTATGGGCCTTGTTAGGAACGTAGGGGCAACATCTCGTGCTCTCCATCCAAGCTCGAAGGATTTAATAGACTAGAAGCCTGGCTGAGTTTTAATTAGCCTCATGAACAATGTGAGATTATGCACCCGGCCGTCCAGGGATTTCTGATAATAAAACAGAGATGATTGAAAAATAAATAAAGGCCCTAAAACTTTGAAACAGTTTGTACCGGCAGTCTGCCAAACCACACAAGCCTGCACTCGCTCGCTCTCTCTCTGTCTCCTCAGCTCCCACTCCTCGCTCGCCCGTTCCTCTCTTCCTCTCTCTCCCTAACATCCCACACTAAAATCCAATTACTCAACGCTAACTCTTATGAATGCTCCACAACTTTCTGATGAATAAATTATAAGCAGGGAGGCAGCAAAAGAGCACCTGAAAGATAAATATGAGAGTTTAATGATTCAATCCAACTTAAGGTGCCTTGAAGGAGTTTTCTGATAGTTGTTCAATTCATTTACAACAGTTCACTATTTAGGCCACTATCATCTAGCAAGGGACCAAAAATACCTTTTTACCACACCTAGCAGATGAAGAAACTTAGAAAATTACCAGAATAATATTTCTAACCAGCCATTTGACTCCTCTGGCACTATAACAATGAAATTATGTAAGCTTTTATCTCATACACTGCCGGTCATTGTGTGTCTCAATATGAGTCAGTCTCTGTCACTCAAACTGCACCTGTGATAAAAACAATGACATCATCGCTTTGTTTCATTCTTGTTTTGGCAGCTTCATATGGCGACAAATGTGGAATATTGCCCAACTGTCTTATATAAGTTGCATTATATAAATGTGAATTATAATTACATAAAAATTATGTTTTCGCATTGTTCTTCACCCAAATGGCAATTTGTACGCACATGCTAAAACAGTAACACAAAAAAGAGAAACTTCGCTCTTTATGATATTTGGCTTGTAAAACACAAAGTCAGCTTCAACTATAATTTACTTTGGCTGTCAACACTAACAATTTTTCCAATTGTTCTGTGGAAAACACAAACTCAAACTCTGAAACGACATGAGGGCGAGCAAACGGTTTTAAAATGTTTCTTTGTGGGTGAACTATCCCTTTAATTTTGGACCGTGCATGTCATTTTATCAAGATTTTAAAATTCCATTAAAGCACCTTAAATGAATAGACAAAAGCAGCGGGAAACGTAAAAAAACAGGGAAATAACAAGGGCACACAAGGGTACGACACATCTCAGGGGGATAAAAGTCTGTTCATTCATGAAAACATCCTAAAAAGGATGAGCCCACAGGATGGATGTATCTACAAGTCTATCAGTGGATGTGACAGCCCCAGGTGGCCTCTTTCCACTCTCTCCTCTTCTAAATAACAAACTCTAAGCAGGTTCATGAGAGGACAGACCTTCACAATGGCTGACGGTTCAGACGGGGACAGAGAGAAACGCATGTCTTGCTCCTCGCCTGACATTTAAGCCCGGCTCGAGCTGCCGCGCCGAGACGCGTCGCAACTGGCCAAAATCTCCATGTATTCACATAGCTTAAAAACTCGAGCAGCGCCTTCAGGGAAATGAAAAGAAAAGCAAATCCAGCTGCATCTTCAAAAGGCCCTTCTTCCCCCCGATTCGTATTTTATCGTCACGCTGTGAAAGGAAGCACGGTCCCTTTCTGACGCTCTGCCTGGACCTACCCTGCGGAAAAAAACACAGCTCGCTGCACGGTAGCCAAACATGTGGACCGCAGAAACAAAAGAAGCAGGAATACAACAATCCTCTCTTTAATATCAACGACAAGTTGAAGTAGATTCTTATCAACTCAGAGCACAGAAGGATCACTTTTAATCTCGGATGCATCCAGAATGCGCCGCGCGTCGGACGCAAATTTAGCGTGATTGATGTACGCGGCTTATGGCAGGAGAATTTTAAAGGCAAGACAAATCATCCGTATTGGTGGTGACTGTTAAAAGACACAGATGAGATGGTCAGTCAGTTCTTGTAAAATATCACAGATGCTGCCGACAACTTGCGATGATCAAAGGCATCTGCGAGACATAACTGACAAATAATACATCAATAGTTTTAGAGAGAGCATAAAATTTGGATTTCCACTATATCGCAGCATTAGAGGCCCAGTAACATCATGCAATCTGACAGAGCTGAACGGAGTAAAACACTGTGTTTATTACAGGTGCTTGCTTCTATTTGTGTAGTGTGACTGGCCTCCTTTCACTTGAACCAGTAAGTAACCACACAGCAACCACCAAGAACACCTTAGTAACGCCCTAGCAGTGCCGTACCAACTACTCTAAACACCCTAGCAACCACATAGCATCGCCCTGGTAACCAGCCAAAACACCTTAGCATGGTGCAGCAAGTTTTCAAGACCACTGGTATTTTTAGAAATTATGTATTAAAAAAAATGTCCGAAAGCAGGATTTGCAAAAAGAAAGAAAGAAACGTGCAAATAAAGCACATACTACAGGCAGGTTTACATGCTAAAGTATGACATTTTGGATAAAGTCAACGGGGCTTTGCGAAACACATGATCCGCTCCAGATCTGCTGACAGAGCTAACACGAATATTGGCCTTGTGCTTCAATGTTTTGATGAAGCCCACAGCACTAAATAAAAACCTGCAGACGCAAAGCTGCCTCAGATCTGCTTGTGTATGCATCGACATCACAGCGCATGACACCCATTTATTTTCCCTAACATACTTTTCATGCACTTACACCCTCAAGTAGACGTGCTACACAAGTTTCTCCTAAATCACCCTCCGCCTTACCGGAGGTGATTTATGGCCCTCGGACTACGATTTAAAACACATGGGACCGAACGCGTGCGCCTCAGTCAGCCCATGGATGAGAAAGTACAGACCGCTATAGCGTCGCCGCTGCATGTGTGGGAGCGACTCATTAGCGCATCGCATTGACCCATATACGCAACAGCGGTGCGGTCCGCCAGCGTCTTGTGCTTCGTGCTCGCCACGGAGCTACTGCTTTATCTCAGCGAGTGTCAGCAGGCAAGGCCGGCCTCCGCATGACTCACAGACAGGGACAGCTAATTGCATTAAGACCCGGCGCAGCTGCAGCCTGGGCCCTCGGGGAAAAGGGAGAGCCGCATCCGTCCGTGCAGCCAGGAAGATGCAGACGAGAACAGCCGTTTCTCGTAACAGCACTGCGGTTGAAGAGAAATTTACTGCTACTTACACTAACTGACAACACTTGCACATCTGAAGAGTACATACCCAGCTAACAGGGAACATTCTTAGAACATCTACAATCCACAACCTCTTGCGCTGCTAACGCAATGCTCTACCACTGAGCTACAGGAGAACTTTCAGGAGAACATCTCTGAAAGTTCTCCCAAAGTTGTATATTAAAAACGTTATTCTTAAGTTGTTAGTGGACTGTTTTAAAAACGTTTCTTAATAAAGTATACTTTCTTATAACCAAGCAGTAATGTTTAAACAATGTCTAATAAACTGGACGTTTTGAACGTTCCTAGAACAGTCAAAACACCATGCTTAAAGGTTTAGTTACTTAATGGAAACGTTAGGGAAACATTTTTACGATCTAAAATTGTTACCTGTGTATAAATATACAATAATAATATCATGTACCTCTCTCACACACACATGAAAATACATCAATCTCATGAAATCTTAATGCATTACGTTGAAAAAACAACTAGTTTTGCACTAGGGTATTTTTCATATCAATTAAAGCACAACTGAAGGAATTCTCATGAATCACTATGAAGAATAATGGAAATCATACATTTTAAATTTCAAAACAATGCTCAAAGCTGGGTAAAATGTCCGGACAGGTTGTGAGGTAATGAGAACCGAGGGGGACATTATCAAAAAATGGCACAATACAAAAACAACGTAAAACCCATGTAAACAGGCTTGTTTTTATGCATATATCTATAATGCAAAAAATATTTCCTTTCCCCCCATTAAGTTTGGGGTAAAATGGATTTGTGGGATTCAAGAAAACGCATTAACATCCCCACCACAAACCTCTTAAATAAACCCTGTTTAGCCTTCGTTTTCCCCACTGCCGTGTTAATGCACGCTAGATACTTCAATAGATTTCTATTAGCATTTTTAAAGTGAATTAGCACTCAGTAAATTGCTGTGACCCTCAATAGAAATTAAATTGCTTCAGTCTATCAGTCCATCAGTGTGATTACATTTGGTGGCTGTGGAATTTTCTCGGCTTTAAACACAATTACGGTATTGTTTGTCAGCTTAATGTCTGTGAAATGGCCAAAATGCAGATGGCGGACTATTGCATCTTAAAGGTCACAGAACGCTCTGCAAGACAGGAATAAATAAGCAATACAGTTGAAACGTCGAGGTTTATGTATTTAAAATGTGTTAACTCATTTTACTAGCTCCATTCTTAATGCAATCAGTAAATCAAACGGTGCTAATGGCGAGTATATAAACGTACTTACTGTCTTATTGACTCCTAACAGCAATGCATTAATGCAAATGTGCAGCGTTCGGAACCGTTAAACGACACTTAGTGTTTTAATCGAGATATTCGTTTGAACCCGTTTCTGCACTTAAGCTTTGAATCCCAGAGGGCCTGAGATTTCTCAGCTACTGTACGTGAACAGAACTCTTCTGGATCGAGAGCCGTGCACAGAGCCCAGCCTGTGTTTTTGGTCCTGCCCTTTGCAGTCTTTGCTTTTGAGAGACCAATCGACTCTTTCCCATCTTATACAATTTGTCCATTTTCCCTGTCGTTCATCAACCTTTTTTTGCTCTTTAGTCTGTTCCAGTAATGGCTTTGAACAAGGCTACTTGAAACTGTGCCAGATTCAGAAGTGTGTGTGTAAGAGAGAGAAAGAGAGAGAGAGAGCAAGAAGGGAGCAGTGTGGTGTAGAGACAGAGAGAGGGAGAGAGAGAGAAAAAGAGAGAGAGAGAGAGCAAGAGAGACAGCAAGAAGGGAGCAGGGTGGTGTGGAGAGAGAGAGAGAGAGAGAGAGAGAGAGAGAGAGAGACAGCAAGAAGGGAGCAGGGTGGTGTAGAGAGAGAGAGAGAAAGAGAGAGAGACAGCAAAAAGGGAGCAGGGTAGTGTAGAGAGAGAGAGAGAGAGAGAGAGAGAGAGAGAGAGAGAGAGAGAGAGAGAGAGAGAGAGAGAGAGAGAGAGACAGAGAGAGAGAGAGAGAGAGAGAGAGAGAGACAGACACAGAGAGAGACACACAGAGAGAGAGAGAGAGAGAGAGAGAGAGACACACAGAGAGAGAGAGAGAGAGAGAGAGAGAGAGAGAGAGAGAGAGAGAGGGACACAGAGAGAGAGAGAGACACAGAGAGAGAGAGAGAGAGAGAGAGAGAGAGAGCAAGAAGAGAGCAGGGTGGTGTAGAGAGAGAGAGAGAGAGAGAGAGAGAGAGACAGAGACACAGAGAGACACAGAGAGAGACAGAGAGACAGAGAGACAGAGAGACAGAGAGACAGAGACAGAGAGAGAGAGAGAGAGAGAGAGAGAGAGAGAGATGACTTTTTGATTATTTTTCTAAATGACACTTCAGCCCTCCACCCTGGCTGTGTAATTGTGATTACTGTGCCTCTATTTTTGGGTGGCGGTGCTGTGAGCCAACGCCAGTAAATAGCTGATGCTCTTCTCGGGCTTTAGGAGGACACGGCAAGGGGCTGAGCAAGGTGAAACTGCAACCACACTCTCAACTCCAGATCCTGCTAATGTGCCGTCCCCTAACCGAATATACGCCAGATTTGCTGATCTAAGAACAGATAGAAAAGCCAATTTAGGGTCTAGATAACCATGCCGCTAAACTCTTCTCGTAAACCAACTGTACGCAACACACAAGTCTGTGTGTGTTCTATCGTAATTTCCAACGCAAACAGGCAGAAGTAACTACAACAATCCGATCTTTCATATTGCGGCTAATCGAGTTTGCCGTGGAGTTAGCTAAGCGCCGGGGAATGACTGATCAAATTAAGAAAATGAGAGGCGAAAGAGAATTCTGCCTTCCGTTCATCCTGGAGGGTGTAATGGGTTTTTGGCAGACATTTAAAATGTTCTCCTACACTCCGCGCCGTTGTTTAGCGCATGAAGGTCAGCCTCGCTGCCGAGGGCTGAGGTTACTATGGCGATGAAGTTAAGGGGACAGGTCTGGTGAAGGAGGGTGCTAACGCAGTCAGACATGTGACCCCCAACCATTCAAGGTCATTCCAGAAAAACACTCCCCTATGAATACAGAGCAATGCATTCAAATGAGACAGTTTTCTAAACGTCTTTTCTCTTTTTTCCCCTCACCACAGAGACCAGAGGTGGTCGAAGAGCGTGCTAGCCATAGGGCGTCTTCAGTCGGAGCCGGCGGCAACACACTGACCATTCACCTTTAAGACTTACCGCCCCCTTAAGTTACCACGGCAACACTCCCTCCAACCACGTAATTACACGTTGTACATATCTGCGACACTTAAGCCACAATATAAAGTGTTCTGTCGGTTGCTTAACATTACATTTATATGTATGTATTTAGCAGATTTTACCCAAAACACCAACACATTTTTGACCCACAACTTTGGGTTACAAGCACCGTGTTATGCAAGTTAAGCTACAGGAGGCTGAAAAATATTGTTTTAAATTGAGAGGAAGAGAAAAATTGAACCTTCTCACAGCTTGATGGTAAAACATGAGACATTAAACACGGAGCTGCAACAGCCTGCGGTCCAGATGTGACGCGCACCTGACAGAAAGGGTCAGAGGTCAAATGGAGGGACAGGGAGCCCTTCCAATGCACTCCATCTGACTGTCACCTAATTTAACCTAACACCTGCTTGTCAGAGAATGTAACGGAAATTAAAGGTTTGATATGTACTACAAAACACTGAGTTGATGAAAATGCAAGAAAAGTTTGAGAATACAGAGCTGAGAATACTACACTCTTATTGATTGTTGAAAGCACGGTTAAGTTAACCCAAATATTTCACAAGTTCACATTTTCCAGTTCTGTAGAACTTAATGGATCGTTCTGGGTTCTGGGCCTAAATCACAGTTTAGATCTATGTTCACATTTTCAATGTTTAGAAAGATCCATTTTCATCGGTCTGTCCGCTTAAGAACCCACATTAAACTCTGACAACAATCTACTAAGACCTTGCTTGGTAGCACAAGATGACCAGTCTAAAAAAACAAGCAACAAAACAGAGGCAAAGAACACAGATAAAAGTCAAAGAAATTGTGATTCTTCTGCCACGGAGATCCTGTATCGCCTCCCACCGTTGCTGTAAGTGTCACTCTGGATCGGGTGCGCTGGAGTGGATTAATGGTTTTATCAGCCGTTTGACAAAATAACACTTCACCTGATGTTCAGCCCTCCAGCAGGGTGAGTGTTTGTTCATTTGCTTGAAATCATAGTCTGTACCTGTGAAATGATTAGTTCTTGCATCCTAGGTGAGAAGCAGTGGCTTGGGTCTTATTTAACAGTTCGTGATCAGTGGAGATGAACCCATCTGAGAGTTCTGTGCTGTTATGTACACCGTTACGTTCATTCCCTGCTCTGCTTTGAGCTTGTGAACTTAAGTGAACTGCCAGCTTTTGTCTTCTTAATGTAACGTAATGTAATTCAATGCAGCCTACATAAATAATACATTAGAAAAGTTATTTTAATGCATTACAATTCATTCATATTACTCTACAATACTTTCTTATTGTTGCATGTTCTCATAAATAAATATAACCACAGTTATGCAAAACAGTCATTTTTAATGCATGACAACACATGATGACAATCATGTTAAACCATGTATTATCACTTTAACGCATCATACTCTTTAAATGTTAAGCTAAAAATAAATTTTCTGCACCATCCGACAGAATTGTAAAAATCATGACCATTTTTGGTCATAACCATGAACATGTCTGACTGTCTCCCATTGGCTGACAAACAGGTAGTGGTGTTACGTACTCACACTCATTGGTTGATGCTATTGGTCGGGATGTTCAAACAAAGCAATATTTAAATAACATCAGTGTTCCTGTAGCACTTGCGAGGGGAAATAAACATATAAATGACTTCTGACTTATCTTTTTATTTTAATCCGAGATAGTAAAATGTAGTTCAATGTAAAAAAAAAAAAAAAATAGTAGTATTAAAAAATTATCAAAAAACAACACTTTACCTTTAAACATAATAATGAAAGCCTAAATAACAGTGGTTACAATATTTATAAGGAATATCGCAATGGGAATTCCATCACAAACCAGAACATTTTAATAACACTGTCTATATACAGGCCTCAATAAAAAGTGTTACCCAGTTTTCTGCTGCTCTGCGGGCCGCATCAGAGTGTGACATGCTGTAATCTCTCAAAACAAATCTTATGTAATGCTTCTGATGTGAACAATGGTGATTGGAAGTTTGAACGTCACACTTCCCATGCGCTGGGGAGTTACATCCAGATACAGTGTGCCACACATCCACGGGCCTGGAAGGACACAGCTGAGTATATGACGCGTAAAATGCCAATGACGTTTCTGTAAATGAGATAAAATAAGGACTGCTCCTCGAATGCCAGCTGGCAAAACCTTGAAGAGCATGTAAGGAATGAGAAGGAGACAAGAGAGAGATAAAGCGAGAGAGAGAGAGAGAGAGAGAGATAAAGCCATGGGGGGGGGGGTATTGTGAGCCTGTAAGTGTGTGTGTGTGTGTGTGTGTGTAGGTCAAGTCTGTGTTGCTGACTCAGAGAGGCGAGCAGAGGTCAGTGCATCTTCAGATAACTGATACTCAGTGTGCTCTCCTCCTCTCTCCTACAATACTGCTGCTAATTATATCGGTGACTTCAGTCATCAACTTCACAGATATACTTGCCTCAAAGACCTTCAGGACCAAGAGAACATCTCTACAGATACAGATGAATGACTAACAGTATACCTCCATGTACTGCATGGAACTTAGAATGCACTGCAATGAAAACTAGACATTTGCGTGTACAAAACTCTCCACCACGATGCTTGAGCATTCTGGGTGGTTGTTAGCACGCTACTATACAGCTGCTAGTGTTCTGGGCAGTTGCCAGGGTGTTGCTATGGCGTTCTGGGTGGTTGTTAGCACAACGCTATGTGGATGCTAGGGGGTTCTGGGTGGTTGCCAGGGTGTTGCTATGGCGTTCTGGGTGGTTGTTAGCACAACGCTATGTGGATGCTAGGGGGTTCTGGGTGGTTGCCAGGGTGTTGCTATGGCGTTCTGGGTGGTTGTTAGCACACCGCTATGTGGATGCTAGGGGGTTCTGGGCGGTTGCCAGGGTGTTGCTATGGCATTCTGGGTTGTTGTTAGCACACCGCTATGTGGATGCTAGGGGGTTCTGGATAGATTCTAGGGTGCTGGATTGTCATTGCTCAGTGGTGTTCCCTTCCTCTCCAGACACACTACATTTTGACTAAGCCTACAAAAAAAAAAAAAAAAAAAAAATCGGGTGCTTACCATATATAACATTTAGATCACATTGATGCATTCTGGCAACATGCAATTATTTATCCCCTATTCAATATCAAACAAACAAACAAACAAACCACTAACCCCAAGTTCAACCAATAGTGATAGTTCTGTATGCCTTATCAAGCACCAGTAAAAATCCGGGTTTGTAGGTTACATTAAACAGCTTCTGAACTGGAGTCCTTGAGTGAATTCAGAGCTCGGTTACTGTATGCGATGTTTTTAAAAGCGGCTGTAACTCACGTTATCATCACAGTGTGAGATGAGAATTAGTGTGGACCACTTCTCCCCTAACAGGTTTTCTTAGTACAAAGCATTCAGTTTAAAGCAAGCTGCACAGTAAGGGTGTGTGTGTGTGTGTGTGTGTGTGTGTTAGAGAGAGAGAGAGAGGTGAGGGATAGAGAGAGAGATAGAAAGAGAGAGAGAGAGAGAGAGAGAGAGGTGAGGGTTTGAGAGAGAGAGAGAGAGAGAGAGAGAGAGAGAGAGAGAGAGAGAGAGAGAGAGAGAGAGAGAGAGAGAGAGAGAGAGAGAGAGAGAGAGAGAGAGAGGAGATGTTTGACAGAATCTAATAAAGCTACCAGCAGAACTGTTCAACTCTACAGCTGCAGCTACAGTAATTACAAAACACTGCACCTGACAATCAGACCATCTTGCTCGCTCTTTCCTCTCTCTCTCTCTCTCTCTCTCAACTCTTTCCTTCTCTCTCTCTCTCTCTCTCTCTCTCTCTCTCTCCCTCGCTTTTCTTCCCAACTCTTTTTGCAGAGCTGGCGTAAAATCCAGAGTGAAGAGAAAATGCCACAGAGGTCAAGGTGTGTAATGAAGCATTCTGATAGTGTGAATGGTTATTAAGTGTTGGAAGAACGCACTCAGTTTCCCCAGTTTGGCCTCTACAGGGAAAAAAGCCCACTTCCACGTCACAGGCAGGAAAGTGTGTAAACTGAAGGTCATTCGGTGGCTCAGGAACAAGCCTTTGGAGATTGAGTTTAATGTAGTTGTTAACTCACTGCTGGTAGAGGCTGGTAAGGTTGTTTTTTTGTTTATATATTGTTTTTACGCAACACAGATGTTTATGATTGCTAATTAAGTCTAGGCAGAAGCTGATAAAGTTGTTAATAGACAGAGTATTTTTTGTTAATGCATGGTTTATGTTTACAACGCCTGCGACGGCTACATGCAAATTCAGTCTTCTAATTGCACATGACCGGGGACGAAATTGTAATTAACTTACAAAAACTGGTAACTCAACTCTCACCATTTCATCCATACATAAATCCGCACTAGCATGCACACAAAATGCACGTTTATATATTTTTAACGCTGATGTTAGCGATGCTTCAGTTGTCTAGCTACAGCCGGAACGTCGCCGCTAACCTTGCCAACCAGATGCGGCTCCGCTCTGATACGCGCGCAGATAAATCCGATCCGATCATCGCACTTCAGAGCAATTTGTCACAAGCTCGAAGAGCTCTTTCCAAGTTGCGTTTCTGAATTAAAAGACTCCTGAGTGAATGTCACATGTGTAGAAGAGGAAGCAGATGCGACAGATGGGCGCAAAGAGTCTCCCTCTCTCTCCCCCTCTCTCTCTCTCTCTCTCTCTCTTTCTCTGCCTGCTCTCAAACGCCACAGTAAAATATTGAGCCATTAGGGCCTTTTGTCAGAGCGAATCAGGTGTGTTGAGGGAGAAGCGGAGTATTGAAGCTCGACTCCTGAACTCAGAGGCACAAAGGCGCAACTGCCAAAAATCCTGCTCGAACACACACAAATACACACACTGCAGCTGTAGGGAAAACTCTGATACAAGTTACTCACTCACTTCCTTCCTTCCTCCCTCACTCACTAATTCTCTCTCTCGTGCTGCCTCTCTCTCTCTCTTTCTCAAATCCTTCACTCCAAACAAGCTATGCTTTTACACGGTGCATTGTGTTTAATGTTCCAAACGGCAAATCTGAGAGGCTTGAACGCCGTCTCTGAAATCTCTCCCATGGCATGCATAAATTCCCACTAAATTAGAATATAAAAGACGCACAGAATGAAATCTATTTGCCACAGCGCATGTATATGTATTTTGTGCTACTGAAAGGTCACATTCAAGCTTGGTGTATTCTGGCAACATGCAATTATTCTCTCCCTAACAGGATAGAAGCCGCAGTTTCATTGTTTAGTTGCCCAATATAAGCCTGCTTCTTGCTTTATTTGGTGCAATATTTAATGCGCTTTACTGAACGTAAGTTCATCATTAAAAATATGGTAAAATGACCTTAACGTTATAAACAAACGCAAACGTTGCACAAGGTATTCAGAATGGTTTAGAAATAGTCCATAAATAAATTCTGCAACTTAAAACAAAGCTAATTAAAGGAAAAACAAACCAAGCATGCATGCACGCATGCATTGTTTACGTGCTTACATCAGCGCAGTAAATGCGTTAAACACTATCAAGGTGACTAAAACAAAGACTTCAAATTAGGCTGTTTCAATAGCGCCCCAGAATGCTATAAAACATCCAAAATGCTTTTAAAAAGCCAACAATCAACATAAATTGCAGCTTTTAGAGGAAGAGTCATATTGTTTACTTCTTTCCAAACAAAGTTAAGGAGGGTGAAGCTAAAACAAGATGGGGTGAGGAACAGAGGGATGGAGGAAGATATGAAATGAAAGGTCATGACGAAGCAGGACAGAGGCAGAGAGCAAGCTTGTTATCTGTTTCAGGAGTAGAGAGGGCTTGGCTGAGCAAAGCTCACGGGAGCAAGGTCAGTTCGCCGGTAAAAGGCAGAAAATAAAAGGCAGAAAGTTCTGCTGTAGGAGCAGCAAAAGCTTATTATTTGATGCGTGTCAAATTTAGACCAACTAAGTCGAAAATACCAACTTCTGCTCGGTTCTGCTGCATGCAAATATCTGCTGGGCTACAATGGTCCAACTGTAGTGTCCTATAAAATAGATTTATCAGAAAATACAAAAACCAAACAAAAAACATGCATGTAAAACATACAAAGTCAATAAAACAAGGAGCAATGATGACAGAAAAGACATAACCAATGTGCTTGTAATTTGCTCTTGCTGTGTAGAAAGGGTGGCTTTGGTCCACAAAGCTACTGAAATCCTGTTCATTCACTCTCATTCTCTGGCGATTGCCATCCGCCGCCTTCATAAACAAAGGAATTGGCAGACTGTACCAACCATGGGCCGCCAGGCACCCAGAGAGAAGCACCCATCAGAACTGTTAGATTGGGAAAGACACAGTAAGGATTGGAAGCAGCCAGAACAATCTGAAGACATCGACCAATACAAGAGAGACTGAGACATCAAGATCTAAACCCAACTCACTCCTGATGCTAAATAATTAGCAGAGCTGGCACCTCACCCCCCGCCCCCCAGCGCTGGACCACCAGGGTCCAGGAGATTGTGAAGAGTTGAAAGAACTTCCTTTGACACCCAGGGTGATGCGGTCAGCCTGTTAGGACCACTGCGACAGATCAAACGAGCAAGAAGGTGGGGCGAATGTCACTTTTACGCCCGCTTTCTTTGTTCAGTCGTGCTTTCTGTTTATCGTAGCGGAACATGGCACGCATCTCTGCTTGATTCTCTGCAGCGTGTGATAATTTTAATTAAGTCTGGACCCCTAAACTAAAGTCAGCTGGCCTTTCTTCTCCCGACGCATCACGCTGAGAGTGATTTAGTCTTCGTTTGGGTGCCCTTAACGTTGACACTTCAAACAGATATGTGGCACGCGGTTAGCTGGCGTTTCTCATGCTAGTTATGTTTACCCCTTTAGCGCAATTGATTTTATTTTTGGCAGTTTTTCCACTTCCAATGTGGACAGAGAGAAGACGCAGGAAATGAAAAGGAGGGGAACAGACTGGGAAGCCTCAATCTTGCATTGCCGATGTGAGCATTAAAGCTTTTTAATGTGAATTATTACGTGAATGTGAGAGCATGTGCTCTTTTAACAAGAAAGGTTCTTAAAAGGTTCTTCACATTGATGCCATAGAGGAACCATTTTGGTTCTCCAAAGAACATCAAAGTTTCCTAACCTTTTCTCTCTGACCTTAAGTAGACCTTAATAGTCTAAAGAACATTTTTCCACTACAAAGAACCTTTTGTGAAACAGAAAGACTCTACAGATGTTAAAGGTTCTTTATGGAACCATAAAGCCAAAAATGAAAAATTGTTCTTGAAACTAAGCACTTTTTTAAGAGTGGAGGACACTGCTTGGACATTTGCACTACTGGTTTAAAGTTTAGGATTTTTTTCCTACATTTTATGATAAGACAGTACATCAAAGCTATGCAATACCAAAAGTGTAATTATAATGTAAAGAAATATGGAAAAAAAACGTTATTGTAGAATCTTTAGACTAACCATTAAATCATGGAATTAAATAAAACAGTCTGGTCTTACCATGGAAAAAATACAAATGTTTTGTCTATTTTTGTCTATACAAAGTCAAGTAATCCTAAATGTCTGATCTGTAGCATATATTTATGTATTTGGCTGTTATCCACTTTTAAGCTATGTAAAGTGTCTTTAATACATACATTTTATCGCTGTGTGCATTCCCATGTAATCGAACCTATGACCCTCGGCAGGGCTAACTCCACACTCTACCATCCAAACTACAGGAACTCTAGACATGTTGTGAAATTTAGTAATTCTTCCACGTCTGAAAAACCATGTTTTCATGCCATCCGCAATTTGTAGCCACTCAGAAGACGTGTTGGAAGGCCAGCACTTCAGGGTGATTTGAAAATGTCTCGGAGTGGTCTCAACGGCATTTCCTCCGAATTACAGATTGAACATCTGCGCGAATGGCTGCTGTTTGGACGACGGGGAAGCAGCGTGTTGTCATTAAGGCGGGTGATGGGGGGCACGGGCCCAGACCCCTTCCTCACCAACCCCCATCCCACCCTCCCACCAGCTGTTTGGAAGGATGGATGACAACCACCTGCTGTGGAGGGAAATTAGAGCGCTTGTACTCGTCTTCTTTTTAATCATCTGAATCATTCACTCTTTCATTGTGAAGTTTGGCTCTTGAGGCAAACAGCTCCGGCAGGCCAGTCAACTCCTCAATGTCGGCTAAAACAGACAAGCTGTCGTTACAAAACAGTCCCTGCCGCATTTCAAATCACTGCTTCCCCCCGTGGCGTTGATAAAGAGTATCAGGAGAGGCAGAAATACACTACAAAACTTATTCACAGACAGTAAAAACAATTACAATATCTATCTTTCCTCTAATCCATTTCAAGGTGACATTTAATGCCAAGTTAGTCTTGTTGGAAACCTTCAGGGAACGATAAATCAGTCAGCAAAATATAATTCATTTTAATGGATTGTGAGTGTTTTTATTTTCATAAGTCAAATCTAAAAAGGATCACCGGCTGGGAAGGAAGCCAGCGAGGAGGGGGGAGGGCACCACACGCGCTGGATCCGTGCTGGAGCTGCTTGCCTAAGGAAATATCATTTCCTGATGTCTGGTATATATCTGTCATTGCGAATGTGTTTGTCATTAGAGTGTGGACGGACGTGCCCGAACCTGCACTTGCGTGAGTCCGTCCAATTAAAATCTGACAAAAAAGAACTTCAGAACGTGATAAATCACATCTGATTCGGAGGCCTAGAGCTTTACAAGAAATCAATTCAGAAGGTAAATTTGTTTATCTAAACATACAAACATGCTCGTTACCAGACACGCTAATTACGTTGACGTGCAAAAACCTCTGGAAGCGTGTCCGTTCATTTGCTGCATTGTCATCTTTTGCATACTTTGATTTCTCTTGCTCTCTCTCTACCTCGGACGCATCAACATGGGTTTCGTGAGGGACAGTTTAACCTTGGCCTCTTGCTAGGCTGCCCTACGGGATCCATCTCCACAGACAATAAACCCACAACCCCCACCGCGCATATTCAACCTCACAGTGCTCTACAATGACGGCTGAGATGGCGTGTTATTGCACCGGCCTCTTGGAGTTTGCTAGAAAACAAAACAAAGAAAAGCCAGGTAATGTGTTGGCATTTGAGTTAATTAGCACTGCAGTCTGGAGAGCCCTTCACTGCTTCCTTGTGCGGCTGCCTCAAACGGCGCAAACAGTTGAGAGGAGCTCGCTAGCGCGCGCACACACATAAGCGGTATGTGCCAGCATGCGGCGAATATATTTATCAATCCAATCTGCTTCATCCATTTATCCTTCGCGCCTCCCCCGCTTCTATCTACACATCTACAGAAGAGACACAGCAGAGCCTTACAATCATTGACATTCATCTGAGAGGACATGCCCTTCCCAGCTAACCATTTTAGGTTGTAAGAACATTTCTCTAACGTTTCCATTAAGTAGCTTTTTGAAGCTTTTTGCTTTTTGAAAAAAGATTTTGAACGTTCAAAGCATACATTTTATTTTAAAAAAAGTTGTATTAACATTAATGCTTGGTTATCAAAACATTATTCAAATTATTTAATCCTGTTAAATTGTTAAAACATTCCACTAACAACTTAAGAGTTACGTTTCTGATGTATGTAAGGTTATACTGACATTCGTTTATTTTGATAACTGAGAGAACATTTACAGAATGTTAGCCAACGTTCTGAGAAAGTTACCTGTTAGCTGGGTTTAGGAAAGGCTGAGACTCACAGTGAATTCTAATTACTTTATGTTTGGATGATGTTGTTTCTTAAGTCTCATTCTTGCATATCTCTCTCACACCACACTGGCAGCATTCCACTGGAGCCCCTGTGCAGCGCTGGGTTCCTACTACTGTAAGTTATACAGCGATTCTCAGCTGTGTAAGCCTGGTAATCGTATATGATGCCCAATACCTCTGAGGCTTCATTAAAGCTTTGCATCAACCTACAGAAAGAAAAAAACAAGCACTACCTGCTAGTAAGCCTAAGGTAGAAGACATGCAGGGGACAGAAACGAGGCCATTTAAAGCTTTCAAAGCATTTTGAGTAGAAGAGGTTGTTATCCCAATGGGACATTGTTTTATGTGTTTTTTCCTACATTACTCGCGCACGACACGCAGCAGCGCGTTAGCGTTCAGGCGGCCCTGCGCCAAATAAGCACCCATGCTGTCAGCCCAATCAGATTTTGGAGGGACGCTGAGGAGAGACAACTCTCGTTCTAATTTCCCTCTCATCTCCTCGTCTTTCTCCCGAGCTCACACTGACTGTTTTCACGCTGAGCGTTTAAATGTTCTCGTTTCTCGTATCCGCCACTTTGAGCTGATGAGACGAGCAAGCATATCAATCTTCTGCGACGAAGGAAAAACAAAAAAAAAATCATGAGAAAAGACCAAAGCACCTCAAAGTTCACAACAGACCACTGAATTACGGCAAGACCACTGAATTACAGCAAGATAATCCTGTTTCGGGAGCCGTCACGTTTGTGAGCGAAAGGAAGCTGTCACTCAAGACCTGCTTTTGCTCCATGCTCCTGGACGGCTTTGTGGAATATCAGCCCACAGCAGACTTCCTGTGAGCTTGCAGGAAAGCTGCCCACAGCGGTGTCTCTCTCTCTAAGAGCCGGCCTGGTGGGTGGAGGCTTATTTGTGGCCACATCTTGGAAGCTGCTCCTCCAGCTTGAAGATCACAGGAGCCCCCCTGAGTCAAAAGTTATTACCACTCGAAGGCTATCTCCACAGGTGAACGGGTGGTGCTGGTTGGAGGCTTGGAAATGTCATGGTCTCTATAGAAATGGGTTCCGTTTTCTCCTGCTAAATCCTAATAGAGCAGCGAGCTGATTTAATTGGTGCACTCCACGCCTAGGGAGAGGTGGAAAAGATCGCAATCGGCCGGCGAGGCTTCAGGCGCAGTGGGACCGGCCAAAACTGATCTGATAGCGCCACTCAATGCAGAAGGTTGAGCCAAAGCCCAAGTAGATCTTTTGACGAAAAACTTACGAAATGTGGCTAATCTAAAAGAAACGTTTTACCTTCCATCTTTCCCTTCAACCTAAAATAGCCTGCAGTTTGAAGCTTGCTATCTCAGAGATTTCCTCATGTTAGCGGGGGCTGAAAATCCTTTTCAATCACGGTCAATCTTCTTAAAATAGCTGGTCCTTTAAACAGATGTGACCAGCCCTGGAGACGTATCCATCCACACGTGACCCCGTGACTCAGTTCAAAGGCAATCTACGCTCAGAATAAGAGCCTCTTGGAAGATTTACTTGGATAACACAAGCACAGGTGGATCAGGGGTTACGGGCAATGACACTACATGCGTATGAGTTGAATTCAATGACGACACATTACGTTTATACAAAACGTAACACAATTACTCTTAAATACCAAAAAGATCTTAAAGAAACAGCTCAGCCAAATAAGGAAATTCTGTCAGTATTTAGTCACCCTCATGTCAGTAAACTTGTATGACATTAATTCTTCTGTGCAACATATTCATAGTGATAACACACACACACACACACACATATCTACACACACACACACATATCTACACACACACACATATCTACACACACACACACATATCTACACACACACACACATATCTACACACACATATCTACACACACACACACATATCTACACACACACACACACACAAACACACAAACACACAAACACACACACACACACACACACACACACACACACACACACACACACACACACACACACACACACAAACACTATAATCACAAAATCTATATACACACACATACATACTACATACATACTACATACATACACATATCTATATACACACACATACATACTACATTACATATACATATAAACTATTAAATGGGTTATAAGCGAACCGAATAACAAGAGGGTTTGTTAGAAAAAAACTTCTACTAATTCCACACTTATTTAAAACCACATGGAGATGAGCAATTCAAAAATTTTTATTTTTGGCTGAACCACCCGTTTCAAAGTATAAAGCTGTTTGCACACCAAAAGCTTAAGCCCATCTTAACCACATAAAAACCCCAAACATTAATTAAATGTAGCTTAAAGTGTTTTCCTACAGTAACATACCGCTTCAACACCGCTCAAATACATGAAACCAAACACACTTCAACATCACCAAACCATATGCTAGATAATCTAAACACATAAATCTGGCTCTCATTCTCACACTACCACGTCAAAAACACGAGACATGCCGCAGCAGCTCTGACGGCATCTGTAAGACCTTGAGACCAGCTTTCACGCCCTCTAAATCATCTTAGTGCACAGGGAGTTTGACGAGGAAAAAGCAATTAACCGAGTGATTAGAGTGATTAAGTTAGTTAAATGTGGTCAAGCTCTCTCCTTTGGACGACACAAATTGAAGAAGTCCAGGTAAATAATGCCATCAAAGCAGAAACAGCTACTCTCCTGATGTGGATAATGTAAAAGCACGGGGGCCTTCTGGTGCATACAAGGCAGCTGAAGTAAGACCGATCCATCATTGCAAGGTTATAAATGATGCACTCTGGGGAGGTCCTGAACAAAAAGATGTACTGCCGAACTACAGAGAGTGGAAGGAAAAGAGCAAAATCAAAATGGAAATCATTGCCAAGAAGCAGTTTAACTTGCAATTCTCCTGTGGGCGTTTTAAAATCATCCCCCCCTTGACTCCTGGAAACACAGCCAATACTTAGAGCAAACAAAGGTCAGGACGAGTGTTAAATCATTTGTCTCGTTTTTTCTTTCAAACAGGCCTGCTAAGCTAGCTCTTGCTGTCTGACTTGTAGAGCCGTAACCATGAGCGAGTCGCTGGGTACAAAGCTTCAGAGCTGAGGGAAAATCTTCTGGGTACCATGCGTTTTATTTTTCCTTCAGCAAAACGCCTTTAAAGATCATTTACACACCAACTTTCAGAAGACAGCTTCGCTAGTTCCCTAGCACATTATGAAAGGAGAAATATCAAGCTTTAATTACGCGAAAATTCTCTCTGCTGCATTCATATACAATTATGATATTAAATTTCTATCACAGAGGTTGAGATAGAGGCTCAGGAGACAACCCAGCTAACAAAACGTTTCCTTAACATTAAGTAACAAAACGCTCTAGGAACATTTTTCTAAGAAAAGTTGTAGTAACATTTAAAATATCCAGTTTTTCATGTTCATGTACTAATGTTATTGCCTGGTTTGAATAAAAACGTTATTCAAACATTTTTTTCTTCAACTTCTTAAAACATTTCACTAATTATACCATATATATATATATATTAAAAACTTCCACCAATATTACTGCAATAACTTTTTTGATAACTTTGAGAGAACTTTTAAAGAATGTTAACCAACATTTAACATTTTAAAGAATGTTAACCCCAGTTAGCTGAGAGTACCAACAATTGGTACATACAATTTTACAGGCAAAAAAACATTTCTACAATGACAGCAGTTCAAAAACACTGACAGGAATGCAATAGATGGCTTTCTCTGTGTATGGAGAAGAGGAGGGTTGGAAATGTGAGGTGACATTTTGATAAAAGATGAATTCTTGGTATGACGCAGGCGCAAATTTTTTGGACCTGCGTCCGGCCAAGAAAAACAATGAGAAAACAAATGCAGAAGGACAGAGATCAATCTCGGGGCGAGTGACGGCACACAGAGGCAGAAAGAGAGCGAGGTCCGGGCCGGCGACCTCAGCCCTGCCCAAAATCAATTGTGTTTTCAATCTTCACAAGAAGATTTGGTTTTGCTGGTTAACACAAGCGCTGCAAAAACCATTTTGAGGCCTTGTTAAAGACGGGGAAGTGAAACAAATGCAGGTGTGAGCTCTGAGGATGAGCAGGGGGGTGGGAGAGGGTAGGTCAGGACGCAAGGTGGGGGAGGAGGTCGGAGAGGGAACTAATCCCAGTCAGTTCAAAAGCTCCTTCAGTTCCTCACCTTCCCTTTCTACTCCTCGCTAGATTCTCATTTGTTTTCTTCCTTCACTACAGAGGGCACTGGAGAGCGGGGAACCCGTGATTGAGTATTTCAGCCACCCTTAAGATTGTCTACCTTTTGTTAGCGATTTCCCACTTGTGTGAGGCCACTGATGTGTGGAGAACATTTAAGGGCTACGGTCTCCACAGACGTCCGCTGGGATTTACTGCTAACCCTCGCAGTGAATAGAGGACACTTCCCCGAGCAGTCTTACGGAGGAAGGTATTCTAAAGGGCCTTTTGATAAGAAATAACATCACGGTCCAGACAATAGAGTTCCTCCTAAGACATTAAAAGAAAACAAACCATGAAAAGCTAGCAAAGCCAGTGCTACGCACTCTAAAAATACTCTGATAAACTTGGAGGACGTGGAAAATTACTCACATGAAAAATATCTAGTATAACCAATTGTGTTGCATGAAATCTCAAGCCTGTTTCCAAAGCGTTCGCAGAGGCCTTCGTTAATCTTCATTATTTTCTTATGCGCGGTCACGTTAACCTTTCGATCCAATTCGATTTATTTACACACCGCTTTCAACAACAGAGATTGTCTTAAAACTGCTTTACCCAGCGTCGGGCCCCAAACCACCCATGATCGAGCTCAAGGCCACGGCGGCAAGGAAAAACGTCCCGAGTGTAAAGGAACGAACCTTGGGAGAAAAATGATGCGTCTTCAAGACAACTTTTGGATGGCTGCCATTACTCAAACTGCTGAGGCGTTGTCATGTTTCCAAAGTCTTACCCTGTATATGAGAAAAACTCTTCACACCAAATACACAAACACCTCTCGTTAAACAAGCTTATCAAATCAGACTTTAAGGGCTCAGCGAAGCAGTCAGGCTTACAAATAGAGCAGTGTACTGTTTTTATTACCCGAGCCTGAGGTAAATCGAACGCCGTTATTAAATGTTAGCGGTTCACCAGGTATGCTAAATTAACTAACAGTGAGTGCTCATGATGCAGTCATTACAGATGGCCCACTCTCTCACTGTCCTCACTGAATACTGACGCTCAGAGAAAGAGAAAACTGTGACATATTATTACAGCAGTATGACAATACAGTCTGTCACCCAGTACATTATGGCTAAGTGTGTCCAGTGTTTAACGTGGGCCGGTCAGTGAGTCATGGAGTCAAAGGCACCACCGAGAAAATGAGACAGAAATAGAGAAAAAGGCAGCCTGTGGGGAAATAAACATCAAATAGGTGATTTTTAGTTGGCTTACTTGCTTTTAAGAACAACATGAAATCAAATCTCGGTATATAAAACCTTCATTATTTGTTATTCTGTTTCACTCTGCAATATTACATTGAGAATGTCGTATTTAAACGGCAAACACTTGTTACAAAACATTTTCTGTGTTCTGATTGGTCAAAACATACACGACAGTAACCGCAATGATGCAAAACACCTGTTCACCCAACTTCGTCCTTGTATCTGTGTCCTTCTCTCTTACACAAAAATTAATTATCCTTCACACAATGAGTAACATGAGACACAACATCCATGTTTCACTCCTCTCTGTGCTTTCAGTGACAAACTCTCTGTCTGGGCTGGAGGAGGTTAAATGTTGCCCCCGGGACAGCAGAGGCTGGCTCTCACCCAGACCGATATGGGAACCAGGGCAGAGGAGGCATAAAGGCTTGATTGTGGTGGAGCACTGGCTTGGAAACAACTTTCAGAGCTAATGAAACTAAAGCCTGGCCACAGCAGCACAACGAACACCAGAGCGAGAGAGGTAGAGAAAAAGAGAGAGAGAACGAGAGAGAGAACGAGAGAGAGAGAGAGAGAGATGAAAGCAAAAAAAGAGAAGTACAGAAAGGCGATGAGAGACAGAGGATGTAAGAGAATGAAAACTAGAGAAGAACAAAACTGAGAAAAGTACAAAAAGACAGAAGCACAGAAAGAAAGAGAGGGAGAGGTAGAGAAAGAGAGGGTGAGAAAGAAGAGAGAGGTGGTGATGAGGTAAACAGGAGTTGTTTCAGCTTAGTAGAATAAGTGTACTTTGTATTGAGACCCACTCCAAGCCGATTACAATAAACCTATGACTAAACATAAGCCATCCCATGTAATTAGGGCACATGAAGGTTTACACAGGGAGCAAGACTCTCTGTGGTGATGTGGGGTGACACAATAGCTGGATATCTTTCCTTAATCATAACGTGACTTTTCCACATTGTGCGCCTTCAAATCGGTTGTCTCAACATATCTTAAACGTTTTGGAGGAAACAACTGAAATCATTTAGTCATGTCTTGCACTGAAACAACAAAACCAACGGAGCGCATTAGCACAAAAAGACTGCATGCTAATGGATCCAACTCAAAGAGCCTTTGTGAACAGGCTTTTAAAATCTTAAATCTGCAGTGTTGTGCAATAAACGCCCGTTAGTGCTGCTTAAGTGTGTGTGTGTGTCTGTGGAGGGACCTCCCAGCTAACAGGGGACATTCTCAGATTGTTGGCTAACATTCCCTAAAGGTTCTCTCAAAGTGCTCAAAAAAATGTTCTTGCCATAACACTAGTAGAACGTATTTAATGGTATATAGCATATCATAAATGTTATTCTTATGTTGTTGGTGTAAAATTAAGAACATTACAGATTTAAAAAAAAACGCTGGAATGACGTTCTTAAAACCAAGCAATAAGGTTAATACATTGCTTAAAAAATTGGATGTTTTGGACGTTCCTAGACCTTCCGAAATAACATTTAATGTTTTTGTTACTTAATGGAAACGTTACAGACACATTCTTACAACCTAAAATTGTTAGCTGGGCTTACACCTCCCTGAGCGTGAGCTGTCATGGCACAGAAAAAAGGTCTCAGAAAAGAACAGAGCTTCTAAGGAGACAGATCGTGTGACCCTGCTGCCCCACGCCACCTGCTCTCCTCCCAGGAACCTCGTTCTCTTTCTCCTCACTGCTCGCCGGGAGACACTGGTAATTGGCCCACGCATACGCCCACACACACAAACCTCCGGGTATTTGCTGGACTGACACCCATGTGGGCACAACCTCCAGATGGGCAGACTTGCAGAGTCATCAAGAGTTTGCGACAAACTAACATCCAACCTTCCAACGACTCGTTTTAAAGGCTCACGTCACGTGCAAAATAACTACGAACGGTCAATTTCTAATTTTATCGTCTCCGAAGACAGTCACTTCATTATGCTGCACCTCTGCCAACTCGCAAACAACGCGGGCGCTGAGGTCTTTAGCGCCCCGGCGTGTGTTATTGGATCGCCCTGCCTGTTCGAAATAACGATCTGCGGCTTTACGTACAGACGGTCGACAAGTACGGCGCAATAAATCGGGCCGCAGCAAGACTAATATAGTCGAGTGACCTAAGAAGCTACAAATCCTCCACCGCTCCTTTAATCACAATGATTTAGCTGTTGTCTACTGCCAGCACTGGCGCTGGTGAAAACACCCCCAGGGCAAGACGTACGGCGTGGGGCAAGTGAAACATCTGCATAATTGAGCCCTTCAATCAAGTCAAGTGTATGTTAGGTCCACTCAGACACAGCTGATTACAAACAAATGGAGCTAGGTATTTATACAGGGCTTGAAATAGACGACAGCCAGCTTACTCAAAAGCATATCATACTGCAAACAGAAAAGTTCACCTGGGCCAAACAAAGATAAGAGTTGACTATCAATCTTTGGCCCGCCTGCTGTAGATATAAGGCTTGCAAAAACGCTCCTTATGTATTTTACCAAGCAAGTCAGGACCACCTGGGCCTCAGCGGAGGCTGGTTGTTTTAGAATTAAAGTTTTAACTGAATAATTACTGGCTAAAGATTAATAGCAAAACCGAACAGAATTGTAAAATTCGGACAGTTTTCCAACTGGTTTTCCAAACACTACCCCAGTTTTCTATTGGTTGAACACAAAGATAGTCACACCCCTAAACTCACACCATTGGTTAAACCAATGTTGTTCTGTCAGCCAGCTCAAACAAACGGCAATACTGAAACTGCCACAGAACCACAGTGTTTACAATTTTCTGGAAAATTAACTTACAAATGGCTTACTTCAGTGTACAGTGTAATGTACAGTGTCAGTGTACATTAAGCTGGGGGAGAAAAAGTTGAAAAAAACATTGAAAAAATTACAGCAGCTTTGAGCAAGAAGTCTTGGCTACTTCAGCCAGTGGAAACAGACTAGCGGAAATAGTGGCCTGGTCTTTTATCTCCAAACTGCAACATCTCAACCGGCTTGAAAGTCTTCACATGAAAGAGCTCGCTGACGGCCGGTGTTTCTCATCACAAGCGCGCATCTCTCCTCGAAATTAGCCAAAGGAAAATAAAGGGATCTTACCTTGCCAAACTGTTCAAAATACTGCTTCACATCTTCAACTACTGTGTTAGCCGATAATCCGCCTACAAATATTTTCTTTGTTCTTGTGACCATCTGGAAGAGAAGAGAAGACATAAGATTAGGTCCATGTGAAAGCATTTCAGAGCAAACATCAAACGCACGGCCAACAAAAGTGGCTCTAAGAAGCTCGGAACTAGAAAAGAGGGAATTGGGAGGAATTGGGAGATGACCGGTTGTGGGTTTTCTGTCCCATGAGGACACTGAAGCGAATGTTCTGTGTGATTTCTTCAGTGTGTGAGATTGCGCATGGGGGACTGGCTAACACCTAGCATGCTAGGTTCAATGTTGTCTTCACTACCTGTCCTCTCTGTCTCAGCATTACAGACTTGACACTTTTGGTTTCGCACTAACAAAAACACCTGAGCTGTGAATGGTGTTTTTCTTGTGTGCGAGTGTGTCGCAAAGACCCAACACGTAATCCTGTTTCATTTAACCCGACTGGAACAAGAACATCTCAGAAGAAAACATGACAGTTATCAGGAAACGCATGTGGTGAGCTGGTTGGATAGACCTTCAAAGATGCCTTAATTGAGTTACAAAACAAAAGGTGTCGGAGGTGCTACAGTGAACCGGGCAAGATCTCAACCAGAGAGAACAGACAGTAGCGGAGGTCGCAGTCGTGCAACCAGGCCCATTTTTCAAAACACAATTAACTGTCCCTGCCGGAGAGACGGAGCGGCAAGCCCTGACTTCCCTTCATGCAGCAACGTTAATTGTGTTGAGAGTTGGTGCACTGAGATCAAATAGCCCACCTATCATATAGGGCGATGATAACGGCTAACAAGAGAGCTCCTCAGGCGATGTTAAGGCCTTTTGAAGTTAACAAAGAGAAGGAACTTGTCAAACCGCTGCTGTTAAACTCATGTGGATTTTTATCAAATGTGCGCCATGTCACTGTGGTGCGGCGGTCATGTTCTACTGACACTCTGAGCTATATTGAAAAACGTTCTTATAGCCAAGCAATAACATTAATACAACACCTAAAAAACGAGACGTTTAGCACGTTCCTAGAACTTTTAACATTATAACACTTTTGTTACTTAACAGAAATGTTAGGGAGACGTTCCTACAACCTAAAATTATTAGCTGGGATGGCGTTAATGCAGGAGTCACAGTTTTGAATCCAACCGCTGTGACCCCCTGCATAAAAAAAGAAAAACAAACACACAAAAAATCAGCTTGTCCACCTTAAAACACTACAGGGTCAAACTCATTCCCAAAATTCAAACCCATAATTTTGTCCCCTCTATCGGCATCCCTCAAGAACGTTAAAAAATAGAGCTGCTTAATGAGAAAAAAATCAACCACAGCTGACGGAGAAAAAATTAAGTAACCCTGAGCATTTCTTTCGACATCATTCAAATCCATCATACACAATCTTGGCAAGCGAAACACTCAGCTCTCATCTGAGCTGGCTGCATCCCAAACCCTCTCCAAAGCACTTTCGTTCTCATCTGCACCCCACCACGCTTAATCTGTCTGTCTTTTCCCCTGTCGTTTTGTGCAGGCCCGGGCCGCCCGACATGTCAGTGGAGAGTTAAGTTTTTAGTGGCATCTTTATGTCCTCTGACAGCACCAGCTTCAGGCTGATGGGATTCCTCAGGCCCTGGAACAACGCAATTACTCTGTCCATTTCTCTCCATGGTGACAGGAGACAACAGCAGGCCTCTGCTCTTTCCTCACACCCTCTCTCGGGATTCAACGGCAGAAATGCCTCGCAAACGCCGCGCTGCTGACACCGCTAGCTCGGCTAATGCATTAGCATTCAGAGTGCTGGTGGGGACGCAGCATTGACCGAGTGTGTGTGTCGTGCCTTTTTTTCAAAGAAAACAATTCTAGGGAAAACTATGGTGATTTGCTGGTGTATATATGTATATATGTATGTAACGTTCCTAGAACATTCAAAATAACATTTTTACGTATCTGTTACTTAATGAAAACATAAGGGAAATGTTCTTACAACCTAAACTGTTAGCTGGGTCTCCCAAGCTAGCCTATTCCCAAAACCCACTAGCTCTGAAACTAGCAAACAGACCCGCCTGACCAGGTTGGGAGACCAGGAAACAGGCGCAGGCTGGTTTATGCTGTTGTGCTTTTTTCCTTGACCCCGAAGCCTCAAAGAAACAATCATTATAAACACACAACAGGCTACCGACAACGCGCAATTTAATTAGCCTTCGCTTAGATAGGAAAAGCAGATAGCCCGCCAGACAACCCTTGATTATGGGGCTCGTCCTCTGTGAGCGTGTCTGGCTCGTCCTTGCTTCTCTCTCCCTCTCGACACGCCAGCTTTCCAAACACCATGCCGTTTTAAGACACATGCGGCAGGAACGTGTGAGTCACAAGGGAGAGGTAGCAGCTAACCTCAACGGGCTGTGACAGAGAGGTGTCGGGTACGAATAACTTCGGCACGTCCTGTACCGGCATGTTCCGGCCCCCCAAGCCTGTGCCCACTGCTGAGGGATTCACAGTTTCAACTCCGACACCTCCATCCACAGCCTCTCATTATCTGTGCAAATCTGAAAACACATTCATGTCAGACATTATGGGGAAGACTTTAACATGGTGGAGATGAGGAGGTGTGAGTGTATTCAAACTAAAGGATATAAAAACATCAGGCGCTTCCAGCTTATGGAAAACGTGGGCTTATGAAAACTACAAACAAACATTCATTGCCAAACTAGCTAGGCAGTACTACAGTAGCTTAATATAAGCTACATTCGCAACCCTGTTTCTTGAAACCTGTAGAAAGCTGTAAAAAAATTGCTACTTGTAATTTTTTACGTTTAATCAACTTGACTATAAAAGTCATTTCAAATTAACATTTTAAATCTTGACTGGTGCTGAGTTGCTGTAACTTATCAAAATAAGTTTTTCAACTTTTTTATAAGTTACAGCAACTCAGCACCAGTCAAGATTAAAAATATTAACTGAAAATGACTTGTACAGCCAAGCTGATTAAAGTTGATCATTTTTTTTTACACTGCCGAAATCCACTCTGTCATTTTTAACTGTAATACATTAAAACATTAAATAAACATTCAAACGATATATACACAATGAATACTGCTAGAAAACCATGCAAATTTAAAAAAGCACCTTAATAATATAAAAAAGTATATTGAACTAAAGAAAAACTAATTCATTTCTCTTGCAGTTCAGGTCCTATTTTGTTTCCTATTCATGCAAAGCACCAAGGCCCTCGTAGAGGGGCCGGAAACGTCAAAGTGATGACATATCGCAAGAAATTTCGCTATCGCAAGACCTTAAAAATTCAGCCGTGAAAATCTATGAATATGAAACAGCACGTCTCGCAGGATAGCCGAGATATAAGAACTGCACGGGGTTATGTGTGATACAGTCTGAGCAGTATGTTTAGAGATGCTGCGCATAGGAATTTTTGCAGAGCAGCAGAGTTTGTTGCTTTTAGTTGGCTGCTGGTGCTGATGTTGCCGTTTCCAGCCCTGTCATCTTCCAGCAGCAGTGCTTGATGCAACTCGGCATGCCTGGAGAACACTCCTTGCTCTCCACCAGCGAGAGGAAATGTCAGCAGACAGAATGTTTCTAGAAGATGCAAGTCTAGCTGAAGGTATTTACTAGTGCTGAAACAAGCGCAGGCGATCAGAGGTGATGTGTATGTGGGCTTTATAATGCAATATAATGCAGTGCCATTGAAAGCATCAAAATAAAAACCCAGTGGTGTCTGTGGGGCCTGGCAGCAGATGTATATATAAAAATGGATGGATGGACAGACAGACAGACAGATAAACAGGCAGGCAGACAGATACAGATAGACAGATAGATGAATGGACAGATGGACAGACAGGAGATATATAAATATCTGGAGGTATCAACTTCAAATCAATTGACATTCATATTACTATATTACTCACATCTATGGTAAACTTGGAAAACTACAATGTTTTCCAGTTTAATTTACTGTGGCAATAAAAAGCCACTGCAATAATATGAAACATATTTGCATTGAGAAACAGCAAGACATGTCAGAATTTGCTGACACTTTAAAAGAACACGACTGCCAGGAAGGCTTTCATTTTGACGACATTATAGACTCAAAATAAGCAAGACAATTTTATGTGCTGCATAAAGAGTGGAACTGGGAGGCAAATTAGATTTTTCATAATATGTAATTTGTAATATTGTGGAGGACGTTACTGGAGATGTTTCTCTTACAGAGGTAGAGTGTCTCTCTGGTGAAGATGAGAGGAGGAATGCAGGAGGTACCGGTGACAGCAAAGTTCACCATTTATCTGCGGTGAAATAAAATGGATCGAGATGTATCCTGCAGCCCAAATTGGAAGAATGTGATAGGAGTGACAATTTAATATTGCATCTACTCTCCTCTGGGCACAAATGGATCTAATTAAGATCTTTCATTAGATGTGACGCAGCCGAACCCACCCTGAAAACATGGATCCTTATCAGAGCGCAGGACAATCGCAGGGATACAGTCATACCAAATCAAGTTATATCCCCAACACAGAGGGAGGGGGCGAATTTGACGACTTGATGACTTTATGAGGGTTACGCAGAGTTTAACAAAGAACAGAAAGCGAGGAAGGCAGAGTGAGCCTCAGAACACCTGCCACGCTTCCTGTGGAGAGTTCCCCTTCCCAGGATTCTCCTCTCTTAGGCCGGGGGAACCACAGAGACCCAACTAATATGTTTAGGTTGTAGGAAAGTTTCCCTAACGTTTCCATTAAGTAACAAAAACGTAAAAAATGTTATTTTAAAAATGTGCTCAAAGAACGTTCAAAACGTCCAGTTTTGTAAACATTTTGAAAACGTTCTAGTAAGAACATTTTTGACATACAATATATAATGTTAAAAACAATTCTACTAACATTACTACAAGAACAATTTTTTGATACCTTTGACAGAACCTTTAGAGAACTCAAGCCAACGTTCTGAGAATGTTCCCTGTTAGCTGGGAGGCCTGCTCTTGTTTTTTATTTGTGTTTACTCTGGCTCTCTGATCAGCTGTGTAGTGGTCTCTTGCTGTTGATTGCGTCTGACTAACACCGGGGCTTATGCGCTTATTGTGAGTGAGGACCAGTCAAACTATGCTCTTGTGTTGTGACGAAGAGTCTTTTTTTAATCAGTCCTCTTTGCCTGGCTGGATGCCCCCCTGATTAGAGGGAGATAATGAGACTCCCCTCCTCATCTTCCTCCTAGACCTCTTCATCATCTCAAATCACATATTCATCACTGATTGCTGTCTCCTTGTTCCTCCACTGAATCACACACACTCCAGGCAAACAGGCTAACATACGGCTGGGAATCGAGATCCTGTTCTTACCTAGAATTGATTCCATTGCTAAAAATACTGGAATGATGTCACAATGTTGAGTTCCGATAAATGCATCGTTTCAACGATGCATATCGCCACCACGTAATACAATAACTCTAAATAAAATAAACAAAGTCTAAAATATCATACAAAATTAAATATCATACTAAAAAGAACATTAAAAACACATCATAAAGTTGTATGGTAATAAATGAAGCCAAATGAATATCGTTTTCGTTTCGTTTTTCTATATGAACAGAATATACCGTACAGTAGAACCCTTCAAAATGGAAAAGCCTTTAATGGAATCTTTAAGTAGAATCAGAACTGAAACCAGAATCATTTAAAAGCAGCTGGAAACAGTGACAGCTACTGTAGGCAAACAGCTACTGTACTGTGAAGGCAAACCAATCTTGCCGAGCTCTGTGCAGGGCGTTGACACTCCCCTGAGTGACAGAATCCAGTGCACTTGTCGCATTCTATTCTGCTGCGTCTAAATTTAGGCCGCCAAGCTCCAATTTGTACACAATTTTGCAGTGTGGAATTTTAATGTCGACATTCAAATGTACTGGGCCAAACAGCTCCTGCCTCTGCGCCTGCAGCTAACCCTGACTGACAGGCAGTCAGAGGCTTGACCGAAAGCTGAGAATAACTGATTAGCGACGTTGGCAAAAACCGCTGGATGCGAGGCTCCTCTGCCCCAAACCCCCAGTCACACATCAGAGCAGATTTATTTGATGCACTATCATACACTGCTAATCTTCTCTCTGTGTGAGTGTATCATTGGTGTAAATAAGAGATTTTGCCGTATTCCTATAGATTCACTTCCAACGCATTCACTTTCTAATTAGCACTGCTTGCTAAGGGCAAGTATTATTATGTTTGCTCGTACTTAGGGTTGAACAAATTAATCACGTTGGCACGAAACTCATCCTGCACTGTTTGTGCTGCAAACGCGTAAGACTAGAGGTGGGCTGTTGTTGATTTGGGCTAGTAAGCTACCACCTAGCAACATCCTAGTGACTCCATAGCAACAAGTTTTAAAACCACTCAGAACACCTTAGCAACCACAAAAAAACCAGAGCATCACCCATCACCCGGTTTAGATGGACAAAATTGTAAATGCCAAAAAACAAACAAACAAACAAATGAAAAATTATAGTAAAAAGTTAAAAACAGCCACAACAGATACATAAAATTAGCTAAAGCACAAAAGATGCATACAAAATTGTACGTCGCATTACAGAAGCTGTGTTTTAAAAATGAAATTTTTGCCATGCAAAAAGAACTTTGGATGGGGAAGGAGGGAGAGCGTGTATCCAGGGTTAAACCAGTCCAATCCAATCTCTGGTGTACATTTATAGACCCCTAATTGATAACCGCAATGCCATTACACTGAGTAGATGAGTGGGGTAAAGATGCTTAATGCAAATGGCAGGTGACAGCCCAAAGCAGAGCTACTTCAAGTTTACAGCAGCCATCTCCACACTGACAGCAGATTGGCTGCCAAACACAGGGCCAAAACGAGCTTTCACTGACCCTCAGGGCACGTAAATGAGGCTCTGGCTCTTTCAATGGAAGATCCCTCCCAAGCCACTTAGAGGAGCCCAAGGCAGCTCGGGAGTCAAGGGTTGAATGGAAGCAGACCCAACAGGTTAATGGCTGCTCATTCTGTTTGGAGCCATTTAGAATCCTAATAAAAATTAAATTCAAATCTGCAGCCACATTATGTTCACATGCACCGTCTAAAAAAAGATGTGCATGTCCCTGTGCATGCAAATTACCGGTGTTGAAAATTATTTTATTCCAGAGAAAGTCTTATTGCTTACATTACAGACAAATTGTTCTAGCTTCATTTATAAATTATAGATAATATAGTTATACATTTTAAAAGATAATGTTCCTCTAAATAGCTTCAAACATTTGCTACTTTTTGCTGGTAGATTGTGGTGCAGCTAACTAGTTTTTCAAAGACTAGCTTGACTGTAGTTTAATTACTTTAAATTATGACCAGCTCGTAGCATGGTAGGCAACCGTTTTAAAATAACCTCCCCAGCACTGCTAATTACCTAGCTGTATTTACATCACCATAATACAACATTTGCAGAGGATCAATGCAATGGCACTTTTGCAGTTTTAACGTTTTTGTAATAAACGCTTTAATTAAACTATAGGAAACAGGCGTCTGAAAATGTGAAAACTAAAGGTGCTATAAAATTTCTTACAGGCAAGAAAAGGAACACAATTTTCTAGACGGTTCAAGCAAACCCAAAACTTTAGAGCTCCAGGTTAAAGGTTGTGCTGACTCGATGTCTTGCACTATCTACAGAAGTGCCATGAAAAATCAAGAGATCTCTGAGCGCCTCAGTAAAAATCCTTGTATGCCAAACTGCTGAGCAGACACACTAAAGAGCTCTTTATATTTGAATTTCATAAGACTAGAGGGAAAAGGAAAACTACTCTCTCTTTTGATTGCTTTGGTAAATTTGGATGCAAAAATCAATGCTGTATTTAATGAATGCTCGTTCGCCGCTCTCTCCTGAATCATCACAGCAATTCTGAGGCACTTTAGCGTGTCAATTTTGGGCTACTGCAGCTTTAAGGGTGACCTGTAGGAGCTCTCTAAATCTTTAGCCACTGATGTCACATTGCTACAATATACCCAGGTCATCTGATCGGTGCTTTGCCAGAGCTGTCTCATGTGAACAGAGGGAACCACTGACAACCGGGTCAGCTCAATGTAACGGTGGCACTGCATGCAATTAATACAAATCAATATCTGCATCATCCCTTTAATGGTGACCAGGACCTGTAAATCATACTGTACTGTTAGTACACAATATATAAGCATCTATGATGCTCTGTAGTGATGTCACAGGTCATTCAGAGGTCATCTACCGACATGCTCATAATAAAAAGATTAAAACTAGATTTTTAGTTTTTCTGAAGTGGTGCCTGCCCGTGCAAAACTCAAAAATTCACCTTTTATGGTGCTAGAGTGCTGTGGCTGGTTGCCAGGGTGTTGCTAAGCTGTTTTAATGGTGCTCTGAGTGATAGCTCATGCCTCTAAGATCTCTGGGATATTCTGTCTCAAACCAATATGTTTCCAATATGTTTGTCTAAGTTCATGGGATTTTTTGCCCATTTTATCATCCACCAGACACAAATCAAAAAACAGCACATCTCCTTAACAAGAATCAATACAGTCAAATGCCAAAGTAAATATTTTATTCAAATCTCTAACAATGAGCCATAGTATTTTGATGCTTGCCAACCATTAAACACTATATTTGGACCGCTCTTAAAACCTCTCTCATTAAAATTGCTATAAAGAATAGATTAAGTATTATATATACACCACCAAGCTGGTATATATCTTGCAAAACAAACTGTGTGTGTTCTTTGATGCAGACCTCTGTAGCGTGTCTTTGTAATTTCAAACTAACACCAATATTCCTCAATGACAAACTATAGCAATACCCCCTCCGTGGCTTTATCTTAATGATCTGATGTGCTTTACACTCGAACCCGGAGTCAATAGATTATTGTACAGTTATGAAGATAGATTGCGGCCGCTCATAACTCCTTATAGGACCCAGGAGATGGCTGGGCTGATACACCTCGCGGTCTCTGTTCAAAAGAACTCACGCGGAATCTCAATAAGCTTTCAGCCTTGATAAACAGTCTGAAGAATGGAAAAATATTTTCACATTAAGGAGCGGGGGGGTGAGAAAAAAAACGAGAGAAAAAAATTGAGCGCTTGCCCCTCAAAGCGATTCTGAAAAATTAATATGCTAATTAAGTGCTTGCTTGGGGCGAAATCTTCGAAACTTTAGCAAGGGAGTTATAAGCACTTAACAAATTACTTACACTATTACGCTGGAAGCTGTATACATTTTTAAAGCGACTGTACTTTTTCTCCACACTCTCGCTTTTCACAATAGATCTCGCCTTTCTTTGCAGACAATTTCTCCCCAGCTGCCATTTAGGAGTATAAAAACGATATCAGACTTTTTTGTCCTTCTGTGAAATATTAAGTATGCTGTCAGCCGAGAAATTTATCGGCACTGTGCATCGTTCGAAGGCAGACCTTCAGCAATCCTTTCTACTTCTGAAATGTCTGAACTTATAGTGAAATAATCTCCACACAGCAAGACGAAGCTTCACATCAGTTTAATCTGTCGGGGAGAAAGAGAAGAGCCAACAAACACCTTCAGCATCCATCCCGCAAGCCTCAGGCGAACTTTAAATTCACAGTATCCACTTCTAGGCTTTGTTGCACGCCAAACATGCTTGTTTGCATTTGGTTGCTTGTGTGTGTGTGTGCAGACGTCCCGCCAAAGATGTCTGAGCAAATGCGGACCAAATAACCCAGAACCATATCTGAAGTCAAGATCGACTTCATTGTTTTCTGCACTTTGGTGGGGCGAATCCCCTTTACCCAGCTAACAATTTAAAGTTGTATGAACGTTTCCCTAAAGTTTCCATTAAGCAGCAAAAATGTTAAACGTGTTATAGGAACGTTCTAGGAACGTTCAAAACGTCCAGTTTTTTTAGACAATGTAGACCATTATTTAAACTTTTTAAATCCTTAACGTTTTTAAAACGCTCCACAAACAACTTAAAATAACTTAATACACGATATATAACGTTAAAAAAATGTTCTACTCACATTACAGCAAGACCTTTCTGCTATCTTTGAGCAAACTTTTAGAGAATGTTTGAGAACGTTCCCTGTTAGCTGGGTACGACCTTGAACATCATCTGTGATCTTTAATTCAGTAGAACTTAAAGGAACAGTTCACCTACAAATGCAAATTCTGTCAATTATTGTTCCATTCCCAACATTCATTCTTCAGGGAAGACAAAGGGAGACATTCAGTGGAACGTTATCTATACAATGAAAGCAAATGGGGACTGACGCTGCCAAGCTCCCAAAAGAACAATAAAGCACAATTAATAATATTCCACATTTTCTGACGCCATACGATAGCTTTGTGCGAGGAACAGAGTGAAATGTATGTCACTGTTTGCTGAGAATCTTGCCCTTCAGTACGGCTCTTAGAACTCATTTGCATCCACATATATTCAAATATGTCCAGTTTAAATATGCAGAATTACAAATGAGTTTTAGGAGCTGCAGCAGATTTCGCAGAGTGAATAATGACAATTTCTCATCATTTTTTAAAGCTCAAAGCATCCAGCCTCATTCTCTCCCACTGTATAGAAAAAAGCTATGAGAACATGAGATTGAGTAATTAATGACCAAATTTAAAGAGATAAGAGAAAATTCTTCCATCATTTACTCGCTCTCATGTCATTTCAAACCTGTATGACTTTTTTGCTTCTGAGGAACACAAAAGATGATATTTTAACCAACAGTGGCACCCATTGACTTCCATTGTATGAACACAAAACCACTGAGATGTTCCTCAAAATATCTTCTTTGTGGTCCACAGAACAAAAAAGCCACACAGGTTTGGAATGTCATTAGGGTGAGGAAATGATGGAAGAATTTTTTAATCTCTTTAAACATTTAGGTGAACTTTTCCTATACGTTTTAATGTTGAATAATCAGGTCGCTGATGTGATTTTAAAAGGTGAAAACATCAATCCATCCTTTCTCATTCAAATCTCTGTATGTGCTTGAACACAGAGGCTGCATTTATGCTTATGAATTCAAGCTATACAATTTGTCAGTTTGTGTGTTCTCTGAGGGAAAAAAAACCCCACAGAAAACAAGTGAAATGCACATAAAGTGTCTGTTCGGCTGGCGGTGGGTAATTAGGGCCCAGCTGGCCGGCAGAAGACGTGGACTGATGCAAAACAAAAGTGATGGACAGGCTAGATTTCACATCCACAACCCACAGACCCGATCTCCTTCTACTGCCACAGCCTCTGACTAGGTTACTGAACACAGAAACGAGACGTGGCCCAGATAACAAACACTGGAACATCGGAGGCATGGGACATGAGCCAGCTCCCCTTTCTTTTCAGCCTGGAACAGACACACTGAATAGATATGCTTTTACTTTTTATTCCAAAGTGTCATCATCTTACAAGAAGATCATCCAAATGGGCATCAGAAATTGGACTGGTATTCAGATGCTCCATCATGGAGACAGAACCAATGAGAGGTTGCTCCCAAGAGCTTTGTATGACGCTCAGACACTGGACCACCTCTGGGTTGTGTTTGAAGTCCACAAACAACATGGCAATCTTCCACAAGCACTCAAAGCCCTGAGCTAATGCACTCTCCAGTGTTCCATCTACAGTTTTGGTTCTCTCCGAGCTGTCACCCAATCTGATGATTAGACTCCAGTTTGCACTACACGTTTCAGCGTGAAGACGTAGTGATCGCCGTTTTCAAAACATGCAGACATACAAACTAGCTGGCATAAACGCCGGACTAGTACAACATTTCATTTTTAGTATTGTAACTGGTTATGAACACAAAGGTTGTACACTGTGGTTAGATTAAAGCTAGGGTTGGCGATTTAAGGTAGGCTAGCAATAGCAGGCTAGCTTTGAAAACGTATGATCCTGCCCTCCCTACATAGCACTCTACAAAGCCACGCCTCCTCCAACACAAACGCAATGCAAATACAACATTTGACAGGCAAGAAGGACATCCTACCATTGCATTAAGATTGAATGTAATGATTGGACAAACATTATATGGTCCTGCGACTTTCACATACGATGTTTATTTACATATTTAGACAACTTTACGTGATCGCTATCAGGATGTGAGGAGACTTTCAGCCAGCACAAAAAAAAAAAACATGAGCACTGTAAATTATACATAAAATACAACATTACCTTGTTATCCGAGCATTTTCTATTTTTACAAAGCAATCTGTTTCCCCTAAAAAAATATTAATGTTAAAGACAGACCCAAAAATTGCTGCAAAAGAACAAATTACAATATTTTACACAAATGCATAATATCTAGATATATTTATAGGCCAAAATGCAAATAAAGAAGTGCTGACAAAATTAAACCCCCTCCCCCCGAGATAAAATATTGAACAATTATCCGTCTATTAAAGTCCATAAAACGGCAATAATCAGCACACCTCAAAAAAAAAAAGCATGCACCTGAAAAAATACTTCCACGCCATAAAACAAGCCATTTCCTGTCTGCCTCAGCCGGTTTGTAGCAGGTCGCGGGGGTATACTGACTATCATTCTAGCATTCAGAATCATGGTGCCTTAAGGCGGCGGCACAGCGGCGGATGCAGCATGAGATTGATTGCGCCGGATGAAAGTAAAAGGGATAAGGTGCAGTCGGAGCTGGCGAGATGGCTCTAGGAGAGGGCACTTTCACTTTAATAGGACGATTGATTGATTGATAGCACTGGGTTCTCTTCTGCCACCTCCTTCAGTGACTTTTCCACAGCCCGTCGATAAACTGTTCCACGCCCGCCATACTGCGCTCGCTGGAGATTTTAAGAGTTATATAATCCCTATTGACGTACCAGCATTAACCATCCTCACACAATGCGTGTAAATCGCAGGGCTAGATTAAGGAAGTTACCGGGCACGGGAAGGATTATTGACGGAAAGCAAGGTGGAGCTTTACATTATCCCGCCAGTAGAGGAATCACTCTCATATTATCGCTTGCAACTACTGAATTCATTTGTCGTCATTGTTCTACCGTTTTGGAGTCCCCTGCTCTGATTGGTTCAGACTCTGTGGATCATGCTACCTGATTGGTTCATGTGTGTAAAAACCCACTCCTAATACCATAGGACCTTACCGTACCATACAGGAGAAACAATGAAGACATAATCTCATGGGAGACAGATTTGGATACAACACCATGTAAAATTTAGGAAAGAAAAACTGAAAATTTAGGCAGAAAGAACTGTATTAACATCACTTTAAAACAGGCAGCCGTTCAGAGAGGAAACTATGGCGACAATCACGACTTAAAATCAAAGGAGAGGTTGTTTGTTGAGCTAACAGAGATGGCTGGGGGCTTGTGGATGAGCGTAAGCAAAACAGAATTTCTTTTGATTGTTACTAGGCAGCGAGAGGCTAACAGAACCTCAAGTGAGGGATTAACTTGCAATTAGGACGATGGCTCTTATGAGTGACTCTGCCTTGGGAGAGAGGCCATACTGCTGTCACGCCACACAGCTGCTGCTACTGCAGATCTGTGGGCAGCATCCAAACTGCAGCGTGTATGGACGTGTGACTATACATAACATTTCCATCCAGAGCAGCGGCTTCTGTCACCATGGGGAAAAAAACTCTGTGACATTTTGTGCCTGGACAGCCATGTTTTTCAGACGACTTTAAGTAGCTCTGATCAATGGTCTCCTCTCTCTGAGTGATTAGTTTAATCCCACCTGTGGTGTTCAAGGACTAAAGCCATCAGAGAAGCATTTTCACTCAGGCTAACCGAAAAGCCCACACATACGTTCGACCGGGGCGGTTATTTTCTGTGAAAAGCTACTCTAACAATCTGCACGACTTAAACAAAGCCACAGACTCAATAACAACAACAACCTTGAGACGTACACATAATTACATTTCCATTTAATCCTATGAAAACAAAACCAGAGTTTTGTGGTTTTTAATCCATATGTGTTATCTGAGAATACATCTTTACACCAGTGTAATGTTGAAAAACATTCACTTTTGGTAGATGTACAAATCTAAAGTTTATAGTTTTTATCTTCTGGAAAACAAACCAAAAATATTGATGACTCATTCTGCACTGGACAGGATTTCGTCCAATAAAATGACAATGTTTTTTCTTGATACCGCCTACAATTGCCAAGCAGATAATCATTGTTCACTCTTAAAACAAAAGCCCTCAAACATATGCACGGACTTCCTGTTTAAAAAAAAAAGCTACATCAACAAAGAAAGCTACAATCAAGCGAATTAACAAGGGCATTTAGCAGACACTTTTACACAAAGTCCTTCAGCTTCACATTTAAAACCCGCTGTAATCAACAGATGGCACGCAAGCAAGCAATTTAAAACGCTATCTGTTAAGAAAATAACAGCTTACTGTACAGACACAAACAAGTTTTAACTAGTACAAATAAACCTAATAGAGAAACAATAAGACCTAGTGAGAAACGGCTGTTTACAACGATAGGGATATTAAAAAGGGACTTTCAGAGAAACCTTACACTTAACATGGCCACGTTTTCACACATCTGAAAAATCAAAGACCAAACAATCTGTTTCGACTCGAGTAATGCAGCACAGGTTGACTGGGTTTTAAGAGAAATTCTAGGGTGGGCAGAAACACGCTAGCAGAACTGCAGCAGAGCCTAAAGCACATGTTCGTACACACAAACACACACACCGAGAGCTCTGTTCATCCATGTGTGACCTGCCTCTGCACTGCTGCAGGGGTCGGCTGTAGTGGGAGTGTTTTTCTCGGTTAAAAACGCCTCTCTGAGTGTGCTGCCGCATCGAGCATCGAGTCCTCACCTCTCTGAAACACTCCATTACTCTCAGCCGGCCCTGCTCGCACACCGCGGCACTCCAGAGCCCCTCGTTTTCGTCAGGCCCTGCCTCCGTGACCCCTGGCCCAGATAGAGCCACTCTGTTGGGCTGTGACATGAGAACCCCCCACTGCCTCCCCCTCCTCATCCTCACCTGCTGAAGACTGTGACGCCATCTAAACACACACACAGCCTGCACTTCATGTTTTACATGCAGACTTTTGCTGACAAAACACGTGCCATGCTGACTGACTAATTGAGCATGTTTTGCCTCTATTCTAAAACACAACCTTCAAAGGTTTATCAAGGCTATGTGGGCTTGGGTAAATAGCCTGTCGCAACTAAACCCAGTAACTAATTCCTGGCTTATTTGTAGCGAGCACATACATACTTTATGTTTATTCTCGTATTATTGTGGCTATAATAAAACTCGGCGCTCAGAGGCGATACTGTCAAACGTCTGTTTATTAAACCGGACACGTTATCACTCAGCTAGCTAGCTATAAATATGTTGACAGTTTAATGAAGGTTTAAGTGTGTTATTTCTGCGAAAATGGCGACGTCAACCTGAATTTAAAACATGATAATTGTATTCTAATAAGTTCTAAACAGTCCACCCATCTTTTATCACCAAAAGCCTCCTTATTGGTTGAATTGACTCTGCTAGGCCGGGCAAGCTAACAGGTTGGTACAATTGGTGTTGCTTTCATTAAACTGAAAGACTCTCTTTAAAATGCAACTTGCTTGGTGTTTTGCACATCGCAACGATGGCTAGAGCCATGTGTGGTCACATGTGCACATAGAGTATGTTTGGGGCACAAAATTCGATCAATCCGGAATCGTTAAACTGAAAACTGAGTAAACCCAGTAATCCCACTTACATCTACCTCCTCAATCAATTAAAATGTTTTATGTGCGCATTTGGCGCTCCTCTGAGGTGATCAATATGCCTTTAAAGGCATTTTAAACATGAAACGCGTCGTATCCCTTTCTCAACGTTTTGATTTGGAGGTTTAGTGAGTTAAAATCCATTCTGCTCAAACTCCCTCGCTTCCCCAGAGAAGTGAAAATGCGACGTGCCTCTAATTTAACATCTGTCACACAGTGATATCAGCTTGGGGATAGAGAGAGAGAGAGAGAGAGAGAGAGAGAGAGAGAGGATGAAAAAATGACTTTGAGAGTTATTTGAACTCAACCAAGCTGGCTGCTCTAATTAATAAAGACTCAACACACAACACCGCAGAGCCCACGATCAGTTTACACAGTAAACAGGGCAGTGGTTCTGCCTTAGCCAGATAAGGCTTGTTCAAACCGATTTCGAGTGCAGTTCTGAGTGGAGCCGCCATCGGCCGCACTTTCTCTCTCGCTCTAATAGGAGCCATTAACGAGGGGCATAGCCCTTCTCTCCTGCTCTTGGATAACCATTCTCTATAATTGAAGCTACGGAATAGCTCTCCATAACTGGGATTTAAACGGCACGGGTGCAATATTTGGATGAATGATTTTGCCGAAGGTTCTCACCGCTTTCTCAAGCTCGGCTGCCCCTATGCTGTATTTCAATTTCGGCGTGAGCGTTCTTGCCAAGGAACGCACAACCATCTGCCCTGAAACACGTGAATATTTTCGTCAGGAAGTAGCTTTAATAAACGTGGCGCTTTCTCGACAGAGGCGGTGCGGTAGATTCTACAGTGCCCACCCTCCTCCCCGCACCCGACTGCCAAAAGCACAACAGCAGCATCGTACTTGAAACACACACACAGATACAAAAGTGTTGCATAAAAAAGAAGCTATGCTGCTGCATACATTGGGTTCTACTTGAAAAGCCCTCACTCCTTTATCCGGGAGAATAGCTCCTCTTTTGTTCTGCATAAATGCCAATTACCTAATTCTCTCTAGCATGCAAATCAGATGAAATGAGGGCACGGCAGATTGCCCACGGAGCGCGGCACCGTGCCGTTTCCACAGTGACAGGAAGGGTACCTTTTGGGACACTTCTCTACTTAACACTTTAATCAGACTCCATTTAGAGGCAAAAAATGTAATAGATTTTTTTTTTGCTGTCACTCTCTCTAGCTCTCTTCAAAGCTCGTGAATAATAACAATCACTTAGCCTTCAGACCGGTATACTTCAATTGTTGCCAATAGCTTGCACTCTGCCATACCCAAATTTGAGAGCGCAAAATTTTCGCAAACCAAATAGAATTTGCCAGTTCATATTACTGTAATTTCATTGCCTTTTCACACCACTGAAAATAACCAGCAATTTCCATGGCCATCCACCAGTGCCTGTTCTGTCTGGCAAAGTGTGCAGAGAAAAAGGCAAACAACGCTTCTACAAATCTCAACATGTCTGATATGTGCGTACCTCTGTGTGCTGTGACTGCACAGTGTACAGTGTATAATTATGACAACTTTCAAAACTATATTTGAGGAAATGGGCAGACAGGAAGTGATGAAATATGGTATCTGTCTCTGTCTATGTCTACCTGTCTATCCTATTTATATATATTTATAGCTTAAGTTTAATTATTCATATCTATAAATCTATAAATATAAATTTAAATTTGCTCATTCGTCTCTCCCTCTGTGTTATGTTTCATTCTATGTAAACAGACTTAGACTATCAATTTAAAAAATAGCTGTTAGATACTAATTTATATGTCAAGTACTTGAGTAGAAAAATTACCATAATGCCCTTTCATAATCTGTAGCTGCATCTGCCAATGAAAATATAGGTCAACCTAGATTTCATGTGTGCTACCACTTTCTACCCAAACTGAAGTTGCAATACACATCAGCGTTTCAGAGTAAAGCACAGACTGGTTGAGTACACTTTAAAGACCAGTGCTGAGCGATGAGCAAATCAATTCAAACTGACATTGCTGCAGAAACAAGGTAACTGACACAAGTGCTCTACAACGACGGTTCTTCAGTTCCCTCACATCTTCTACAACGCATTTGATCTACTTAAACGTATAAAAGCAGGGGTTTCAGCTTAATAGAACTCCTGGAGCAAACACTACTTGACAGTCCAAAGACCATCCTGGATCTTCTCCTCTGCCACATCCTCATCTATATGGATACGCCGTCTCATATCAAACAGATCCACAAACGCACAGACTCGAATCCAACCCAGACCCATCATCAACAGCCCCGTCAATACAAGAACTTTCTCCCTCCTGCCCTGGACCTGAAGCCTCCATGGCGCCGTGAATAACAATGAGGGAGCGCTGATGCGAGTGGAGATGCAGCCTCCAGGTTTTTGAAGGCTCCTCTGACATGTCTCAGGCTTCATGGAGCTCTCGGCCCTCCCTCACGGCCACCGGCGAACAGCCGTGTCACAGTCGTCCACTCTGGAGAATGACCTCGCTAATGAGGGGCGAAGGGTATCCGGTTCACCTCTACAGGCCACCACTCGGCCCCTGTGAATACTAATCACAGCAACAAAGTGAAGGTTAGACGCCCAGATCTAACAGAGTTTGTGGGTGGCGGACGGGCGGAAGGAAGGGAAACAGCTCAACAAATGGACCGTGAAGCATTTGTAGCATTTAGCACTGCTGTGTAGGAATCAATGGAAAAACACCCCTCTCTTAAAACATACGGCAGTCTTTTGTTATCTTAAAATGTTATTGACACCTCACTTAAGCGGCATATGGTGAATCAAACACATGGGCGTTTTTTTACAAAATAGTCCATGTAAGTACTGGCATTCAGCAAGGCTTTTGTGGGAAGAATTGCCAACGTGTGAGAGAAAAGGAAAAGTCTACTGCTGAAGTGATATAATGGATGGTTGCGGCTATATTTACAGTGTGCCGTCAGTAAGTGCTTTCAACTCCATCTCCACCAATTAAAGGTGACGTGACACGTGAGAGACCTTTAATCTTTCACCTTCAAGACATTGAAAGCTTTTAGTACGTGAAGGGCCTATATATTGACCAGCCCAAATAAATTGCCAAAATTTTACTTTTTAAAGAACGCAGCCGTAACAATGACTATTTAACAGCAGCATTAGCTCAAATCTACAAGCAGACAATAAACTGCTTGTTCGCTTTATTTTGGCGAGTTTTATATAAATGTGCATGACAAAGCTTTCGTATCATTTCAGCATCTCGTTTGCACTCATTAAACTGTATTAGACACTACTTAGTTCCAGTCCTTAAATTTGATTGCTGTACGAAGTGCGCTGATCCCGTTACATCACCGGAACACGTCACTGTTTGCATCACTCTGCTTGTCTGCTCTTGTTGGCCTGCGAGTTCTGCAACATGCGATGCTTCATTCTGCTTTGGCTCTCTTTGTTTTGGCTGGCAGAGCAAAAAACAAGCAAAATAACTGAGCAGATTACATATAAAATGCAAGTTACTCTTATTTAGACAGGTTGAATAAATGCAACATAAATGGAAACTAATTCTACATACATCACTATTGTATTGGCCATCTTTCTCTCTAGATATCAGCACTATTAAAAAAAACAAGGTGCAGGTGCAGGTGTATTTCACTGGCATCCCAGCTAACAATATTAGGTTGTAAGAACGTTTCCCTAGCATTTCCATTAAGTAACAAAAACATTTAAAATGTATTTTAAAAGTTCTAGAAACATTCAAAATGTCCAGTTTTTTACACTTTGTATTAACGTTATTGCTTGGTTATGGGAATGTTATGCTTCTGTAATGCTTTTAAAACATTCACCCTAACTAACTAACACTAACCACTTAACTTCTTTATAGTTGTGATCTATAACGTTAAAAAAAAAAAACATACTAACAAACATTTTACTTTGCAAAAATTTTGATAACTTCTGAGAACATTCCCTGTTAGCGGGAATGATGCAAAGCGATTTTACGTACCATTGTGTATAAATCCACACAAACAAGGCCCTTGACTCCCCAACAAATTGCTCTACAGGCACGAGAGGAATTTGCTCTATAAATGATTTATTGTGAAAGAAAGAGAGCAATTAATATTCAGCCAAAGAGTTACTGTTTACGCCCCCCATTTGCTCCAACCTCAGAAAGTCATCCATCAGCAGTACACTCCACATGGAGAGCAATGGACAGAGAGCAGCTTATTACCACACTGAGATAAAGACAGATGGAGAGAAAGAGGGATTACTGAAGCATACATACTCTTCTCTTACACTGGACATTAGGTCAACTGTCAGTTCTACTTAGTTAAAGGTTAGCCTACAAAAACTCCGATCCGTTTAGCATTTAGCATCGTCTTTCCCTACTTTTGTGACATTTTAAAAACGTTAGCTTTAATGTTAAACGTAAAACAGCGTTAATACTAAGTAAAAGCAGGGATCAGTATACATTTGCCCTTTGAATGATAGAAAATAAAAGTTATGACACCAAATGCCGCACCAAATGTTTCCAATTTTAAAATCCCACAGACTTCCACTGAAGGAGCCCGAGCCATATCTACAGCCCAGAATAATCACAGAACATGGGGATCGGCTTATCTGGTCCAATAGGCAACTACCAAGAACATCATAGCAACTGCATAGCAACACTTAACAGCCAATGAGAAAGCTGCTCCTGTTCTAAGTGACTGCACATTTTTATATCAAAAGTCATCTGACATCAGATGTCAAGTCATTTATTTATTAAAATCAGTTTACATTAGTTAACAAGTAACTAGTATCTCGCATCACTTATCAAAGATGCCCAATCCTAACTCTGCCGCCCGGCAGCACAATGGGGGACGATTTTTTCCGATATTACTTGCATGCGGCAAGCTACAGGATTTTTACCGCCACTTTTCCGTTATTTCTGTGTTGCGTGGCTGCGGACCATCTAGGCTGCGGCGGTTATTACAGAGGAGAGAAAGTTTTCCTGTATGCCGAGCGTCTCAGGTCGTCAGGTTAGAAAAGACTTCTGACTCTCTTCATGCCCCACCGCGTTCTACCATGCCAATTGATTTTCCTGTCTCCATACTTGTTCATCCCACTTAAAGCGCTTGTTGTCTATGGTGAATCTGTTGTGGCAAATTGTATCCTATAGTATCTCTCACCTGAAAGACAGACTTCCCCAGGCAGAGAAAAGGCCTTCAACAGGCCTGTATTATTGTAAGGGCCCTTCAGTCTTACCATTAAAGGGACACTTCACCCAAAAATGAAAATTGCCATTATTTAAAAACCCGTATACTGTTATTTTTTCTTCTCTGTGGAATTTAAAAGTATCAATTTTTAAAGGATCCTTACGCGGGAAAGTTCATAGTCACCAGGGGCTTTCAAGCTACGAAAAGGACAATAAAAAAAAAAACATAAAAGCGCTCCACATGACTCACATGCTATATTTCAAGTTTAGTAAAGCCAAACGGTAGCTCTGAGTGAACAGACCCTGGTCACTATGAACTGTCTGCATAATGATTCCTGAAAAATTCACCTTTAGCAAAAACAAAATAATAATAACCTGGAGTGAAGAATTTTCATTTTTAGGCCATCTACTCTTTGTCCTCATGACAGGGAGTCATAAATATGACATGCATAAATATGGCCCCAGAAATAATGTATACACATAAATAAACACGTGCAAACATACAGACATTTTAATACACTAAAACAGCAAAAATTCTCTGATGGACAACTACGCATTTTCTCATAGAGTTATCTCTAGGGAAAACTCAATCTCTCTCTCTCTCTCCGTTTTTCTCCCTCCCCTCCTCTCTCAGCAGTTGTCTGCTTTGGCAGGATGTCAGCTTCTTTCTGGCTCTGCTGGGGATGTGAACGCAGACTTACTAAAGCTCAGCCACATTGTACTGCGTGTTTACCACTGCTTACCACGCAGCGGCACGGGACCGCTTCCGCGCGCCGCGCTCCCGGCCGAGCTGACACCGCCGGTTCTAGACTATGGCGTCTAACGTCAGCCTGCACTCGAGCGAGGGGCTAAGTTTAGAAAAACACAGAAGAGGAAGACAGCAGAGGACACTTGATTCCAAGCACATTGTCAAAGAACCCCAGAGTGAAAAGGCCATTCTCTCAAATGTCAAGCTTTGGTAATAGGGAAAGAAACATCAGCCTGGGAGGCAGGAGTGTGATGCTAGCTCGTTTTTCCTGTCGGCCTGCACCGGCGTTCTGCGCCGCTCAGCAGAACCAAAGATAATGCAGTTGTAAAGTAATATGTTGGAAAGCTTGGGGTGGACCTGAAGGGCATGGCTGGGTTCTGCTGAAACATGGCCTGTAAATGCATCATTAGTGCTCCCCTAAGAGCGGCTCTCAGGTGGAGGAGTTTTGTTTGTCTTTGCGCTAGTCTGCGATTAAAGGCGAAACAGAATCTCTCACTCGTTTTCTGTCCGTGCTCCAGCAGGGCAAGAGGGGGGGTGTTGGTTGGCTCATCTCCCGGTCCTAAACGTTGTAGAAAGACTTTAAAAGCTCATCAAAACAACATCCACACGATCGTGCAGGAGCGCCGAGCTAGCTTAAAGCACCCCTCTATTTGTCAAGCTGTTCGCTGAAACGTTGTCATTATCTATCGTGTTTAAGGAAACAACGTAAAGACAAATCAAGGTGCATCCCGAGACGGTCTATAACACCTGTAGAAAGCTACCATCTGCTACCATTCCTATTTATCTCAAAGGTAACTGCAAAGACCCAACCCGGAAGTGTGCGATTTTTGTTTAGGAGACCACAGAACATTTTGAGCCAGTCAACGGAGATGTAAATTTATAAGTGCTCCCTTGAATGACCCTGGTTCACTGTTGAACTTTTCCCACCTGTGGACTGATATCTGAGACAGCTCTTATCCTGCCTGGTCACCTGCACCTGGGCTGAACCGAAGTGACCGGTGCTCGGTCTAGACCTCAGAGAGACGGCAAACTGCCGCATTCAGCAACGACTGCAGGTGCAAATAAAAAGTGCTCAGCCAACATCTCCCACACTCCTATTAATACGTTTTCTAACCTCTGCTCAGCAGTCCGGCTCATCACCTGTCAAAAGAAGGGTGATAATGAAAACAAAAACGAAGTAAAGGCGGCCTAGAAGGAGACAAATACAGTTATGGTAATGACATTGAGTTGTAAGGAACAGCGATGAATGCCTAAAGATCAAAAACACCAACCACAAAGACAGGCATGTAGATGCAAAAACAAGGAAACTGAGAAACAAAAGAAATGGGAGTAGGATGTAGCCATGCTGGGCTCAACCTGAACTCTCCCACTGGGTCCTATGGGAAGACCTCCCTCACTCCTTATATAGACAAATCTGCCAGTCTCCTTCAGACCTGCTGCTGCCCCGTGGGCCGTGACAGGGTTATTTTCAGACGACTGCAGAGTCAGAGCTAGCTGCTGTCCAAAGCTACTGAAAGACAAAGAGGAATTACTACCGTTACAACTGATGGCTAGTTATCTCTGAGGGTCTTTCTGAACATCTTGTCAACAACGTGGCTCTTAGGGCATTTTTAAAAAACTCTTAACTCTTAAACTTCAGTGCGTAACAACTCTCATTGTATGTGCTATAAAAATTAATGTGTAAAGACTAATATTTATTATACTATTAAAGTGGCTGTAACATGGAATATCTTTTGCTGGTTTTGAGTTTGTACCCTGTTAGAAATACTTAAGTCACAATGCAAATCTACCTCCCCAAAACGTTTACACTAAAATATCAGAACGATTTATTGAAACATCTTCACGGTTATGACTGCCCACAGTCACACTTCAACATCTACTCGGTGTCCAGCAAAAAAGACAGTATGTGAAATATAGCCAATCATAAGTATAAAATGTACAGTAACAACAACAGCCTGTTTATTTCTAAAGGTCAGAGATTGCAAACTAAATTACGGTTAAATTTGGTGCAAAAGACAGTGCTATTTAAAAAGGGCTTAAGAGAGAGAAAACAAATTCTACAAAAGTGGCCTCCATGAACTGTTTCCATCCACAGCAATAAACATACAGCACAGCTCCACAATAATACCAACTGTGAGAATATGAAGTGCATATTTGTTGACTTTCCACAATCAAGACTGCTTATTAAAGCACAATATGCCAGGGTGGAGCCAAGGTGCATGTGTGCTGAATCAGCAGCTATAGAGAGAGGCAGGCAGAAGTGCTGATTAGTGGGAAAGCCATATGTTCCATTGACAGGTACCGTCACAACAGAGAGCGAGACACCCCTGTGCGAGGGCACGGTCTCCCTACAGGTGCCACCCTGCTTGCTGGCACCTTTCATGAAGCAGTAAAGACAAGCCGAGGATGTTGACAGCACAGAAAGGATAGTGTTACCTATAGCTGAAAGTGAGGGATGAAGAAACAGCAAATGGAGGAACGGAGCAGAGCACCAACGAACCAGAACAGTGAGGAAACGGAGTGAAAACAAGCAGCATGTCAGCTGGATTAAACCAGTCCAGTGGAAAACAGATGCAGGCCCAGACACAAACTCACCATCACCAGCCACCAAGCTAACAATTGTAGATTGTAAAAACATTTCCTTAATGTTTCTGTTGAGTAATGAAAACACCAACAATGTTACAAGAAAGTTAATCAAGCTCTTTAATTCTCTAATGTTTCTAAAACGTTTCACCAACAACTTAAATGATATTAAAAAGGTTCTACTAACGTTACTACAATAACACTTTTGGATAACTTTGAGAGAACTTTTAGAGAACATTAGCCTATGTTCTGAGAACACTCCCTGTCAGCTGGGCACGTTTCAGCAAGAGAACATCTTACCTCCTCTGCCTCTCCCGGGGTGGCAGAATCATTAACGAGATTTTCACATACAAATACTCCTGTGGCTGGAGCAAACAGGCACACCGACAAAAGCAGAGCTAAACATAGAACTTTTTCCATGCGGTGGCAAAGTCACAAAGCGAGGACGAGAGCAGCTACCAGCAGGACCTTCCAGCTGCCACAAACATAACCATCAATAATAATAATAATAATAATAATAATAAGAATAATAATAATAAGGTTAGTAGCTAACAAAATTTATTTACAATTTTTCTCACATTCAAATCTAGGGGGAGTTTTAACCACTGTCAGTGTGCACCATCTGCCTACCCAGCTAACATTCTCACAACATTCTTAAAAGACTAAAAGACTGGCTAACGTTCTCTTCAAGTTCTCAAAGTTACCAAAAACATTCGTAGATTTCTAACGCTATACATCACATACATCAAAAACATTATTCTTAAATTGTTAGTGGAAATACTTTAAAATGTTACAGAATTTAAAAAAATGTTTAAATAATGTGCGTATAACCAACCGATAAAGTTAATACAATGTCAAAACACTCCTAGAACATGTTTTGAAGACTCCTAGAACATTCAGAGTAAAGTTTTTTGTTACATTATGTAAATGTTAGGCAAACGTTACAACCTAAAATTGTTAGCTGGGTAGGTGACGCCAAAGCAGCCATAGCGCACCAGAATGCCCACCACACACCAGTCATTAGTGGAAAGGCGAATGCTGACATAAGAAAACTCAAATTTGGCACCAGTTTTAGACCTCTATTCTTCAAGAAACACCCTTGAGTTTGAGAGACTTAGGATCTCGCTTTAACAACCGAAGGATGGTGCCTAATTACAGTATAGTGCCCTATTACAGTCTAGTGTCCCCATCATTACACTGAGGCATTAGGACCCACACACAGCACCGAGTGACAAGTCCTTGCTGGCCTTACCAACCATCTCCTCCAGCTGCAGCTGTAACATCTCCTGTGAGGTCTCCCATCCAGGTACTGACCAGGCTGAACCCTGCTTGGCTTCAGTGGGAAAACTAATAACTGCTGGCAATTAAAAGATAGTAATAAAGAGCAGGTAAACGGAGAACTGAGGGCAGTACAGTCATCAGCAGGTGGTAAAATCACTAATAAAGTAAGAAAAGTTCATTTTTCAGCATTGTCCTTTGGTTCCTCCCGACCTGGGGCACTTCTGACAGCGTTTATTAGCCTCAAAAGAAAAATGATGAGAAGGGCAAAAGGGTCGGCCAGAGGAAGGAGTATCTCAAATACCTCATTTCACTCAACTCCTCAGCCTGACTAGGATTTATCTACCAGGACCAAACACCAAATGAACCAATAAGTGAACTTGAGGGTGGGGGGGGGGCTGCAGGAGAGCACAGAGAAGAGAGAGAGAGACATGGAGAGAAGAAAAGATTAGTCAGGGATTGAGAAGCGTGCATAATTCATATGCCCATTACTAGAGATGATTTTGCACATCTTAAGAGGGAGATCAGAGTCATAATCTAAAATAGGCCCTGATGGAGACCTTACGAGGCACGTATCTGAGAGGCACTCTGGAGACTTCTAGCTCAGGCCTGTTCTACTAAAGCACGTCCCATCCTAATGACATTTGGCTCCTTCCCATAACCCCCAACAACCCCCCCCGTCCACCACTGCCTCCCACCACCCCACAGCAGCACGCCGCTTCCTCCCCAAGTGGTGACTGTTAAGGCCTCCGCGTCAAAGCGGCAGCAACAGGGCAGACGATTTTCCTAAAATAATAATTAACTGGGCAATTTAGTGTAGGAGAAAAACCTCCCATCCCCCCACGCTCAATTATTCCTGGTCTCTTTGCACTTTTCCCCCATTCAGTCCCAGAATAGCACGGCATCCATATTTCAGGGTGGCAAAGCAGTGGAAATGATTACGTCAAGAGTCCAGCAGGTCTATTTCTTTCATCTCCGGCTGCCTACGACAAACCCATGAAGAACTTGGCAGCTGGCTTTCAAAACGCCGCCTTCATCAAGGGATGTGTTGAACAGCTTTGAGGGCTTTGATTAGATTTGTGCTGATATTGTTTCTATGACACTCGATTCTTACTCAGCCCATGGGCTTATATTATACATTCTGTGTGTATCGTTTTTGAGCAAATATAATGACGCCTTTCATCTATCCGAATCAACATTTCCTGCTGTAGGTAATGGATAAACCCATAAGAATTCTCAAGTTGACTTCCCTGCCCCTGGAAATGATCTGTCTAAGAAACATCTGATATGTTGTTACCCTTGGCAATCATATCATAAACATGAGGGTAAATAACACCCTCTCTGGCACAAGGAATTCTCGACACTGTTTTCTGATAGAGACACTAACAGCCCAAAATAACCCAGTTTCCCCTTCCCGCAGTCATCATTATTGGAGCCACTGCAGAGCGGAGAACGTACACCATTATGCACTGACAGCTTTTACGCTCGGTAAAGAAGAGGCAACGGCACAACAAAAACCAATATGTCCTATCTGCTCGACACAGATGTCAAAGACAGAGTGAACAAAATCCCATCTGTGTGGAGAGTATGCACGAAAACATGCGTGTATTATGCACTTTATCTACACTTGCGAAATGTCACTCGAGGTATATTTCTACAGAACAACACATTTTGGGATTTTTGGTCAGAACTGTCCAAGCAAACCTTTGCCTTTATCTAACCAGTGATGGAGGACCATAAAAATATCGAAAAATCCGCAATTTGTGAAAACCCACTGGATGCACATTGTGGATGCACCTCAAAAAGGAGAAGCTCCTGGCCTGGAAGGAGGCAACCAAGTACGAAGGTTACTCTGATTCGATTCCTGGCTAATTAGCACTGCTCGCTGCTCACTACATGGTAATGGAATCCAGGGGATTCATTGACTGGATTCACTGTGTTTAAGGTCTGCAAATTACCTTGGGCTCCAGTTACCATCGGCTGGCACTGAGCTTGCTGAAGCTCAAGGCTCAGTCCAGCAGAAAGTGACACATGCAGACCAGCGCAGCAGAAACTCTTGGCGTTGCATTCTTGCAATCTGGGTCAAACACATAGATCACAATGTAAGAATGTTATTTTTTCACCAAGCAAAATATATGACACGCTGCGTTGTTCAACGGTTAACCATGTGTTTATTTGTCATGTTCTTTGTTTGTCTCCGTTTTTCGCAGCTAATTAATCTGAGGGGACTACGTTTGTGCATGCACTGTGATAAAGAAACGTAATCTCCATGGAGGTTTGTGCTGTTTACAACCGTATAAGATGGATGACCGATGAGGGGTAGCAACCAAGCTAACAGGGAATGTTCTCAGAAAGTTCTCTTAAAGTTATCAAAAAACATTCTTGCAATAACGTTAGCAGAACAATTTAAAACGTTATATCAAAAACGTTATTCTTAAGTTGTTAGTGGGACATTTTAAAAACATTACAGAATTAAAAACGTTTGAATATCGTTCTTATAACCAAGCAATAACGTTAATACAACGTCTAAAAAAAAAAACTTGCCTTTTTGAACATTTTTAGAACATGCAAAATAACATTTTTAATGTTTTTGTTAGGGAAGATTAGGGAATGTTAAACGTTAGTGAAACATTCTTACAAACTAAAATTGTTAGCTGGGAACAAGCTTTAAAATATTGTTCTCAGGTTCTTTGCACACGTATTGTGATCTACAAGCATTTAACAAGGAAGGAGACAATTCCAAGATCTGATCTGAAGATACGTGATGATCCAAGCTGAGACACACCAAAGCTTCAAAGCCTAGGAGCCAAAGACCAGAAACATCACAGGTGTTGCAGGAAGCTTGACCCAGCACCCATCTCATCTTGCTGACACATCCCAGAACCCACCTGGAGATATGGCCTGTGCCAACCAGACCCACAACGGCCTCAGAGGGGCTTTAATCTTCCCTCAGCGTTATAGTGTTCCTGATACAGAGAACAGCTCTGCCTCTGGCTCCTTTGAAGCACGCAGCTCCATTAGCTTTCATGGCTAACCCAGGAGCCCCATACAGGGCCTTCCTTTTTGAACAGACACCACACGGCACGAGAAGAGAACAAGACAGAAATAAATAAATAAAGGAGCGTTGAACGAGGAGGTTGTCTCTCCTGTCTGAGAGCTGCTCTATCTCAGAAACTTCAAGGGCGTGATTTGGGCTTTGATGCGTAGCGTTGTGACGGCTGACAGAGCTGAAAACACAGCGTTGCTTACTAAAACAACGGCAAAAACAAACGCGAGCTGTCTGTGAGGCGTCTGACGCGCCGCACCTGTGGATGGTTCGCTCTCCTGCCTTCATCTTCTCTCAGCAGCTGCTGCTGCTGCTGGATCGGGACTTCCTCATCATCACTGCCAGGATAGCCCTAGTGGAAGCCGTTCTCTGCTTTTAACAATTACAGTCAGAGAGAAGATAGCGGTGAGGCCGACCTTAGGAAAGCTTGGTTATCACCATTTGTGTGACACAGCGCCAAAACACGCAAAACAGATATTTAAACCCACCTATGCCATAAACTGACTCAGTGTCAGTTTACTAGGTCACAAAATCAAGAAACACATCCTGTTAACTTTTCTAAACATATTACCGGTCCTGTTTTGTGAACGGTACATCACGGCATGATATTCCAAAAAATGTTTCCGTACTCTTTAATCAAAATATAATAAGATTCCACACCCCTGAAACGTTCCTCTTCTGGCTGACGTCACCAGGCCCTCTTTTTGTCTACCCTACATATTATAGCCCTGCCCTACATTTTTTTCTCTCTGAATATTCAGTTTCACGTTATGTAAGTACAGTGGATTTTGAACACCATCTCATCGTTTGTTGATTTCAAGGTCCCTGGTCACATCTGATCTTCTCCACCCATGTTAAGAGTTTTGTCAACATTTCTTTCTCCTCATGCGTTTCTTCAGCTAAACTAGAAACACGCCGGCATACAACAGTACAGCATACGGCACAGACAACACTTCCCTCAAAGCCTTATTGTCATTTATGTTCATTTAATAATACAAATTTCTGTATCAGATATCTATGCAATTTCATAGATTCCAGAATCAATGCAACAACCCCCCAGGACGCAGTATTCGTCGTGCACCATTTAAAACCCCAACACTTTAGCTGCGTTATAGAAGATGGCAACCCATCGTCGTGAAAGAGGTTTAGATGGAGCTATGCAAAATCGAGTTCATGACTGCCAGAGAGAGAACCAAACAGGGTCAGCTGAAGTCTCCTCCCTGCTGAGTCGAATTCAAACATGATCCCCATTTTAATCTGACTAAGACACAGATAGAGCTGCCAGACAGACAGACCAGATCAGGCACTAAGCAGCCTCAGAGACATTGATGTTCCAATATTGGTAATTGTCAAAGGGCAGCCCGCGGTGCCTTGCAAACATTGATTTAAGGGGCAGAGATGCATAAGTGTGCGCTACAGCCCAAACAGGAACTGCTTCGCTAAAATACTAACTGAACTCTCTAGAGAATCTCATGAAATGTGGCCTTTCATGTTGAACTGCAACCAAACCAATATACAAAGCAATATACTTCGGCTCCGTTTGTCTTGTGTATAGCAGTAGCTGTTTTGTACGGGAGAAAATAAACTCTGTTTTTTAAACCTCTCTGCCTGTAAAACTGGACAGTAAACAGCTACTCCCTCCGCCTGCTCTCACCCAAACACTCCCTCCTGGGTTTTAATGTGACTACAGCAAAGCTGTGTTCAATTACTCCTATAGCAGACTTCCTGCTTACAGCCCCCGAGGAGGTTAACCAGAAAGCACCACAGCAAGGCAACCGCTGAGCTCTCAGCAAGCCTCCGGGCTAACAGGGAACGTTCTCAGAACGTTGCATAACATTCTCTAAAAGTTCTCTCTCAAGTTATCAAACACGTACTTGCAGTAACATTTGTAGAATGTTTTTAACATTATAAATATATATCATAATATACATCGAAAACATTATTCTACAGTTGTTTGGGGAACGTTTTAAAAACGTTGGGCATTTAAATGCCTGAAAACGTTTGAATAACGTTTTTATAACCAAACAATAATGTTGATATAGTGTCAGAAAAAATGCTCCTAGAACATTCAAAATAATTTTGTTACTTAATGGAAACGTTGGGAAAAAGATTTTACAACCTAACATCATTTCAACCTCTGTAAACCTTTGAATGAATGTTACATTCAACTATTTAGTCAAATTCGTTTGCTTAGCCCAACACAAACAATGATTGCAAACCATTTAAAAAAACATGACAAAGATCCAAGTGAAACAGGGATATTCTACAATGCTACAAAAAAGTAGAGCAGGACTCATAAAAACACAGGAACTGACTGGCTTCTGCAAAGTGAGCGTTTCATACCGGAGTTCAATCAATTGTGGACATCCGGTTCCATTCCTAAAACATCACATTTCATTGGTTGAAACTTAAGAGACCTTCATGACATCAGCTGAAAGAAAAGTCATTTTGAAGGCGGGGTTATTTTGATAAAAGAATTGAAACAAACATTTTTGTCTTTTGAAATAATGTTCAATGAGGATTGTTTCCCCAAAAGACCGCAATCATGCGTCAGAAAATTAAATTCAATGTTGACTATTAATATCTTCCCCATTTGCATTTTTTCTACAGTCACAGGCTTACACACTTTATCTCTTATGAATGAAAAGGTCGAGTTCATCTACTCAAAAGAACAACTTGCGCCTTAGCAGAAAATGCTGTTTGTTTCCTGGTGAGGGAAAATCAAGAAACAAGCCAAATCACTCACAGGCAACATCAGCGAACAGCTTTAACTGGCTGAAAAGAGCCATTTAGGGGAACGTCAATCTCACCCGAAGGTGTATTTGGTAGACAGGAAAATAAAGGTAGCTCAACGGGGGAGCGCTGCAATAGTTGGCGGCGGTTTGTCAGAATGCACTAAAACACTGATTGGAGGAGGAGTTGCATCATCAAGGCGAGACATTGATAGACAACTTTACAGTTAGCGGCAACGTACGCAGAGCAAATCCTGACTTGAGGTTATACTACGACAATTTAAAAAAATAACACTGACGATTATTAAATAAATCATGAGCCGTCACCTCTCTCCCTCCCTCTCTCTCGACGTACATGTCGAACGAACAAGCGCAATTTGTTTGAGGTCCATTTTGTGACTTTCTTTTTCTATCGAAACTCAGACGAAGTAATAGGCGCAAGGAAAAGCATAATGTGACTGGTAAACATAAGTTGTAAATCTTCCCCCAGCTGTTTGCGAAGTAGCGCCACTGTTGCCGAATCACGGGACAGGCTTGTCTATTTGTTATTATGCAGAACTAAATGAACTGACAGAGGAAATCGAAAAGCATTCCAACCTAATGATAATGGACTGGCAGAATACGACAGCCCTACAATCTCTCATTTTACTACCACACATTAGCATTTTACTTAACGTGAAAAATGCCTGTGCACTGCTGAGGAGAATAAATTTGAAGAGCCCCACGGACAACTCACTGATTAGCCACAAACTCAGTCCAAGACAAGGACAAATTAAATAATGACCTGTTTAAAATATGCAAAATAAAACAATCATAAAAAAGGAGAGCCTGATTAAAACAGTCCAGCTTTCCTCTCTTCTACTCCTAAGTACAAAGTCTGAGAGTGCTTTGCAAATCCTTTTAAAAAAGGTCAGCTATTATTTGTCAGGGGATGAGGCCAAAATATGCTAACCAAGAGGGGCTGCATATTTCAATCTGGCTAAAGTGAGGTTAGCAGGTTTGAGAAGTGAGAGAGCGCAGAGGAAAAATGAGAAGAGTTTGTCTTCTGGTTTAGGGCTGGAATAGCACACGTCCCTCAGGGTGTGCGGTTACACCAAAGAGCCACAGGAAGTGAATGCGAGGGGGAGGAAGTGCGGCCTACTGCAGACCTGAGCCGCATTACAAATGTCCAATTTCCTTTTATATTTATAAATTGATGAATGTGATTTTTTCTGAAAATAAGAATTGTAGTCCCTAAAATGTGCTGATTTGAAATTGTTTCAGGTCATTAGACATTAAAGGTAGGGTAGAAAATTTCAAAGAGGCTAGCAATAGCAAGCCAGCTTTGAAAGCATAAGATCCCGCCCTCTGTTCAAAAGTCATCTCCAAAGCCACGCCCCCTCCAGCAGCACGCTGAGGTATGCAAATACATAGTCTGACAGGCAAGTGGGACGCCCTATCATTGCATTTAGACCGAATACCATGACTGAACAAACAATTTATGGTCCTGAGTCATAAAATGTGAAGACACTTTCAACCAGCATAACAAAAATTTCTGGAAATTATCGTCCACCCTGACGTTAACGTTGTAGCACCTTGGAAGCTTGTCTGAAATCGGTTTCATTAGAAGATTCGTTCACACAGAAAACACAGCTGTGTGTCAGGGAAGCGAGGTGACTTTTGGAGACAGATCTGGTCTGAACCTGCATGTTCTGAGGCTATCAAAGACCTGTAATCACAGCCAGAGGAAAGAACGAGCGAGTTTGAGATGGAGAGAGAGAGGAAACAAGCGAGTGAGATTAAAGGTGCGTGGGGGGTGCACCACTTTTCCTCTCAGTGATCAGTAGCGGCTACTTTTAGCATGTCTCCTCCTCATCTGTAGCACTGCCCTTGATTCTGCTAACAGTGAGAGAGAGAGAGAGAGAGAGAGAGAGAGAGAGAGAGAGAGAGAGAGAGAAGAGAGACAGAGAGAGAGGGAGTGAGAGCGAGAGAGAGAAGAGAGAGAGAGAGAGAGAGAGAGAGAGAGAGAGAGAGAGAGAGAGAGAGAGATCGAGAGAGAGAGATCGAGAGAGAGAGAGAGAGAGAGAGAGAGAGAGAGAGAGAGAGAGATCGAGAGAGAGAGATCGAGAAAGAGATCGAGAAAGAGAGATCGAGAAAGAGAGAGATCGAGAAAGAGAGAGATCGAGAGAGAGAGAGAGATCGAGAGAGAGAGATCGAGAGAGAGTGAGCGAGAGAGAGGGAGAGAGAGACCTCAGCCTGCAGCATGGAGGGGGGCTCCTTCTCTCATCACCTTAGAAAAAGCTACAGATCGAGAACACACTAAATGTTAAAAACAGAGATGCTGCCTCAATGACTACAATCAAGACACAGGAAACAGGCGAATTAGGAGCCTACTTTAGAAAAAAAGATTCAGAGTTTGCTGCTCAGAGTTTGTATTTAGGCTTCATAGTTAAGAGATGTAAACATAATGCATTTTATAATTAAACATTGAATTTAAGTTAAACATTTTAACTGTTTAATACTGTCACAGACATACTAAAGTCAATATAAATTCAGTCAAATCCACTAGTTGACTAGTAGGTTCTTAGACAATCACCATAACCCATTCCTGCTTAATTACGCATAAACAGTATTAGTAATCTTTCATAAAAATATAAAAACATGAAATGCAACTTGTATGTACCACTGAAATGTAAAAAGGATCACAACTTTTGCTTCGTGTTCACTACAAGTTTTAGATTATACCGTTAAAATGGCCGACTGAAAAGTGAAAGAAAAGAGGAGGAAGAGGGAAATGAAAAGAGACAGAGAAAATAGCCGACTTCACGGGTCTCTGTACGGCCCACATCATTTAGCCATCACCTCCACTGAAGCCTCACACATCCTCTCTCAGCCTCCGGGAAGCGCAGGTACTCAGACTACACTAAGAATGAGGGCTTTACAGCCCAACCTGAAGCCCCCCGACATAGATTTCAGGAATCACTAGAGCTTGGGCAAAGAATGGCTTAAAAAAAAAGGGGCGAGATGAGAGATTCCACAATTCAAGGGTGAGATAACAACACCTGGGTTTGAGTCACCCATCACCTGTATCCACCAAAGAAAATGGCCTGCTGCCAGTTTGAGATCATCACCCATCACCCTGTGAGAGCACACACTCTCTGGGTCAGAAGCGGTCCAGCTCTTAACCCTCATGTGGAGGAAGGGAAGGGGGAAAACAGCTCTCAGAGGGTGACGGTGGCAGTAATGACTGGTTGTGGACAAAAGGATATATCAGGAAGTGTGTTGCTTCACAACAAGGGCTTTCTTAAAATAGACTGCTGAGCCAGGAAGGACAGTTCAGGCTCCTCTAGGGCTAAGATTTGAAGTCAGCGGTCACAAATTTTATAATGTGAGTGGGCGACCATTCATTTAAGAAAAAATGAAGAAATTAACACTAGGCACTCTCTGGCATTTTCTGCCATGTCATTTTTGATGTGTTTTAATAAAATGCGTCTCAATTCGTACATGAAAGCTGCATCTAAAAGGATATCATTTATCGTTTACATAAAAACACATAGTCAAGAGCCTCCCATAAACAAACATAAATAGCTATTGTAAATAAACAACGTAAAACAATTTATTGCCATCTTAAAAATTTGCGCTGTGAAACACTCCATTTATTCCAATTTTGGCGACACACAAACACAGAGATGGCAAAGACCCGCTCAGCCTCCATTTAGAATTAAAACAAGAAAACACACCACCTTTATTTACTTCTTTGCTTCTCTGTAATCTCTCCCAACTGTCCCCTGACTGCCAACAGTCCGGATTCATTCGAACCACAGGCGGGCCAAATTAATAGCGAAATCGTTTATAAAGCTATGGTCCTTCCACGTTAATTACTTTTGTATAATTTCTGTGCTCCTGTATTCATAAGCTGGCTCTTTTGATAGACACAGCAGTATTAAAACCCAGTATGTAATTCTATGAGCCGCACAGCAGTGTATATAATGAGCTATAAATCAAGAATCATTTACTGTCTATCGCGGGCTATTAATCTTTGCTGCGTTACTCAACGGTGCAACACAGAGGACGGCTGCCTCTCTGAGCTACGCACCTATAAACACAACATCAACCGTTCAATATCTTTTACGATTATGGATGCACACCGTCAACTCGACTCAAACCTCGTCAAAGGTGCCAATCATGAGTTCAAGTGTCGGCGTCTGCTTTTGCCGCTCTTTTTTTATCCGCCGACGTTCCCTGAGTAAACTTTTCCTTTATGTGTCGTCCTCAGAGAGAGGCTGTGATCTGCAGCTGCTCACACTGACAAACAGTTAAAGCATGTTCAAATAAACGCTTGTAAGGGGAAAGGGACGGGACTTTCAGAGAGGTTTTCGCGGCAGACGGCTAAGAGCTGGGATTTGGGAGGATGGGCGGCACGTGCCTCGATATGGCATGAGAATTAGTGCTGCGAAAGAAAAAGCAGAGAAAGAGAGAGATGCTAAAATGGGAAAATGGGAATAAATGGGCTAAAATGGGAATTTCCTGTTTGATCAAATTGCAGAGAAACTCTTAAATCCGCAGTTTATTTAAAGACAAGCCTTCCTGCTAGCTTTCCTCTTGCCGTGCATCAAAATGATCAAGTGCTTTCGGCCAAATTGTGGAATATCAATTCCAGGGTTCCCATTACTTTTCCTCATCAAACTGTTGTGACTTTTCCAATCATTCGTGATTGTTGAATAAGGATTTTTTTAAATCATTTGCACTCAATAATTTGAGAAAGAGATTTCTAGCTGCAGAAAAATGTTAGAAGCAAACGTAAACGGAATAAACCCAATTCAGTACAGAAATTATAATCACAGTAATCATAATTTAAAAATTACCTGCTATTTTTCCAGGTTTCTCATGGCCATGGGAAGCATAGGATCGGTTCTAAAACGGTACAATCACCTGATTTTGGGAGATCAAAGCTTTTGATTGGTTGATCAAACAGGAAGCACTGGCTGTCTGACTTCAGAGTTCCTCGACTGTCAGATTTATTCAAGACTTCTCAGTGTGGTGCCTGCTTCAATAGAACCACCACAACTGAACTTGGTTATCTTTCAATTTAGGTCGGAACCAAGATACAGAGATTTTCTTTGTTTGATCTGTTCAGCATTGAAAACAAAACTGGAACTTGGGGTTTCAAACCACATCCTGACCCGCAGCATGAACTGTAAACAATGTTTCTGCCCAAACTCCTGCACTTTTTGTCAATTGAGAAAATTTCCTTAAATGTTTTCTTACCAGCTTAAAGAACAACATTATATTTTTGAGATTTAAAAAAAAATAGTTTAATCTGTATCCCTCACATCACGCACATCAGCAAAGTTCAAAGCATCTTTCTTATAATTTGATTTGTGAGTGTTAATTTTGGACTGGATTATGTGCATCTCCTGAAGCGAATGCACAAACAGGAAAACAGAGGGTCACATTTGGCCGGGCCATGTCCAGGTTTGGATGACGCATCAAACGGCCCCGTCTCCCCAAGGTCGATTCAAGTACACTGAAACCTCGACCAATGCAGCTGCGGAAACAATGACTGTTCTGCTGTCGCCAATCAACAAACAAGTGCTCCATGAGCGGTCCATCTCCCCCACTGCTCACAGAGAGGGCCAGTGGGCCCCGATCTACAGCAGGGCAGAGAGGCCACAGCTGTGGGGAGCTTTGGCACAGCAGGGCCCTCTGAGAGAGGAAGAGATAGAGGAACACAGATGACGATCCAAATCAACACACTGTGATTAAAACATGCAAACAGATGAAGATAAACGAAGATAAGACGACAAATATATATATATATTTGTCGTCTGAGTGTGGTGAAAAGAGCTACACAACTAAAACTGGCCACAGAGTCGTAAATTACCTGTGACTCCAGAGTAATCAGTCACATGACAATGACATCATAACTCCTGTTTTATTAACAATAAGACTGTAGCAGGTGACTTTTTGCAGAATTGTTTAAAGGATTGCGTTAATCAAGTCAGCGAAATTACAAAATAAAATGCAATCAAATGCGTTCCTGCTATGTTTTATTAAAAATGCAAAAGATGCTTGTCTCCTCGCATTCAATGCATTAATCAAAGCCCTCAACCAACTGAGCAGTTAAAGACATTGAATTTGTTAGTAGTTGTGTAGTTTAACATCTTTTCTTTTTTTAACTGATTTTAACATATATTTGGCACTCATTCTATACGTGTTAAAAAAGGTTTTAGGTTTTTATGTGTCGGGCTACTGCAACCTCTCAGCTCAGGGCCCATGGCAATCACTGGCCCCACTGATCCATCCTTGCCCAGTATAACCCATCTCAAATTACTTTCCCCAAAGAACAGCTGATGTATGGCCAGTCAACACTCATGTGCGTGTGCTGTTCAGTGAATTTCCATTGTATGCAAAACCTGTAACACAAGGTACTGACAGACAGACACTGAGAACTGAAGATACATTCTGTTCTGCAAGGAAAGCAGGGAAACAAAACTCACTTAAGTCCTATGACATCCCAAATCTAGGATTAAAAAATGAAACATACCAATGTTTGTGACAGACAATGACAGTGTTTCCCGCCAGTTTAGTCAAATTTGCTCAGGAGTCATTCTTATGAACCAGTTCTTTATAAAGAACTGGTCAGATTGGTTAAATGTTTAAACTTTCTAATTTCTAGGTTCTTCACTGAATTCATCATAATACAAGTTACTTCAATACATAAAAATTAAACATTAAGTATTGATATTTCTAGCATGTGAGATAAATCTATAGATGTGATCAATTATTTCTCAAGTACTAAAATAAACGCTTAAGAATAATGAAGGAATCAGAACAAGTTATCAGGGAATGTTCCCTAAATTTCTTACGATTCCCATTCCTGCTCAACCTCCATCAGGCATAAAGGTTGAAACACTCCAGCTATAATTAGTTACCTATGACATCAATCAGACCACCTTAGTTCTCTACCATCAGTGACCTTCATCTTCACGGCGATGAGCGATGGAGCACGTGCCCGAGCAATGGACACCTAACTGGTATAAAGCACACATTTACATCCGAGTAGTATGGTCTGTGCAACATTATATCTATATTCTCCTGCACTAGCCTACACTCCAACAGACATTTATCTTCATAACTTTCTCATTACACACAATGCATTGACCATCCACAGCCATCAGAGACGGAGAACTTCCCGGTACGGGTGTCATATCTCCGCAACAGAAGGAGCCAAAATGCCTCTTATGATCGCTTTAAAATGATGATGTGATTCCTTTAATGACGTTATTATTTAAGAAACCACTCCGACAAATGGTCAATCGCTACTCCCTCTCACGTTTAACACCATTATTTCTCACTTCCTGTGTATCTGGACTACGCGATTTCCTAGATCTCAGGTGGTATTCTTGGATGTGGCTTTTTGATGGTTAAGCTGACTGCACTTATCTTCTCCAAGGGTCTTTCCCATTAGAGGAGTATACCTGCATGTGAACACGGTAACATAGCAACCGGGTCACATGACCCATGCAGGCTGCAGGGAGTTGATATCGTACGTCTTCGAGCCGGAGTACAGCGTGCAGAATAAACCCCTCTATCACTCCTCCTATATTACATTATTAACCGCTTCCCTTTACAACAGTTCAGGCTAAGGGATACACGCGTCTGTTTCCATAGCCGCGAGGAAAAAGAAAGTTCTTGCACATTATTGCAACTTTATTGCGCTTTTGTCGATAAAAAGGCAAAAACTAGCAAAAACAAAAGCAGGAGTTTAACGAAGACAAGGTAGAATTGTGATCGAACAATTTTAAAGTTGCAATCTGTAACTTTTCTTTGGTTAAAAATACACAAACATTCGTTATTGAGCAATTACAGCATTTATAACGGCCACCTTTCCTCCGACTCTCAACGATAAGTTTATAATAGTAATTTATTATTTGAGGGGCTGGGTCTGATTTCCAGAGAAATGTAGTTTGGCTTCACTTAACTTTAACATGTAAAGAAAAGCACGTAAAGTAACCTGCAGTTTCAAGTTTCAAACAGAGATGGCGACACAGAGACAGAAGTTACGAATTGCAGCGTTAATCAATGTCAAACACAAAGAGACTTGCATTAAATACCAGTTTGAGTTTCGGGGCTTTTAGTCCATGTCTAACAAATTTGAAGGCACTTTCATTCTAGCACAATCCTAAAACTTGTCAAAATGAGTCATTAGCAGGTAAAAGCACTTTAAATTTAGCTTCTTTTTCTGGGAGAAAAGACCAAAAATATTTATGACTCATGTAGGATAAAAAAAGATAACATTTTCATCAAAGCCAACATACACGGACTACAAACCACAAAAGGTTTGGATTTCATGAGGTCTTTAAAGTTAACCAGCGAGCAGGAGACGGTTTTGTGCGAGGCAGGAAGCTGTCAGACATGATTGTGATTTCATAAACTATTAGAGCTGAGACAGTCTGACCAGCAGGTCAAACACGAGGTAAAACAGAGTCAAGGATCTCCATGACCCAGAAGTGCAGGGACAGGTACTGTACCGCTCCGCAAAAGATATCAGACACTTCCATTAGACCCTCACGCCTGTCTGTGATTGATCATTAAAATTTGATGTGGAGATGGGCAGTGCTGTATGTTCAGAGGCTGTGTTTCATTTATAATTGATTGCCAATTATTCTGTCGATTACCAACAAGCTGCACGTTTCGCTCTGAGCTCCTTTAGCAGAGAAGGTTAAAGACCCAAAGCCTGTAACACGGACTTGAGACAATACGTCAATACCAGAGAAAGCGCCACCCAAGAGCTGCCTTCATATTCAGCAAGACACAACCTTTAACAACAGAGGCCTATGGCTAATTAATGCACTGCTCATTTTACTAATAACTATCTTAATTATTCATCTCAGACACTAGCCACAGATAAATGATTGTGATTAATTGTATCACTGCATCAGGGTCTTTTGAGTAATTAGTACTGCTGGTATGTGTAACACTTGGCCCCGTGGACCACAGCATTATATTTCAGCTACGATGTGTACACACACACACACACACACACACACACACACACACACACACACACACACACACACACACACACACACACACACACACACACACACACACACACACACACACACACACACACACACACACACTTGTTATATTTTGATGTTATATTTTTTAAAATGTATATAAACAAAATGTTTTCCGATTCATGGACAGTTTGCCCGACAGATGCAGTTCTTTTTAATGAATCAGTCAATGTGATCATCTGAAAGGAACACAAGAGTCAATGGTCTGAATTATGGAGTGAATCAGTCAGACAGCTCTCTTCCTCACTGAAACAGCTCTGATTACTCACTCGCTCGCTGAAAAGCAGTTATTATGTCGCACTCCAAAGCAGACACTAGAGGTTACTGGACTTCTTTCATAAGCAATGTTAAAAATGTAAATTAGTACAGTTATTACAATTGAAATCAGTCTTAAATCTTACGGGATCTCACGGGCATGTTAACCTTCAATAGCGTTTGTTTTTCTATGGCTTATGAGCAAGCAAGATTGAGAAATAGAGAGAGAGCGAGAGGAGAGAGAGACCTATCAATATCTTACAGCTAGCAGTGAGAGAACAGGACGCATCAGGCAGGACAGGGCCAAAAATAAAGGCTGCACCATTTGCAACTTGAACAGGGAGACATTCCTAATGGGCCTTCATACACTCACCAGAGAAGAAGACTACAGGAGATTTATTTTAAAAGCCCAGAGGAAAAATGTGATGACACTTGGATTCAGAACTCCAAATAAAATGTGCTGCTGAATAAGGATATTATCTGAGCTTCACTAGTTAAATAAAAAACAGCTCATGCCATATTCGAAACTCAGTATTCAAAGTTTATTACAGTAAACACGCTTTAAATCTTTACCTTATTTACCTCCACAGCCCTGTCTGTAAGAGCCAGGCACCTCCTAAAGGAACCATTAACATAGCTATTATTAAATGAATACTAATATTTAACTAAAAAAGTTAATATTTTAAAATATTTTATCAAATAGATGTTAAAAATAAACAATTAATACTATAGATGAAAAACTTACAGTACTTACAGACGTACAGTAACTGCACATTTAATTTAATACGCCTGTTATCCTCACTCATTTACAAAACGTCTGAACATTAAACACATTGAGTCGATATTAAAAAAAAAGAATTTCTCACAATTTGTTGCTTTAATCTTTTTTGTTGTTCTTGTTTTACGGGTTTAACAGCAAAATCAAAAGCTTTCCAAAATCTACCCCCTGGAACCTGCTTAAGTACCCCCTGAGGTACACATACCCCTGGCTGGGAACCACTTCTTAAAAGCAGAGCCGTACACAGAATGATAATGAAATAGGTCAGCCGAGACACCTGTGAATTAGAGCACAGCACACAGACTGAGTCTTGAAAAGGTGGGAGTTTGTTTTGGCATTGTGGGGAGTAAAGGAGGTCACGTCTCTCAAGTGCACCATCCCTCCTGTTGGTTCAGCTGTATCAGCATTAGAAAACACGTCCCTGGCCAGTTCCCATCTCCCCGCGCACTTCAGAGAGACCCAAATTTGCCCTTTCCCCTTTTCCGCCACATCAAAAAGCGTAACATGCGTCCGCCAAAGCTAACAGCTGTTGCTAACCGGTTGCGCTCAAGGCCGCTTTCTTTTGATGCGCTACGTTACGTGCGACGCTAAGTGTATTTGTTCAAATCTTTGGTCAATATAAAAAGAAAGATGGCGTTTGTTTTGTTCTTAGATGTAGCCGATGCGCCATCTGCTTTTAAAGATCAAATGAAATCCCACGGCGACGGTGTGGAAAATCAAGGTAAGTGGTTTCTCAGGGACTTGCGTAGGGAACGGGCTAAACTAAATCCTGAAGCAGGGATTGCGTCTGCAAACGCAGCCAGGCTTCTGCAAGTTCACCGTTACATAACTGCGCCGATACAACTGCCAAACAAACAAGTAAAGATGAAATGGGCTGCAAACCGGGCCATATGAGATTAAAGGTTAGTTCAGCCGTATAAATACAGCAACTAAAAGGACAAAGAAACAAACAGGAATCCAATCAGCACAAAAAAGGCTCTTTGACTTTTGTCTTTAAAGAGAAAAAAAAGCAGTCGAGATTGTAATTGGAGTCACTGATGGACCTCACAAATGGAAAACTTCATTATAAAGGCATAAAGGCCTGCCAAATAGTCTGTATAACTAAATAGTGGTGAACTAGATAAAGCAACAATAAGCAGTTAAAAAAAAACAGCCGTACATAAATAAATAGCACAATGGAAAATCAGGGACAAACAATAGCCCTTGTGAGGGGAGAAAACGTTGCCTCTTTGCAAATGGATTTGTTGTGGAAAGCAAGCTTGCGACACTCACAGACACTCTCTTACGTTCACTCTCTCTCTCTTTGCCAGTAATCTCTCTCTCTCTCTCTGCGTGCGAAAAACGGCCTCTAAATTTAGCATCAGATTTATCATGCGGTAGCACAGGCTCCAGCTAACCAGAGAGGGCGGGGAGGGGGAGGCGTCGCCTCTGAGGGGGGTGTCCGTCACTAGTCACATTCAGAGCCAATGAAAAATGCCAAGGCCTGACAGCAGTACACACACACACACACACACACACACACACACACACACACACACACACACACACACACACACACACACACACACACACACACACACACACACACACACACACGGCTGGTACTCTGGCCTGCCACACTGAACATTTTTGTACCTTTGGAGAACAGCAATCGGTTGTCGGGGAGGGACAAGCAGAAATGTTGTCATGCCTGCCCAGCTAACAGGGAACCTTCCTTACAATATTTGCTAACGTTCTCTACAAGTTCTCCAAGGCATCATAACGTTCTTGCAGCAACATTAGTAGAACGTTTCTGGAACATTATGCCACATCAAAGACATTATTTTTACATAGTTACAGGAAAATACGAGCTTTACATAGTAAAAAAAAAAGTTTGAATCGCGTCCTTATATCCAAGCAATAATGTTAATTTGTCTAAAAAACTGGTTCCTAGAAATGTTTTAACGTTTTGTTACAACAGACCCGTTAGGGAAACGTTCTTACAATGTTAATGTAAGAAGAGGGGCTCCAACCAATAAAATACTGTTCCAGGCACTGTAATTTTGAGGGCCACTGCTGTGTGTCTGTGTACTGTACATGTGTGGGGACCCAAAAAAAAAGGGAAGCCAGCAAAAAAACAAGCCAAGTACACCTGAGTTAAAGGTGTTAAAAAAAACAATGAGAGAAAAATGACAAAGAAAACATATCAGCCACCTGGTCAGATAAGTGGCCGAGCTGCGCAGAGGAGAAGAGCCGAGTACTGCAATGAAGTGAAGGACAATCATTGCACAAGGACACACACACGACGGGTCAGAAGATCTTCAACAAGCCCAGCAGCAGCGCGCTGATTACACAGACCGCTCATTTCACAAACACCCAGAGAGAGAGGGACACAGCGCACAGCGTCCATCCAGTCAGAAACGCCAATATCCTGCACATCAAAGCAATGTGGAGAGAAAAATATGTTCGACTGCGGTCTGAGCATCAAGGTCAAAAGCGTTTACAAAGCAGATGCTTTTCATGGCAGAAAGCACAATAAAAGGCTGTTAAAACTGATAGCGATTAAATAGCTGTTGCAACGCTGCAGATCACCTACGCTGCATGCAGCACGCAGGTTCGCATGAGGTCTCCTAGAAGAGAGAGAGAGAGAGAGAGAGAGAGAGAGAGAGAGAGCTGGGCTGTCAGAGGGTGGAGTGTGTGGGCCGACAGCCCCGGTGCTACCGCGGTACCTTGCACAGAACACGGCAGGTAACCGCAGCATCAAAGAGATGCACGCCGCAGCGTCGGCTGGGCAGATTTGGAAGCTTGTCTGCTCCTACAAGGGTTCTGGCGGGTTTGGCAGCCTTCCACTCCGGGAGAAACCTTAAATGAAAGCACCAGGATGCTTCGTACTGAGTTTGTCACAGCGTAATAACCTGTCTACAGTGTTGACATGCTTCCAGTCCTGACAGCCCAAGGCAAAGTCAAAGGTGGCCTCAAGTAATACAGTATTGCCTTCTTTTTTTAAGACTTGTATCAAACTTGAATAATATCCTGCCACGTGTGCAACCTGCACCTCAAAATGCATCAGTTTCAATGCACCTAAACAGATGCAGCGTGACAAACCAATCAAAGGCAACGGCTCAGTTTATACCTGCCGTTAACATCTGCACTAAATAAATGTGTAAGGGATGTCCAAACCAAAGCAAAGCCAAAATGAGTTTAATGAACGTATGCCAGGATCACACAGCGCTCAGAATGGAATTAAAAATGCTTTTTAAATCCAATTCAGTTACTGATTTTGTGTTAAATTCGATTTCAGGTGGCAAACAGAATGAAGAAGTGCAATTCAAATTTAAATTTAAAATGTAAATTAATTTAAATTTGAAATCATTTCAAAATTAATTGAAATGCAATTTTAAAATCAATGTTGATTTTGACAGACGTTACAAAAAGTAAATGAATTAATTTCACGCACCAGATTTAGCTCAGACTAAAGCATTTATGTGACATTTAAAAAGACACATTGTCTTAGTCCTGCTGAAATCAAATTAGCGCATGCAAACGTACTGACTGGTGCATTAAGTGACGCATGCAGACTCTCTCCTGAAACTGGATAACAAAAGTGGCCGCTGCAGACGCATTTGGTGTAAACCGCAATATGTCTCAGCTGACCATCAGTGATCAGATCACCCAATCAGATGGTTGTTATTACCAGGTATAAACGGGCCTGAGGTGTGACCGACAAATAAGAACTCCAGCTGGAAAGATGCCAGAGAGGATCTCTCAAATAACTTAATATATTTGAAAGCACAAGTTCAACGCTGGCGTTGCAAAGGGTCAAACAATACATTTGGTCCGGCAAACACTGTGTCTTTAGCTGGGAGGCAGAACACAACACACTGTGTTTCACTGTTCTTTCCACTCTGTTAATGTCACACAGAAATCTTTCCTTTGAAAAATCTTTGTGTTTTTGGAACTGGCAGCATGCCACGATCCACTACAGCAGCTGAGCTGAAAACAACATTTTTAGTTAACTTTCCTAGGTTACAAAAGTAAGACAAAGTGATTTGCCATTGATTGGGGTTTGTTTCTGAAATGCCAGCGTGTATCGGTTTACTTCTGAATAGACCGTGAGCTTGAACAAATGATGAAGGAGAAAGGACACAACAGACAACACAAATATTTGATGTCTGCTTTAGCTGGCGTGGAAATTTAGCCTTATCATGCCTGGAGGACAGTGAACTAACCAGACATGACCTGACAAAGTGACGGGCAATTAAAGCCAATTTAGAGACATATAATTTCTATATAGTCTGTTGGTTGCTAAATAACTAAGGAAACTACAATTACTAGGTAATTAGAAAGGTTTCAGGCTATGAAAAAAACACAGAACTCCAACAACACACCTTTCTGATTCTGTTAGATTGTGGTGTTGCGCAGTATTTTTCACATTATGGGAGTACGGGCGGGTGAAACAGACCGAATTTTGTCGCATTGCATCTGATTAGAACACCGAACAAATCTGATGTAACAAAGTTCAGCTCCAGACACCTAGATTCAAATCTGCAAGCGCAGAGCGCATCTTGACCCTTTTCTCAGTCTATTCTCAGCTGTTTTGGCTCGGCGTGAGACGTGTTGTCATACTCTCTGGAACAGGATTCAATTAGATCCCTTACATCCCGCTAATCAAAACAAATCAAAGAAAAAGCACCAAAGCAACATGTTCTCAGAGCCATGCTAATTGAGAGATGTGTCTTTTGAGAATGGATGTCTGGGAGAGGCGAATGGTTGGGGGGGGGGTGGGGGCGGGGGTTTCGGGAAAGCTTGCGGTGAGCGTTGAGATCTTAAAGGGGTTTTGTCAATGGCTATGTCCAGAAAAGCTTGTTTCCTTTTCTTTCCTGCATGCTTTTTCTGCTCATTAGTGTCACTCAACAGTAGTTAGCGCTGGGCAGGCCACAGCGGTGCCGAGATCTCCTCTGTATTTCTCAAACATGTGAGCACACCAGCCTTGCTCTGAGTCACTCACCAATTCAAGGGCCAACACGAGGCCCTCAAAGATTCCTAAGCATAAGAAGAGGCAAAGCTGGCATATTTGGTATATCTGGCATATAGCTGGCATTATCCGTCGACTGTTTTAATCAACATTCCTGCGATACAACACCGTATTCCGAGCTAACGGGAAACATTCTCAGAACAATGACTAATGTTCTCTAAAATGATCAAAAACATTTCTGCAGAAACGTTAGTAGATCTTATTCTTTAACTTTGTGTCACCTTTAACTTTTACCTAAATGTCATATGTATTGAAAAGGTTATTCTTAAGTTGTTAGTGGAATGTTGAAAAACAAACTTAAGGAATAACCAAGCAGTAACGTTAATACAATGTCTAAAAAAATTGACATTTTCAGTGGTCCTAGAACTTTCAAAATAGCATTTTAAAGGTTTTGTTACTTAACAGAAACGTTAGGGAAATGTTACTACAACCTAACATTGGTTGCTGCCAGCACACAGTGAATTAACATTGCTCTTGATAGCACCAGACCCATTCATGACAACTCTATGTTTCTCGTAATCTACAACCTATTTCTGCTTCGTCTACAGAATGTTTACATCAAGCCACGCTGACATTAAAGACCTACAGTGGATTCATCCAAGGCTTTTTTATCTGTTTTCCCAGCCTACGAGGAAAAAAAAACACCTGTTGAAAATTCAGTCAAGTAAAGAGACAGCTTTACCAAGCTGTCAGCAAAGATCTATGGTGGCAGAAATATAAATAATTGAGATGATTTGAGCCACACATTAGCTGAGTTTTTAAATTGGCGCTGGGTTGTTTGGAGTCAGTGGCCCGCGGTGCTGCTCATCTTTGCCCAAGAGCGAGAAAACGTCCGCTCGGGGGGCTCGGCATTTCACACGGTACCACCTTTTGGACTTCATTAAAAACTTGGCCTGGAGTTTTCACACTTAGCCACGCGCGAGTCCGCGCCGCAGGACGCGACAGCTTTGCTGTTTCGCAGTCCACTAGGTGTAAATATTTTTACACACTCAAAAAACCAACAAAGTGAGCGAGTGAAAGAGAGTATGAAAAAAATACACAAGTAAACTCAATTTCGCCTCTGACGGCCTCGTTTACTGCCAGTCCCGTGTTAGGCGGTTGCGAAAACAGTGGAACTGGGGATGTAGCTTTTGCTCAGGCATTGTTTTGACAGCACTCATGGCGGTAAATGCCAGGACATCTCCGCTCGGGCTGGTATTGTACGTTGTGCTGTTGGAGTTGAAGGGTCCCATTATGCTGTGTGCTTTCTGACATCCCCACCCTCTAGTTTTGCTGTACTTCAAGCATAGCTCCCATTTTTTTAGATAACGTTACCCCTCAGACTGATTATAGCAAGTGACATGGCACTGATTGGTGAGACTCCTGAGAAATCAAGTTTAAGGAGCTGAAAGGTGGCCACTTTGAGCTTCGAATGAAAACTTATTATGCAGCATCTAACAGTGTTTTGAACTAGTGTCAGCAAAAATGACACAATAATCTTTTAATGGCAGAAAAACAGAGGCTAGTAGCCAGAGGCAGGGAATGAAACCCACAGGGCAAAAACAGGTTGTAACTTCCCTGGTCAAGGACTGCAAATACATACCAATCAGACGAGCTCTCCTAACCTTCTAGATTTCCTGTTTTAATAAAAGGACTACGGGTTGTGTTAGGTACGACTCTTTGTTCTTTGAGCAGCCAGTTGCTCCTACTGAGTTACTCCAAACAATTTTACAAATGTCACGGCTAACGCTTTATAATAACTTCATTAGTGAGGCATTAACAAACAATAAATACAGTTTTTAAATCATTTACTCACCCTCATTTCTTTTAAAACATGTACGACTTTTCAGTGGAACACAAAAGAAATTATTAATAGAATATCCAAACTGTTCTTTTCCATACCATGAAAGGAAATGGTGCCTGTAGCTGTCAAGCAAGATATTCGAAGCAAAGCAAGACAGACAAAGCTATTCGAAAAAATTATAACGTATGCATGAGCCATATGAAAAACTTTACAATGCTTTATGGTGTTTTTGTACTTTTCAGAGCTTAAAAGTCCCTAGTTCCCATCAAATTCATATTACGGAAAAGAGCAGCTGTAATATTACCCTAAATTTTCCCATTGGTGTTTTATAAAAGATATACAGATGTGTGTGTGTTGTCAAATATCTTTGAAATTATATTTTTACATAAATATTAATACAAGTATCAAAAATATTAGTGCAATATTGTAATAAAAACAATTGTGAACCTGCGCAAATCTAGTAATGTTGCTAGTTATAATATTAAGTTAGATGCAACAATGTGACATTATACAATCTTTCCACTAATCTGGGAATCTATTTCAGGACATAAACTGTTTTGAAATCATTTATTTGGGAACGTTATGCATCATCCACAAATGTCTGGAAGATAAATATGTCTACACTAAATTAGCAACTGGCAGCAGTGCGAGCTCCAACATGATCAATGCGAAGGGACAAGAATCAGCGCCAAACAAATGGCCCATCACATAAAGATGATCGTCCATCGCCTTACAGCACCTAGAGGCTTGTTAAAACCACACCACAGCATCTGCTGAAGCATTGCTAACTTGATTGGAAGGATTATGCAGCCGTAGGGTTGATGAAAATAACAGTTTTCTCAGAGGGAGATATCAGACCTGCAAAAATCCATTCCCTTCCAAAAGCGCCTTCAATACCTCTATCAATTAAAATCTTGTCGGGACATGCAGAGCCGTGTTGAGGGAAAACTAGTGTGAAACAACAAGTCCAATCACAAATACAGCAAAAAAAAAGAAAAAAGCAATCTCGACCTACGTCTGTGGCAAACTTCTGCGCTGTTAAACACGGTCATTGTGAAAACAAATCCCCACTCCCCACTCCCTCCTACTGCTTTTGTTGGGAAATAAAAAGCACTCCAGCCTTGCAAAGTGAGGACAGTGTGGCTATTCTGCATGGTGTACTTTCTATTTTCATCGCTGGTTTGTTCTTAAATCTTACCAAGGAAATGGGAGATAATGAATCTGTTTGCTCTCCATAGCAAACTTCCAAAAGTCCAATATTGCTTAACCCATTGACTGGACATGGGAATAATAATAATGTATTTTCATTAAAGGTATTATTTGCCACTGTTCCTGGCTCTGAGCAAATATCCACAGGGCTGTAGTCTAACTGCTACTGGAGCCTGGCGGTATTAATACCTCTATTCATCCTGTGTCGAACCCGAGCCAAGAAACAGCATTAGGCCTGGGGCCCTGCGGCCTGCATTTGGACCGGCCTCGCTGGCATGTGTATGTGCGTGAGAGCGAGAAAAAGAGCACACCGTTTCTCCTCCAACGAGTCTCCGCTCTGGACAGAGCAAAAAAGTTCTTTATATCAATTAGCCAGACAAGTGTGCAATGGACACCTGTCACCATACGGGCCTTCGTCCCCAGCTTCTCACGGGCCAGAGGTTCCCATTTTGTTCTGATCCAGGACCATCTGCTTGCTACAAACTCGCATCCTCAATCATTCTAAGAAAACACTCCAGCTGACCTCAGGTCAGCGTAAAAGTTCTCACCTTTACTCTCTAGATCAAAAGTGGGTAAAAAGTGGTGGTGGCCCATAACTGAGCCGGGGGGGCGCCCAAGCTCTGCCCAAGAGGCCAAGCAAACGTCTGCACAGCAGACACAGAATCTGGGGCACAGACCATCTGGATTACATGGCAGTCTGAAGTGAAGAGGCTGTCGGAAGTTCCTTGCCAAAACGGCTCGCAGAAGCAGGACATTAGGTACCATAAAACACACACACACTGCCACACAAAGAAAATATTCTTGTTGAGACAAGATTTAAATGCAAAGGGATTTAATGCACTGGATTCCACAGCTGAGGGCAAAATTCTCCTCTCTTTTTTCTCTTTTTGTAAAAAAAAATAAATTCTTCACTAATGATCTTACTTTTAAGCAGCCAAGCTAAAAAAAGTTAATTAGTACCCCCACCTCTTGCCCCCCATAGAGAAAACCCTCAACCTTTACACTCAGCAAAGCAGCAACAATTTAATCATATTTTCTTTATGATACTTCCTATGGTTCACTGACTGCCATAGCAAGAATTCTGATAATAATTCTTAATGCCCCACATCTGACAATTAAACACGATCACCCTTATACCACGACACCGAAAAGTCATAGTTATCCTGGGAGAAACAAAACAGGCAGACTTCAACAGACCATAATTTACCATCACAGTTCCAACACCAGCGCAACTCTCCTCTATCAAAGCCGTTGAAACATTTACTCTCGCACACAACAAACAAATACACAGCATGCATGAAAACGTAAAAAAGCAGCTCGGCAGGGAGAGCGAAAAGCGAGCATCTCTTACCTTGGGTTGAGCGCGTCTTGGAAAGGCAACTTTAGGATCAATCTAAATGAAACAAGAGAAAGAAAAGAAAGAAATATGAGCAAAACGAGCTGTTACGTGAAGAGGAAAATTACAAAATATTAGAAAACGCCGGCGATGCGCTGCGACTACTCGATAACCTTCATGGAAATTATAGTATTAATCATGATGCAATGCGTCGAGTCTCGTGTGTAATCTGGTCGGGTTATTACACGCTGGTTGCATGAGGTCTGTGTATGACAAAATCGAATAAAACCTTACACAGGTTAGTGCGTAATCACTCGATTACAACATAAATAAACAGCTGCCATTATATAACACACCAGGGATAATTCAAAGACTCTGTAAAGGAGTGTTTCTAGCCTCTGGGGAGGTCAGGCCGACAAGATGGAAGATGTTTGAGTAAGTGCTGTAGATTTGTGAAGAATCAAGACAGGGCATTAGATCAATACACCCACAACCTGTTTTCCCCCTGAGGGATTATCATTATTATGGGTGACTTTCTCCTCCACTGTTCCACACTGGGTTACGCCTCTACCCACAATGCATTTGGGCCATGCTATATTGTTATGGGGTAACACTGGGTTTATTGACTAGATAAGAGTCTATATTTTATTATACTACCAACAAAGTGTGACTTCACGCACATCGGCTGAGAAACAACATGAAATAAAATACAAGCCATGATCAAGGGCATTTGAAATTTACATGAAGCGCTTCTGTGATTCATCCCCGGTAACACATTCCCGGGAGAATAAATCAACAACATAAATATGTCAATTACAATGAAGTCATTTGTCCATTTATTAGTCTGTGTATGATACATTTAGATAACACAAAATATGGACGCCTCCAATGCTAAATGACAGTTTTTCTATATGCACAGGGGGAAAAAAAATCATTTTAAGAGATTGTGTCATTCATAATAAATGGTATCATTGATTTTCACTACCATGCTTGTTAGGGCATAAACTGGGACCTATCAAAAATATTATTTAATATAATACAATAATATATATGTTTTATTAAGCATAATCAACTTTTCTATAAAATAAAAAAAATTTGAAAGTTAAAATGTATTGTAAGTAATCTATACTTTTTCACTTGGTGTTTTACAGGTCTTGGTTGGCCTGCAGCTGAGCAATATTTGCTTTGGTCATTTAAACATTCATAGACTGAAACAACAGTCTCTCTTTTTCACGCACAGGCCAAAAGCTTGTGCAGTCGGAGCACTAGAAGCCCGATGGATAATCATGCATGCGAGGATAAAACAGTTCAAAGACTTTCCCTCCGCAGATGCTTGCTTCTGCACTCTCATTAAATGGAAAAATAACTCAAGGGAAAAAGATCCATTAGCGCTATATTGCTCTTGAATATACCGTGTGTCTGAATGCTTTGTCACTTCATATAAACAGTAAGAAAAAGAAAAGCAGAATTGCGAGATGTGACAGCACGCAAATAAAAAAATGTAATAAACATGTTGTGGTGGCATATGGGGGGGGTCTCCTGGTAAATTAATTTGACCTGAACAGAAACGCAATATGTATTGGCTTTAAAAAAAACCTTTCTGGTGGGAAATGATGCTGTTGTGTTATACTTTAATTCATCCAGAAAAGTGTTTAATCTAAAACAGATTGCTTTTAGAGAAACCGCCAACAGTCTTCAGTTGTCAATACACAATGCAATTCTCACCCAGGCTTTCAGATTTGCAGATTACACAGCTTTTAATCAAACGTGTGTCAAGAATATCTCTGTACATGTTTTCTTTGGTCCATTTGCACTCCTCAGAAGTGACAAAAGATTGGAAAGGAAATTGCAAGCAGAGAAAAACACAAAAGGCAATCAATATGTAGGCCGCTAAACATAAAGATGCTTTATGGAAATCATCATAAAAATTATTATTATTTCTGAAGGAGCTGCAAAGGAAACCAAAAACATATGTAGGCCTACATCAGCTTAAACATATGTTATGAACATATGGCATCTTAAACACAAAGATATATAATAATGTTTTATGATTATGCAAATCACAAAAGAGCACATAGAGTGAAAATTCACAATCTGGAATGGCAAACTTTGTCTATGGCAAACTAAATGTCTATTGTGAGTAAAGGACCAAATAAAACAGGTGGGAACGAATGAAAGTACAAGTCTTGATCTCTTTAAAAGCAGCGATGTTTGAAAAGCTGTTTCGCTATAAGACATCAAGCTTTTCTGACAAGCACACATAATCAACCGCAAGGGCAATGTGAAATTCTTAAACCTCCGTGTTACTGCGCAGAACCAAACTCCCTTACTGCTGCCTGTATTTACATGAAGCTACAGCCCCAGAGTTCACCTTTATCAATGAGGTCACGCCTCTGTAAAAGCCACGCAACTGCGCCCGGCCCCCCTGATGACATCACCAGCCGCAGCTCGGTAATCCCTGCTTTAGCTGCGGCCGCTACTGTCCTCATGATCTCAATCTCTCTCAATCTCGAACATGTCGCTGCAATGGTGGCTTCTTCCAGCCATTCCTCAGCGTTCGAGATCTCAAACCTTGACCCACTTTTCACTTACACTACCAGAGTTATACATGTGCACTTATGTAATCTAAACAGCTCACTTTTCATGTCCGAGATACACAGAACTGGACTAGTGCAACAGTGATTTTTTTTTTTTTTTACATATAGAAATGCTTCCTAAAGACATTTCAGTTTACAGCGGAAAAAATAATGCATATCACACACACATGATTCTGTAGATTAAGGCCATTGAACCAGAAAAGGTGGTTATGATTAAATTATGATTTGAAACAAATACACCTGAAAGCATAAACACTAATCTACCTGCAGCATTACATGGTTAATAAACTGTTTAACAGGTTAATCTGCTGTTGACCAAATGAGCCACTAGATCTAATCAGAGCAGCTAGCAACTTCACCTGCATAACCTCAAATTTCTCTTTTTTTTTTTTTTTTTACACCTTTACATGTAAACAAATTTATACTGCAAATATTAAACACACGTAATTTTCTGCACTAAACAGAGTCTCCTGTTTAGGAGGATTTGTGTTTTGTTCCTCTGCTTTATTTTTATTCTCTTCCATATTCTTTGAAATTGCTCATTTGTTTTAGTTATTTAACGCCGTTATTTTAAGGTTCTACATTTAACAAAGCACTTTTACAACAAAGTGTTCCCAACAAATTACCTGCTCGAACGGGAGCACGGAAATAATTCTAATGGCCATCTTATCACGGAAATACACATTACACACGTGAACATGGAAAGCATTGGGAATATCAAATACACTGTGTTTTGGGAGAAGAATTGGCCACAAGTTTCCTGAACAAACGTCAGGTTTGTCACTCATAGCAGTGTACCTCTGTGAATACCTCTAAATACAGTTTGTCTCTTGAAATGAACTTGCAGTAACACTGAATCCCTTAAAATGAGTCAGTGAAGGCAGTATTTATCCACGCCCTAGCTTTCCCAAATAAAAGGCTCTTTCATTCTGGACTCCTACAGGTAACTAACAGCGGCATCTACAAACAGCAAAGATGGTGGATTTAAATACGAAAAAATACATAAAATTCAGAACAGAATTCATTAACCTTACTGATAAAGTTTCTGCTTATTTGTTGGGTTTCTCTGGCACAGGAAAATCTAAATCCATTTCCGGTGGGATTTAAGTCGGTGAGATGAAGCAGGCAAACTTATTTCTGGGTGACAGGACTATAAACCCGACTCGCTTTGCATATTTACATACCAGACATTTGGAAAACTTGTTACAGATAAATCTTTCAATTTACAATAGCATTAAATATTCTGCAGATATTCATCGTACTGTTTTAGAAAACTGAATGAATTGGTACGACTTTCATCTTTTCCGTTTTTACGTTAAAACACGTTTCAAATTCTTAGCATTGTTTTTGACAATTGTTTCATGAAAAATGTCATCTATAACCCACTGTCTAAACTTCAGATGCCTCTCATATCGTCCAAGTCCTTTTAAACATTTCCAAGCAGCAGTGAACTCCAGACATGAGAACCTCATCATCACCTGAAGTGTGTATAAATTTAGAGTAATAATTATTAAATAGACAAAATAATCTAAAATGAAGCAACAGCACGCTAGGGGTCTATATAAATGTATATTAATAAGAATAATAATAGAGAAAACCTTGCCTGTACCCACACAGCTGAACCACAAAAGACAAAATGCCAAATGCAACTCAAAACAAATACTGAGAGTAAAAAAAATCGGGGAATTAGTTTATCGTGTACCTAACATCACCTGCCCATAAACAAAACGATTCAGCCTGCTTTACAACAAACCAGGACTGCACAAACTACGTCACACACTGCAACTCTTACGTCACCAGTGATACAGCCCACGTCACGATCGACCTCCAGCAGGTAACCAGTCCTCCTGTGTCACCAGGATTTAGCCCTTGTTTTTCCGGGGTTAAGACGGGACTAATTACCCGGCTTGTCTGCGTCAAGTGCCCCGCTGCTCGGCTTGCGGTGCGATGACAAATGGCACCGGAACAAGACGCGACGCAGACCGTCGCGGACGCAAGCGCGTTTAGGCAACACTTCACCAAATGAAGAGCGAAAGAAAGCGATCTTACCGTCTTTGAGTCTAATTCGTGGTGAGGTTGAGCTAAGACCTTATCTACACTGGCTGCATCCGCAAACGTAACGAAGCCAAATCCCCTGGAAAACAAACACAAACACACACACAGATCAGAAGCGCAGCCGGCGACGGGTTACGCGCGGCGGGCTGCTAAACTTGGTGAAGCCCGTTAACGCGTCCGGCCCATTTTATGATGAAACGTTTGCACAACTTGGTTGACCAAACGTTTCGGCTGATCCGTGACATCCGTCACAACGGGTCGCCGTAGATCTGCAGTCCAGGCGAAACGCACGCAGTTGCGTTGCGCGTCTCCAAAGACGTCCGCGGTTGCGCGATGCGTTTTGGGCATGATCAATGTCAAACTGTATCCCGCGCACAAGCACGGCGATCCGGTCGCCGGCAACGCGGCATCGCGCCGTGAAAACGGCGGAAATCGTGCGGCAATCGCTTGCGATAAAAAGTGCATGAGAAGGGGAGGAAAGCAGTGCCGTTGTTTTTACCTGGAGCGCTTTGTCGTGGGATCTCTCATCACCATACATTCTCTGATCTCTCCAAATTTACTAAAATAGTCTCTAAGGCTGTCTGCAAGACAAAACAGGGAGAAAGAGGATACGTGAGCAAGGCATTGGCGCTTGGCACAGCACAACTGTTTTGTGTTTTAATTAAATGCCCCCCTGGATGTACCACAGGGGTCGAATAGAGGACTTCAAATGACTGCTAATGAAAATAACCTTGCGCGCACGGCACACACCGCGCACGGCGCGCCGCGCTGGATACGGTGTAACCAAACGCGGACGCGCAACAAAGCACAGCCCGACAAAAGGTCGGAAATAACAGCGAATCGTCGTGACTCTTACCTGGTGAAGTTTGCCAGCTGAGGCCACCGATAAACATTTTACTGTAGGGGGAAAACACAGCACAAGTGAGTCCAGATGTCAGATCGGCCATTTTGACGTGTAGCTAACTACTTAGCTAGCGACAAAAAAGCAGAGCTGAGCGAAGGCAAAGCGCACATCGAGGAAGAAGAGGAGGAGGAGGAGGAGGAGGAGAGCGGTGCGTGTTTTGGACCGAGCCGTGCCGTAAGGGCAGGCCCGCCCGCTATAACCAAACAAAGGTGAAGTAGTTGCGCGCACCCGGAAGGCTGCGCCAATGGTAACGCATCAGACGGGCGATTTAAACGCGACGCATACAAATGTCACGGGAGGAAAAGAGGCGAGAAAAGTCCGGCTTACCCCGGGTCGTGTTGCGAATCGTTAGGGCTTCCAGATGTGGCTTGGCTCCCGTCTCCCTCCATTGCTAACCCAACTATGGCCAGTAACTAACACACAGTCAGAGCGAACGCGACCCGCAGCCCCGCTAAGAGAATATCAGTGAGCCGGGAATGCGAGCGTCACACGTGGGATCAGCTCTGCCTGCCTCCCCTCCCGTCACCCACACGGGGCGGAGTTAAGAAGGGCTCGTCATCGAACCCTTTGCATTGACGTCATCGCCCTGTCCCCGCCCACTTGGAGCTCAGAGCATGTGTGTGTGTGTGTGTTGTGTGTGTTGTGTCTCTGTGTGTTGTGTTTTCAACACAGAAGGATTGTTATGTTATTGCAACACCGGTGGTGGTAAGTGTTGCTTCATTTCTAATGTCTTTTGCATGGATAATGCATTGCATTGACTGCACAGAGCATGCAGGGGCTTTGTGGCTTTATTTCATGACTGGTAGCTGAGAAAACTGCTGGACTTATTTCAGAACAAATTGTCGGATGCACTGTTTTTGAGCAAAAGAAAAAAAATCACACCTGCTCCGGCAGGCTGCCTGCGATTAATATGTAAGTCGTACACAGTGCCTGCACAAAATGACAACTGTACGTTGTGTACAAAATAATACACACAGAATTACAGTATGCATAAAGTGCAGCACACCTGTGCTGGAGTGTGTAATAATGCAGGTGAAAGGGGCGACTGGAGTAAAGCTGAACGAATACAGTCTCGCAGCAATAAATTATTGATGACCCAAAAATACATTTAATATCGTCTCTTAAATATAATGACTTGACTATTTTGTAAATTAATATTTCATATGTCAGCCTCCTTTCTCTCAAAATCAATTTCCAGCTGATTCCCACATCACAAATCAGAATTCCCACATCCTTTCAATGAATTAGACACAAAGCACAAATGCAAATGTTCAGCATGATTATCTCTTTCACAGTTTTTTCCTCTGTCAGTCTGTGTATATGTTTGTTAATCAATGTAAAGAACACACTTCCTTTGGCGGCACCCATCTGTCATGATAACACAATCGAGCTCAAAATATCTCTGCATGCTGCCGGAGGGTCCCTGGACCCGCTGACTTCCCCAAACCGCAGTTTTACACATCAGTTAAGGGTCTTTAAAATGCACAAAAATGTTAAAGGATCTGGTGCTTATCCATGGCAAGGGGTAAGAGAGCAAGTCCATGCATTAAGATGGAGAGAGAGAAAGGGCTCAATTAAGGCTGCAGTGGATTTCTGTCATGCTACACTGATTGCTGTTTATTTCCTGCAGCTCTTTTTGAGAGAGGGATCCATGGCCCAAAGACAGCCCATCATTCTTGTTTTTTCCCATTTTTTTTCCTTTTTACCTCCTCCAACTCATATTTCCTCTTCTCTTCTGTGCTGCTAAAGATAGCTTCTGAACAGCAGTCAGACCTCTTGTAGTGAAGAGCCCATATAAAGCCAGTGTCCAGAGGAGGGAGAGATGGGCAAAGATGCTCCTGATTGGCAGGTGAACTCTGCTGTCTCACCTCACTGCTTGTTGGTAAACTGACACATGGGCACCTATGGGGCGCAACTCAGAAATCTCCCTCCCCTCTTACTTTATTCTCTCTCTGGGCAGTGTGTGGGGAAAAAATGTCAATACATAATGGATAATGGCAACACTTCACAATAAGGTTTAATTTGTTAACTTCAGTTAACTACCTTAGTTAACATGAACTAACAGTTAACAATACTTATACAGCATGTTTTCATCTTACATTAGTACATTCGTGCAATAAACCAACATGAACGACTGTATTTCCATTAACTAACATTAACAAACATTAATAAGTGCTGTGAAAAAAAATTATTGTTAGTTCATGTTATCTAATGCATTATCTAATGTTACTGATTGGAGCTTAATTGTAAAGACTTACCAGGATAATTTGACTGTTTTGGGGTTTGTCAAGTAAATGTTTGATAACATTTCCAGATTTTTGTTGATGTCTTTTCATGTAACAGCTGTGTTAATAATAGCGATCATTAATAAAAATCATTATCAGCTAAAACCGAGCACCCTCTGCTTTTATGCCGAAATGTCATTTGTGTTAAGTTCAAAAATGCATCAGCCCTGCCGTTCCATTTCACTGTAATTCAATACATAATTAAATTTCTGATGAGCTTTGGCAGAACAGTTTACCGGGTATTTAAGATAATCGAAATGACATAATTTCATAATAAGACTTGATAAGCATAATGGTGGGCAAAATAGTTTATTCTGAACAAGTGCCTTTCATTTCAGCAGAAAGTAGAAAAAACATTCACTCTGACCACCTAAAAGCATGTCGACTGTTCATGCCTTGTCATCTCTCTGCCATTACAATAAGGCTTTTTGCCAAAGCTTCACAATTGGGCTGTCAAAGGGGGCTGGTTTTAAAATCATGGCTCATTGAGATTTAACATAATTGTACAGGAAATTACTGTTTAGAGTTTAGTTTGAACTGTCTACATGATGACCCGAGTATCATACAAGCTTTAAAGAGCATTTAGGGCTGTTTATTGTGAAGCCAAATGTTTATTGGTTCATTAACACACACTGCAGGCCAAAAGGACCTCGTTGGAGCTTTTTATGAACTTATTCTGTTATTGCTACTGTTTTTCATCACCTTGTTACAACCGTATTGTTGTAAAAGTAATTCAAAACATTGTGTTATTGCATTATGGTACACAAGGCACTGTCAGAGCACATAAAAATATTTTTTTTTTAAGTAAATTTGTCAGAGCACATAAAAAACAAGTCTGTTAATGTATATTTCAACATGTGGATCAGGCAGAAGATGATTTGCATAATAAATATACAGCTGCTATGAGAAGAGGCATCCATTTCATTAATATTACCATTCTGGATATGAATATTCATGTTACTCGTGACATAAACAGAGACGCGGCTGTCGGGTTCAATGAAATGGAATTTAAATTCAACTTTAAAGGAAACGCATCAAGAGTGTATTTAAATACACGCATTTGCATGCGCTGTTTTTGAAGGAACGGTTTATTAATGCCGCAACCCTCACCATTATTAAGTTAAACCTAATGTCTCTGGAAATCCATTAAGTCTTCAAAAACAGCAGAGGAAGATGTCTGTACAGAAGACCCTTATTAAAAGGAAGACTAAGTGCACAACACAGATCTGCCCAATTAGAGCGTGTGCATTTTGCAATTAGAGAAGAAAATGTAACCTGCCAAACATTGCCTGAAATGGACAGCCAATCTGACAACAGAGTCAGAAAATATCTGCTCCAACCTTTAAACGGATAATTACAGAGATAATGCTTAATGTTGGAGAAATTGTTTTAATGGAGGTTGAAATTGCAAAGAATGGGGTCTTATCATGTAGTTGCTTTTCAAAGCAGTGTTGACAGTCTTGGACTTTTCTGTTTTTTCAGTTCGACACCATTTCCTTCCTTATCAAGTTTGGTCACATTGTGCCAAGTTCAACAGCTTGGAGATCAGGAGTTACTTACCAGAACACATCAGTTTAAGTTCAGCTGGAGCTGCTGGTTACAAATACACAAGTTAAGAATGGTTTCATATAATCCGGCACACATTTCTAAAACATTTATCATTCAAAAAGGTTAAAATAATGAGACAGTTGATCATTTCATTGCGTGGTGATTCCTTCACAATGAATAGAATTTGCTCTATAAAACACTGAGTAATTGTGCCAAAGACAGAAGAATCAATAAAATCAATGCTGAGAATCATCTGTTGTGAATCACATTGGCCCATGAGTGAAAATGACAAATAAATACAATTCGTCACATCATCACTATATGAGCATTGAGTAATTATAAAATTATTAAATGTGCATTATCCTACTAGATGAATCTAATCTCACCTGAACCTCCATTTTTGTTTAATATTCATGTACAGATTATTTTGCAAACGGCTGTTGTCTAATTTACAGAAATATTCGTAAGACAAAACAGTAAAGTTTCCATGTGCAATTTCCTTTGGTAATGTAGAACATGGGCAATTCACTACATTCAAATTTAAATCTAGCTCTTTTCTCCTTTTATACACACCTGTACACATCAAGTCACGTTTACAAAAAAAAAAAAAGAGTGCAAAAAAGATGTTAGTACTCATTCTAATGATCTCCCATCAAAGTTATTGGCATGCACTACAAAGCAGACGCTCCATTCATCAGACAGTGGCAGAGAGACACACACACACACAAACAGGCTGTGAGCTCACATCAGTGCTGAGCAGATGGTGTCAGTATAAGGAGACGAGCTGAGGGCCGTTTACACACTTTTATGTGAATCTTCAGTTACTCTCACTCACTGTCTCTGAGTGTCTGTCCTTTGACTTCCTCCATGTCACCATATCTCACAGGGTACGAGAACACGTCATGATTCTGGGATATACTGCGCAGTGGCTGAAAACCAAAACAATGACTATATTTTCAATAACTTTAGTTTTAGTTAAGCATAAATCTAAACCAAAGTTTTTTTTTACTTGAAAGTAACTAATCTATGCATACCTACACCTAAATAGGTATCTATATCGGTCTATAGTACAGTTCTATATATCTATAGTGCCTAATGTACGTATATTTTCCTATCAAATGACCTTCATATTTTTAAAGGGTGGCCTAAACTTATAAATGTTCAGTGTCTGTAAGTCATAACCAGTGCTTAAAATGTCTATAAAGTGTAAAATCAATTTATTCCATAGAGTGTTTTAATGAAAGGATATCTCAGCTCGAAGTCCTGATAGCCATTTTAAGCTCAGTATCAAACTCAGTCAAGTATTGCTTCGAAACGCTTCAGAATCGCCCTTGATGCCAATTGCTCCTTCTCTATTATTTTCCTTGTGCATTTGAAATCTCAGTTACAGTTTTAATGAGAGACAGAAATATTCGTCTGTCACCCTTATAATAGACGGTCAGAGAGTGTCCTTGGTCATAACAGCATGGACTTTAGCCTTTCCTCCTTCATTACCGAAAACGATAAGGGGGCGAGATAGGAAGATTTAAGTGTAATTTAATCGTGCCCGGGCAGAACAATCAAAGGGGAAACGTGTTGATGTTAAACTGGCCCTCAGGAGACAAAAACATTCATTTAATTTCAACCCTGCCGTACAGCGTAACATTGATATGACAGAATATGTCTGAATATCTATTGTGTTCTCACACAGTTTTCAAAGATTTAAGGGTCTCGGCTGTCTGGCAGCAGAAAGCGAGACAAGGGTGACCTCGGGTAATTACCGCTGTCCAGCCATGAGCTAGAAAGCACAGCCTTTCACAGCGTCTGAATAAAGGTTTGGTGTGCTTGAGTGCCTTCATTAGATTCGTCGCCGCTTTAGCGAGCTCACGCATTACCGCTATTTGACAGAGATCAGACAGACAAAAAGCTCATTTAACTGCCCTGTAATAGAGATGGTCTTGACACTCCACAAGCTGATGATCTCATTGACCAAAAAGTATTGCCAGGGAGTCGAAAAACCAAACTCCAACTCCATCTAGTGGGCATGTCATCACATCACAACAGAGCCTTGAAAATAATACAGAATGTAATATTCTGTAAAAATGAGAAATATGAAAGCTCAGTGAGAGAATTTTAATTAATGAGACCTGCTGTCTAAACCAACGAGATCTGCTGTATGGACAGCACGGTAAGAAGGATAAGTCAGATATCTTTACTTTAGTTACTTTACGGTTACTTTAGTTCAAACACGAAACTAATGTGAGATGGTCAGTGCTCCAGAGTCTGTTGCCACATTATAGCACAAACATTTATTTAAATATTAGAAGTACATTAAAATTGAAAACAAAGTACTTTTTACATTTCAAGCATGTTTAAAACAAGTCTTTCCTGGCCATTGCATCTTACAGATGAGACAGGATTTGTGATTTTTTGTTAGAATATCTTTGTTTCTGTTTTGAAGCCAGAATTTCTGTTCTGTAGGGTTAAACAAAGCAAAAATCTTTCTAACTTCCTTCTTTCCCTTTTGTGGCATATGGTGTCTAATAGCTTAACATGAAATATCAATATTTCAGTAATGACGACCGCTTATGAATAAACAGTCTAAATGATGGTTTATGTTCTGATAATGAGATATCTCCTTTGAGAGCGAACCAGTATAAACGATTGTGCACAAGATGTTTACTGTCTCAGAGTGACATGACAACATATGGAAACACCAGTTTGTTTAAATGATTCACTGTTTTGTTTATCATAACATGGTTTACTTAGCCAGAAAGTGACGCTTTCTCTAGACAGTCTTTAGAATAACCTTCCTGTTTTGTGCTTCTGAAACGCAATACCGTGCAATCACAGCTCTATAAAAAGCACTTTAAATGACACCGCGTTAGAGGTTTATGAGCGACTGCCTATTCATATCCACACCTCCATCAACACTAAAGCAATCTGAAAGTGCTTCTGTGTGCTGGTAATTTAAGTAAACCTATTGAAATGTAAAGGAAAAAAGATTCAGGTTTTTTTCAACGTTAGTCCATAAACATTTTTTATTCTGTTGTATTAAAACCTGGACCAAAGTTGCCACAGTGCCAGCTTCTGGCCGGATTTGCACCCTTGTTCTCATCTGTCAGTTTTACAGCATGGTTAAACTGCAGAACAGACATCAGTGAATAATAAATATATTTTGGGGCCTTGTGGAGTTGTCTGAGTCTAGACAACTAGATGGCTGATGAGCTGCTATTAATCACCTGGAAATCACTTCCAGACAAATTTGTGCCAAGAGACATTGCTCTGATTTTGGAAACCTAACTGAATGGAATTTATTGCCACTAGAATCCAACTGGAATATCCAGGTATGACCTATAATCACCTTTTCAAATGTTACGCATTCTGACTAGACGCACATGCATGTGATAACCGTGAATTGAATAGTATTTGAAATCAACCATTTAAATAGACAGACACATTTCATGTCATATCCAGGGCTTGCATACATTATAAATGCATTAAACCAGTTACAATTAAGATTTTGTTGCATACAACAAATGCCGAAAGAGTTTAGAATGAGGATCCGAATGCTTTATATTTAAAACCTTTTAAAATAATCAAATACTTAAGACTTGCCAGATCAGGGACATTTAATGCAACTTTAAAATAGCAGATAATTTAAAACCAAGATAAGTTGCAAATATCAGCTGTTTCAGCACAGTGTAAGTGTACCACACATCACACACTCATTTCTCTGGTGTGAAGGAGAAACTTATGTGGTTCAGGCTTCTGCCTGCATTTAAGAGCAACTCCACTGTATCTTACAAGTGAGAATTCTTAGATTAATGCTAAATCGTGAGGATGGTGTAAAACCTCATTTAAAACTTTACACTGACAATTCCTATAACACAGATTCTCTCAGGCGTGCCATTGTTGGTGTTGTATTAGAGTTTAAATCAAAAAAATAAATAAGGGTTAGGGTTACATGGTCTCTGACTCCATCTGGAGGTCAGGAAAAATATTGTTCCACTATATTAAAGTCTTGGAGTATCCATATACGCTGTTAGATCACTTGCCAGGCATTGTATCATCATCAAAATTGGACTCCCCGATGAGAATACTACTCCCCTGTTTCTCCCCACAATTGCAGGGATTAGGTGTGGGGCAGGCTTTACTGATAGGGACCAATAGGGTAATAGTCTCCACAATGTATAAACCAATCAGAAGCAGGGGAGTCAAAATCTCACAGGGAGTGAAATTTCAATACACAGTTTGTATCACAACAGAACATTAAAAGCTATATTAATGAGAACCATTCATGGATTCAATGGTTTAGTATTTACTACCACCTAAATATCAAGCCCTGACTTTTAATTCAATAAGCAAGGACCAATTCATTGAACCTCACAAGTGTACGCTTCCTTATTTATCCCACACACACGCACATCTAAAAAATCTGATGTAAAATTTTAGAAGTATTGTAGAGAAATGCATACAAAGGCACACTTTGTATTTGTCTACAAAAACTGAAGCATAAGGCTTTAATGCCATTTTTTCCTATCATAATGATTACCCATTCAGTTACGCATGTTCCAACCTCTGACCGTTATCATTCATTTAAATCCACACTGAAAAGTCTGTATCAAACTAAAATACAACAGCTGTAATGTTTTTAATAACTTTATTCTCTTTTTTCAATAGAACTGTACAAGAATCAAACCTTTTAACAAGTCGGGCAAAAAAAACTGACCTGTACATGTCTAGCAGGATTGCTTACACTCATTTAAATAATCAAACGCTTAATTATCTAGTTAAGCAAACATATTAAACCATTCCTACCAACAGACAGGTGAACAGGGTTAAGAAAGGAGGGCTGGAAAAACATGTTCCCTTTTGATACCTACAGTCATGTCAGTGTTTTTACAAAAAGTACAGTGAGACACCTTATATATATGTGTTTGTGCGCACACACACACACACACACACACAATCTTCCCATGACAGGAGAGTGTGGGTGGGAACATACATAGGACACCTATGTACTGATGGTAGGAAGTCAGATCAGTGAAGAGACGAGTGTATGTAAAGAGCAATCGATTTACAGAGCTAAAAACCGAAGATTGAATTATTTCAGCTCTGAGGTCATTATGGTTCCTTATTCATTCATCTACTTTAGTGCACACAGACATACAGCAAGCCCACTTAAAAGGCTGCACACTGCCACAGGTCAACAAGTACATAATTGCTGAAAAAATAGGAATAACTGTCCTGTAAACACAGAAGACAAAAACAAATGAAGAGCTCAGACCTGAGATGGACACAAGACAGCTTAGAATCTCGAGCTTGTGAGAAATATTGCAGAAATATTTAGTAGCATACAGCGAAAAACTGAGTTTGCTTGTGTAGTGCCCTAAAAGGAAGTCTAAAAACTCTAAGTGGTTTTTCCCTTTCCAATGCTGTCAGTCCACATATACTAAGCTCTCTTTGCTACCAGAAGGGTGTAATACCATTAAAAAAAAAAGGAAAGCTTATTACACTTGTTTATTGTCCAGAACATTTCTGGTAAGGCCAAAAATAAGCAGTGACTGTGGGATTTTTGTTAAATGGCTGTAAAAACAGCCATCTTTACTTAAAGAGCTTTGAGGTGACACTGTGGACAATGCAAGCAAGCTTTGTGAAGTCTAAAACTGTATTGCTAACAATCAAAGTCAATTAAACAACCTTTAACCAGACAGAAAGCCTGGAAACATCCCATAAGGGGACAACCTTAGACATTCTGGGGTCCAATGACATGAGATCAGAAACATCTCAGCAGCACAAACATGGACGAGTCCTGGCCGAGAAGTAAATTTAACCAACAGAGAAAGCATGATCAATGATAAAGATACAAATACATAATATTCATCAACTCTGTGCCATTATTCTTGTTAAACAAATAACAGATGCAGTAATAAATCAGACCTAATCGCATCCCATGTAAATGCAACATAAGAGAAAGCTATGAATAAGGCTTAAAGCTTTTCAAGACAGGTGTATTGAGTTTCCCCCATTAACTGGTGCCATAGACTGCAGAAGAATGGAAAATCATGTACTGTTATTTACAGAATACAAGAGTAACCGTCGACAGTAATGGTGGTAATTAGTTGGTATGGAACGTGGTATAAGCTGGACATGACGGCAAGACTGAGCGGAGTGAGATGACAAGCAAACAACCCATACGATTGGTGGATGGTAAAGCGCAAATGCGACGCTTGAATCGCCACAGTGCGCCAGGCCAAATGCGTGCTTTGGAGCAGAATAACATGCATTCAAAACCACATACAGATCCATTCATTATAAACAGAAGGGAAGGCCTGCTCTCCCCATCACAGTTTCTGTAAAGCAGTTCCTTCAGGCCAGAGGTTTTATTGTCCACAGGTCAGCATAGGTTTCTTCGCCTTGTATTGCTGCACTGTTCAAACTCTAGCATTGCACCAGGACTGTAGCCTTGCCCTTTAAAAGGCCCAAAGGGTCAGAAGGGGCAGACGCCCTCCCGGATTTACAGACTCTGCAAGGAGGATTTTACACTGATGCCTGTTGTCTGGCTTGTTCGCACCCAGGGCAGCTTTGCAGGAGAGTCCGACAGATCCAGAGTGTGTGTGTGGTACAGCAGGAAGCAACGAGGTGGGTTTTATTTCCCCTCTAAGGCCACACTGTTGCACAAACAGACAATCAGATGGATTATATGAAGCTGCGGTAGTTTGTCCTTGTTCTTGATTTGTCCAGAGACAAGGTTAGACCGTCAATGTCAAAACACTGGACAAAGCCGTGATAACGTAAAAGCAAATGCGATGTCAAATCTACCCAACATTACAACCACGCCCATCTTTAACCGCATCAACGTTAGCTTCTCAAATGTACAAATTACAGATGCTCATCCACGGCGTAATCCATTCAGGTTTGTGCTGGAAGGAGTCTGGTTGGACGGATAACATGATTAACCTTTATTTAGTTACAGTATTGAAATTTACAAGAGCAGAGTCAAAAACATCTTCAAGTCCTTATTGGGTGTTCAGCCGATGACATTTGGCTAGCTTCATTTTTCTTTTATACAGTACACAGATTTCATATGAAAGGAGGATGAAAAATAGCAAATAAGAGAAAATGTAGGACGGGGAGGAGGCAAACCAAGGAGAAGAATTTCCCATAGCCAGTGATATGTACTTCAGGCAGGAGGTGTACATGGTGGGTTGAGGAGGACCGAACCTGCAGATCTTCATGATAAGGGGTGATTAGGAGGCAAGTGGGCCGAGAAGTGAGTGTGGGGAGAAGGGGCGAGAGAGCAGCCCTGGAGGATCAGAAACTGTCCACCCAAACGCCGTAACCTCGCTCTGCCAAAGTGCGATTCAGCAGGACCAGCTACAAAACAAGAACCGAGAAACACATTATTTATTTTGGTCTTTACACACAAAACATCTGCCTTTAAAATGAGTGACACTGAAGTAAGTTCTCCTGTAGCTCAGTGGCAGAGCATTGTGTTTGCAGCGCAGGAGGTTGTGGGTTCAGTTCCCAGGGAGTACATGTACTAAGAAAATGTATAACTTGAATGCACTGCAAGTCGCTTTGGATAAAAGCGTCTGCCAAATGCATAAATGTAAATATGAGAAATGTGTGTTTTAAGTTGTCAATCAATCACATTTAGATGTTTTGCACTTTGCTAAGTGAAAACCGACAAAGCCAACACTAGAGATTAAAGTGTAACTTGTGTTTGTACATGCAAAATTGTGTTCTTGCTAGTTGCTTATTGGCCCTGGTCAAAAAAGCCCAATCACCAAGCCTCTATCATATTTTTGGACAGTACCTAGATTCCAGATTAGAAAGTCACCCATTTCATCATCAATCTGGTGGAAACTCTCTCAACAAGCTAGATTTTGAAGCATTATTCATGCCCACAGCACAAGTAATGCACAAAATATACCAAATATTCAAAAATCCTTCAAGCAAGTATATAAATAAATAATTAAATAGTTGGAAATTAGAAATCTCACCTCCTCTCCCACCATGTTCCACATGTGTACTAACAGAAGTCCTGTGTTGTTGTCATAGTTAGTGACCTGCAAGAGAAGATCCCCATTACATTTGAATTCACTCAGTGTAAACAATGCCAACATTGTAGATATCACCCTTTAATAAAAGACCTACCTGTGCCAGTAAAGGAACCCCTCTAGTCATCTCCTCCAGTGCCGAACTGGCCTCTGCTGAGAACCCGTCCTCTCCTTAAACACAAATGTGAACACAGTGAGACCCAACCGGCCCAAGGTGGTGGAAAATTCAACTTGTACGATTCAAAAGAACAAGCCAAACCTGGTAGAGGGGCAATGTTGTCCAGTAGCACTTCTGTGCCTTGGAACGGTAATGTCACAAAGTCCGACCTAACGAGCAAAGTTGTAGATTAGTTCAGCCAAAAATAACGAATGACCAATTTATCATAATTGAGTTAAAAAGGGGGCCACAGCAGAATACAAGTGGTACATCACCCAAAAAGGAAGCAAGAAACTCATACAGGTTCAGAACACCACAGGGGTGAGTAAATGACAGTGTGTTCATTTTGGGGTGAACTATCCCTTTAAGTCCACTGTGGTCTCCCTTTCTACCCTATGAGAGTACAAGGAAAAATCACTGAAGGACAGGAAATCTACCTGATCTGACGAAGGCTGTCAATCTTGACTCTCTCGTAGCCTCCATAATCTACATATCGAATCTCTACTTCATTTGAATCTTTGTAGTATGAGATGACCTGTGCTCGCCACCAGGCTCCTTCAACAGCTGGGGCCGCACAAATTACACCAACTGAAGAGATGGAGGACAGGATGAGAAAGAGGACACCCATGTGAAAAAAAGAGGGACAAAAGAACCATCTTGCCTTCCACAGGTGAGGGCAACGCAGGTGTGCCGGGCTGCGAGTAGCACAGGAACATCTGCTGGTCCAGGCTGCGGAGGGCGTGGTATGTCGGATGAGTGTGTTGCTGGACAAACATGTGACCGGCTGATACGATATTCACCACGATCACTTCTACCGTCACACCGCTGGGCAAAAGTAGCTGCAAAACACACAGTCCCAATCCAGCACTTGTGTAGGATGAACAAAGAAAGAAAAGATAAACGAGCTACTCTTACCCAGGAAGTCATGGGCAGGGAGGGCAGCGTTATTGGTGGAGGCGGCGGGGCATACAAGTTGGTCAGGTCCAAATCTTTGAACTTCTTCCCGATTAAGGCCAGCGCCTTATCTACCTGCTGTTGGGTTCCTAAGAGCAAAACAAGAGCTCTTGTTAAGGAGATCATGAGTGAAACCAAAAGTTAACAACCAAAGAGAGCAACACACCCTCTATGTGGCAGATCTGGAACTCTTGGGTGTAAGGCAGGGTGGAAATGTAGATCTTAGCACCGGAGGTCTGCTTTAAGAAGCTCACGTATCTCCCCTGTTTGCCGATCAGCCGTCCAACCAGATACTGCGAAATCAGAGACTCAGAGATCAGGGCAAGTTACAATCCCTACATCAAGTAAAGAATGTGGATATATATACACAGAGAGATAAAATTTATTTATAAAATTTATATGTATGTATATATGTATATATAAACAAAACATTCACAAAAGTAAATCCAAAATCGGGGGTCTATGACAAACACACCTTTGGCACCTCGATCTCCCACACAATGAGCTCTGAGCTCTGTGACTGACAGGCCTGGCTGCCACCTGTGAGGTTCTCCCCCGTCCCCAAAGTGGAGCAGCTGTCCACTGAATCCATGCTATTCACATCTGAACCTGTCGAGAGAAACAACAGGGTCAAATGTGGCCCAAGAATAACCTACATCATTACTGGAAGAACTTTAAAGCTGCAATTCGTAACTCTTTTTGGTTAAAAAAACAAAAATCACTTATTGAACAAGTAAAGATCAGTGTACAAAACGCCAATTCACCCAAAATTACCCCAATTCACAACGGTACATTTACAGTAATGTTTTATCATTTGAGCTGCTGAGTTCAAATTTCCTGGGAAATGTCAGTGTGATTTCATTTGACTTCAATATACATAAAGAAAAGTAACATGCAGTTTTGTGTTTCAAACAGAGATGCTTTAAGCATTAATATTTTGACATGAGCGTTAGTAAGAAAAGGTCTGCCAAGTAAAAAAAAAACTAAAGTAATAATCACCTGCCGCAAATCCAGAGATTATCTGGCTATCATTACAAGTGTAGTTAGCATAGTTAAATAAAAAGGCATCCATTCCATACACGCTCCTGAAAACATTACCGCAACACATACGAACGTCTTCTGTGGGGTCTAAACACATCATTCCCTCGCAGACCAAATGTAAATGCCTGCTTAGCCAGGACATCACTGTTTACTAAGCAACCAAGAGGGTAACAATAACAAACATGACTAATATAGATGAGAATTAAACCATCAAACAAAACAACCAGCCTCTTCCTTCGAGATGAGAAAAAAAACTGCTGGTATTGTTCTTTATTATAGTATCAAGCTTATGACAAAGCGCTCGCTCTCTTTTGCTCTACCTGAGGTTATCATTACTCCACAAATGCCTATTTACCAACATTACAATCAAAATCCACTACTTGGTGAGAGCCATCAAGGTCTTCTGCATTTCTCCTCCTTTAGTCACCACAAAAATCAAAACACACTATTCTTATTTTTTTATGGAATATTGCAGTGTTTATTATAAACGATTTACCTGTACACATCATTATTTTAAAACAAAATGTGCCCTCTTAATCGTTAATCAAAATCTGAAAATGTACTTTCCCTCTGGAACAACAAACTTCGTCTGATGACGTCGGTCTGGCGGCTTGGGCGGAGCCAGAGGCATTAACCACTCCCCTCCAACAGTAGTCTGCTGCGAGCTTTGAAACGCCTACAAAACTAAAGCCAATCAATTCCCAATGGGAAAAAAACAATGCAAGCCGTCAATGCAAGCAACGGTTCATACAGACTTTAACAAAGAAAAGGGGCTGGACTGGAGCAATAAGAGAGATTGTGTGAACAGAAGCTATAGCTACTGTGAGACTCCACACAGCATACGGGTCACAATATGGAAGGAGGATCAGCACACATCAGCAACGCTTCACAAGGGCTCAGTCAAGTCGCACCCCCCGCAGGTGCTTCAACTAACAGGCAAACGCCCCCACCGCCCCTCCTTAATAAACAATCAACAGCATAAATGGCCAATATTTCCACCATCCAGCAAGAGATGGGCCAGCATGACAAAACGCAAGATCAAATCAGGTTTAGGTTTTCAGTTTTTAGTTTGGCAGGTTTTGCCACAACACCTGATGTGTAACGTCAAAACAAACGGACCTGCTCAGAGGAGGGGGTTGTTTAAAAAACAAGCCACCGCCGAAATCCATAAGGAAGGCGCTGTAGTAGGTGGCAGTAAAAACAACACTGCGCATGTGTGGTTTCACTCATGTAACAAGCATCTGAGGTTTCCAATGAACCCAAGACTAATCGGTGGTCTAGAGAAAACTTAGATTTGTGCCTTTTTTTACAACACTAATTTAAAAAAAACTTTTAAAAAAATTTAAAAAAACTTGAATAACTCACCTCCCGACTGGTCAGCTTCTACCTCGCTTGTGGCTCCATTCCTGAGGCTCGTGCCGTTCAACCGTGCTGCCGTAGCCACATTTTCTGCTGTAAGTGGGGACTCCTGAGGGGTGCTAAGAGTAAGACTCTCCTGCAGTCCATCTCTATGACTCTCTGAGGTCCTACATGTTCCTGAAACTTGGATGAGGTCCTCTTTGCTCTCAGACACAGTTGAGGACAACCCTGTGCTATGGAGGTCCTCGCTGCTAACACCATCCTCCGACTGGCAAGTGCTACATCCTGAGTCTTCAACCAGAGCTTCCTCCACCTGCAGCTTGGTCACAACCGGTGTTAACTCCAACTGCTCCCCAGTCAACGAATCTCTTTCCTCACTCTCCAGTTTCCTCTCGTCATTCTCCGGCATCTTCCACAGAGAAGGTGCCAGACAACCGTTGACCATCTCTTCTTCTATCTGTGCCGCCTGAGCACTTTCTGCATGGATCTGAGAGGGGGTGCTCTCCGTAAGAACACACAGCTCCATTTCCCTGGTATCTTCGCTTCCGTTTATAGCTGGTGTGCTGCTGTCGGCCACCTTGAAGCTCTCAATATGCTGGGACTCACAGCTGCTGACCGCCATGACCTCCTGGGTGGCTGCCGAGATGACCTCAGTGATCAGCCCTGCCGCAAGACGCTGAAGCTCCTGCATGTCTGGACCGCTCTCAGATGGCAGGCCTAGATCTCCATTTTCATGATGCCGGGCCTCTGCAGAGCTGTCTGAGAGGGGTGTGCTGGTGGAGTTGGGCAATGTGGCCACAGGTGTTTTGGGGCTCAATGTTTCCCATTTCCCAACCCCATCCTCTGTGAAGGATGTAGTGGAGGTTAACTCAACGTTTGTGATGTCACCAGGCAGGTTCTTCGCACAAGCTGGTGCTGAGGCTTCGACAGCCACCTCTCCCTCAGGTTCAGGTCGCTCTGGCTTGGCCAGTTCTGCAGACCGCGGCCTATTTAGTGGTTGTTTTTCACCTTGCTTCTTGACTGAAGCGGAGCTCCCTAGATCTCTCGCTTTGGAAAACTGAACTGAAGCAGCTGCCTCTGGTCTCTTGCAAAAAGGGTTCTCCTCCACAGTTTTTGTTGGGGTTGAAGATGACACTGGGGATGTCTGTCTGGTGGTCTCCAGGTATGTCTGTCTGGTGGTCTCCAGGTTGCTTTTTTGGGGGACTGATTTGGTATTGCTCTGTGGAGCACTTAGCTGTCCACTGGCCAACACAACAGGAGGGGCAACAAGAACTTCTGTTGTCACTTTTAGCACCGTTGTGTGAATTTCTGCTACAACTTCCTGCTCAACAGGCCGGTGCTCTTTGGCTTTGACTCTGTCTCGGCTGGTCCTACGGTGTGTGCTGCTGGCTGCAGGACAGCCTTTATCGACCATCCCGTTGCTGCCTTCACCAGGGGAGGTCCGCAAGCCCATAGCTGAGTGCTCCTCACTGTCAAGGCTGGGGAGTCGCTCTTTCTTGCGAGAAATGTACCACCACCAGCCGATGAGTGCCAGCACTCCAGGAAGCGTATACGGAACAAAGGAGCGGAATCTCAGTGGCATCTCCTCTGGACCCTAGCAGCTACACCTGTGGGGAAACACAAGGAATGATGTTTATAGCACAATCGAAAAGTACATTTTAACAGCACCTTAGCAATCTCATTTCCCACATCCACAAGAACTTTTGAAGGTACAATATTTTTCTTAAACTTGGACAGTAATGAAAAAACCTTAATTTATACAATAGTGGTTAGAAACAGCATTTAAATACTAAATATTTAAATGCTATATTGAACTAAAGGGATAGTTCATCCAAAAATAAAAGGTCTTCCATAATTTACTCACCCTCATGTCATTCCAAACCGAACACAAACGATATTCTGAAGTATGTTGATAATCAAACAACAGATGCACCCATTAACTTCCATTGTATGGTCACAAAATCCAAGACCTTTCTCAAAATATCTTCATGTTCCACAGATGAAGAAAAGGTCCTATAAACTTGGAATGTCATGAGGGTGAGTAAATGATGGAAGAATTTTAATTTTTGGGTAAACTATCCTTATATATATGCATATACATACACAAACATGCATTAGACAGACATATTGCAAAATCAACTTGGTTTGATATTTTATCAGCAATTGCAATTACGTTTATACATGCCAATGTGTCCGAATTATTTTGGGGACCACTACACAGCACATTTAAAGCTACAAGACCACAACTGTAAAGGCAGAATATGTCTTTGTATGTTACAATAGTGGTGCTATTGCATAAGGTTTTATTTCTGGTTAAAGAACTGCTGCCTCTGGGACAATCACTGCTGGAGAAAGGAAAGAATGGGTGATTCATCAAGGGAAATTACACCCTGCATTCTTTGTCTTGTTCACAAGTCTCCATAATATTTAGAAAGCAACACAAGATTATATAAAAAGCATGAACAATTAGAAACATTGTCTATGGAACTGTGCATACGGGTAATTATAATAAATGCATAATTAAACAAAACGAAAATAGCTCATGTAGCCTACCAACTTCTCAGACTCCATGCATTCTGTAGCACAACAACAGAACTTTTAATCTGGCTGCTTTAAGTGAGAGGGGCAACCATGCTGATAGTTCAGGGACAATGTCACATGACTGACATTCAGCTGTGGAGGCTGCTGGAAACTACACGCTACGTCTGCCTTGCTGCTCATCGGCTGGGAGGGGCACCTATTCAAAGTTAAAAAAGGACATCCATGCATGCCTTTCCATCAAGGGAGCCACACAACTCTGGCCCCTAGAGGAAGAATGCATCATCGACAAACCCCTCCCATCCTGCCCTGTACACAGTAACCAAAGATAAAGGTTTCCATTTCCTTTAGACAAGATGTCAAAAGACAGACAACTAACTGCCTCTGATTTTCAATGAATATTGGCTCGCTGACTGTGTAGCTTAGGACACACATCACGCTGTGCTTCTTAAGAAAGCGGCGTTAGATTGTCAAAAATGATATTTGCAAACCATGTCACGCAAACAAACAAAAGAGGACGATTTTCTCAGAAGCTGACACTAATGTCATACTTAACCCATCTAGTTTCCTAAGTCTTGAGGCATGAGAAAACAATACGCACTAACAAAATCGGTCTTCTATTCAAATGACTCTCATAAAGTGAAAGAGACGGTCTGCATATTTTTCTTGTTGGACAACTAACAGTTTAGATGTAGGAAGATCTCTGGGCTGCAATTACAGACATGAATGATGCCACTGGATTTAAAGGAGTGGTTCATAATGCAGGCCAACCAACAACACGCACTTCTGAAACACACCATATCAATGACACAAGTTCATGAATAAAAGTACAAAACCTGTCTCAATTTAACATTTAAAAAAGATTTCCAAAACGTATAAACACGTTATACAAAAGGTTGCAAACAGCTTTATTGGTCTGGTAAAAACCAAACCATAGAGACCTTAAACATACATAGTTTAAAATACTTTAAAATTATAAGAAATATATAGATCACTCAAAGTACTAATAAAAAAAGTACTCAATTTTCAAACTGTCTCTGCTAAAAGCCCATTTTAGGGTGTTTTTAAAGATGTACCATGATATACACACACATGGTAATCATTCAGTATGATGCCATAATAAAGCACCATGACATTACCATCCAAAACTAAGCCTCCCTTCACCTCAGAGGAAACAATGTCAAGCCTGTTACCAAAACTACACCTCCCTTCACCTCAGAGGAAACAATGTCAAGCCTGTTACCAAAACTACACCTCCCTTCACCTCAGAGGAAACAATGTCAAGCCTGTTACCAAAACTACACCTCCCTTCACCTCAGAGGAAACAATGTCAAGCCTGTTACCAAAACTACACCTCCCTTCACCTCAGAGGAAACAATGTCAAGCCTGTTACCAAAACTACACCTCCCTTCACCTCAGAGGAAACAATGTCAAGCCTGTTACCAAAACTACACCTCCCTTCACCTCAGAGGAAACAATGTCAAGCCTGTTACCAGAAACTAGCACCTTCCCTTCCCTTACCTCAGAGGAAACAATGTCAAGCCTGTTACCAAAACTAAGCCTCCCTTCACCTCAGAGGAAACAATGTCAAGCCTGTTACCAAAACTACGCCTCCCTTCACCTCAGAGGAAACAATGTCAAGCCTGTTACCAAAACTAAGCCTCCCTTCACCTCAGAGGAAACAATGTCAAGCCTGTTACCAAAACTAAGCCTCCCTTCACCTCAGAGGAAACAATGTCAAGCCTGTTACCAAAACTACACCTCCCTTCACCTCAGAGGAAACAATGTCAAGCCTGTTACCAAAACTACACCTCCCTTCACCTCAGAGGAAACAATGTCAAGCCTGTTACCAAAACTACACCTCCCTTCACCTCAGAGGAAACAATGAAAATGTCAAGCCTGTTACCAAAACTACACCTCCCTTCACCTCAGAGGAAACAATGTCAAGCCTGTTACCAAAACTACACCTCCCTTCACCTCAGAGGAAACAATGTCAAGCCTGTTACCAAAACTACACCTCCCTTCACCTCAGAGGAAACAATGTCAAGCCTGTTACCAAAACTACACCTCCCTTCACCTCAGAGGAAACAATGTCAAGCCTGTTACCAAAACTACACCTCCCTTCACCTCAGAGGAAACAATGTCAAGCCTGTTACCAAAACTACACCTCCCTTCACCTCAGAGGAAACAATGTCAAGCCTGTTACCAAAACTACACCTCCCTTCACCTCAGAGGAAACAATGTCAAGCCTGTTACCAAAACTACACCTCCCTTCACCTCAGAGGAAACAATGTCAAGCCTGTTACCAAAACTACACCTCCCTTCACCTCAGAGGAAACAATGTCAAGCCTGTTACCAAAACTACACCTCCCTTCACCTCAGAGGAAACAATGTCAAGCCTGTTACCAAAACTACACCTCCCTTCACCTCAGAGGAAACAATGTCAAGCCTGTTACCAAAACTACACCTCCCTTCACCTCAGAGGAAACAATGTCAAGCCGTTACCAAAACTACACCTCCCTTCACCTCAGAGGAAACAATGTCAAGCCTGTTACCAAAATACACCTCCTCACCTCAGGAAACAATGTCATGCTTTAATGCCCCTTCACCTAGAAAACGTCAGCACCAAAACACCACCTTCATGTCAAGCACGTCACCAAAACACCACCTTCAAGTCAAGCACGTCACCGTCACGTCAAGCACGTCATCTTCACGTCACCGTCACGTCAAGCACGTCACCGTCACGTCAAGCACGTCACCTTCACGTCAAGCACGTCACCTTCAAGTCACGTCAAGCACGATCATGTCACAGATTTAAAGCGACAGTTCACTCACAAGTGAACGTTTCTGTGTTTCGCAGACGTCAGTCGTACAAGTTTAAAGAAATACTTTGTTGGAAGAAGAAGCTCTCGGTTAAAACGTCTAATAATCTACAAGCAGCCGTTTCCAATGCGATGAACACTCCGGTACAGACGGGGACCAACTCCGCACACGGTACACCTCGAGCCGTTTCCGTTCACGTTAAAGCAACCACCGGTGCGGGCCGGGGTCCGGTGACACGGTGGCGGCTCGACCTTGGGGAGGTGCGGCGATAACGGAGAGGGTCACTGGAGTCGTTCAATGGCGCAGCGCGTTACACACGAGTGTACCGGGCACGCACTCGCCGTAAGCGGCTTATTAGCCGCCGCGGTACGAAAACAAGCCGGTGATCGTTACGCAGGCGGCAGTAAAAACCGGCGGCTGCTCTTTCAACAATAAAACGCGCGTTAAAACCACCGACATACCGCGCTATCCACGCACATCACGCCCGGTTGCGGTGCACGCGTGCGTTAGCAGTCAAGCTAACCGTACCGACTTACTCAATAATAACCCACAAACGGCGACTCACTGAACGCGTCTCCCCCAGTGAGATACTAACCAAACCATTGCACCTGATGTGGTGCGACACGACAAGCGACGACACGAAACCGGGCGCCGAGGCGATTGTGACCTCCGGTGCGCGTAAAAACGCATCGCGGGCCTCTGAATGCACCGCAACCCCCCGCGCGGCCGCTTTGGTCGTGCCATCAAGGATCCCGGGATTGAAACACAACCGAGCCGATTTCGCTGCGGGTAACCCTGCACCCCTGCTTCGGAGCAGCGCTGAATTATCGATGAGTTCACGGAAACCGGCTGGGTACGTCACTGAGCTGAACGGAGGTGCGAGCGCACCTTTAATCCGTGACGGGCTTCGATTGAACAACACGGGTGCATGCATGACCCGTAATACTAACGGGGTCTTAAACGGACCATTAACGCGCACGGCTCCACTTCACTTTATGAATTGTGCCACACAATGCCCCCTATTAAGGGATGCGCAAAAGTTATGCGCAAAATGCAACACAGCCGTAGCCACCGGCCGGTCGCGGGGCTGAGAAGCCATTGTCGGGTTACCTAACCGTGCGCACCGGATACCGGAGATATCCGGATACAAACAACAAACACTTTCATAAAATGAGCCAGACCGGCGAGATGATGACAGTCACACGTCCGGATCCTCCGCAGAGGGCAACACAAGACCGGCTGCAACAATCCCTCCAAGCTTCAGATGCACAAACCGCGCACGGTTCACACTCACCGTTTACGCGTCCTTCGCCACCGTGAACCGTGAACCGTGAGCTTGATTATTAATGGCAGGCGTTCCGGTCCCAGCGTGTCCCCCCCGCTCCGTGTCCCCACGTGTTGACCGATCAGACAACCATCTAAAAACAGAGCCGCGTCAGCTGACCAAATCCCGCGAGAACTCCGCACGCCAAGCTGCAGAATCTCGCGAGATCACGGCGGTCTCGGGCTTGGGGGTCATGTTGGAGCCGTGGATGTTTCTAATACATTTTAAGTTATTTTAAAGCTTAATGGATTTGATGAAGGGAGTGCTGATATAAAAAGCAACATTTTCCCAGTAATACCCGATAACTGCATATTATGGCAAACATTACATTGTAGTGCAGACTGACAGAGGGTTGCATTAGATAGTAACCTTTGAACATTGGCCCAGGGTTTACTAAAGAGGAGTTTAATTTACACTTTAATTCACTAGCTGGTTGTCACTTTCTGAAAGGTCAATGTTGGATCTGACACACAAGCTCGAGCACAGATACCCTGCAGGGTCAAGCAAGATCATTTTAAACAGCATTTAAATCATTTGTAATTAATAGTTTTACCACCTCACAATAATTCAACTTCATTAAGTGAACTTGCAAAATGCAATCGTGCGATTAAAAAAGCCAAAAGCATTCATGTCGCCCTAAAATGCACTAATGATACACATATTCTCAGTTAACCCAGTGCAGCTGACAGTCGTAATGTGTGTGGATTATTCTGAACAGTAACAGTGACGTGTTTCACAAGTTCGCTTTTACCAGCTTTCCTAAAGTTACACAATGTATAATTTTTGTAAGCCCCAGCGGTGGCAGAATAACTATTTTCAGATCAATGCTGTAGTTTTGTTTTTATTACTCAGAATAAATAGGGATATATCAAACTCCTCTAACCAAACCCATTGTTGTTAACCATGATGCCTCAGAGATTGTGGAACACTAAACATTTAGCAGGAATGAATAATTCCACATGGATGGATTCCATGGTAAGTTACAGTGGGTTTGGTTAAGTGGTCAAGGTTTTGTATGTTTTAAGCTCCCCGATTTGAAATATATTGCAATCAAAACAGGGAACATCCTTCTCACCTACAGCCCTCTCGAACCAACCCTAGAGTGACAACAAGATGGTTGTAATAGATTTTAAGTAATAGATGGTTAATCCACTGTGCTGTTCAACGGGGTTAAAATCCTTGCTGGATGTTTATCTTAAAGTTCCTTTCTTTCCGTAGAACAAATCTTCTTGCATTTAGATTTCAGTAAATTACTCTAGGAGAGAAGTGCTTGAAAATCTAGACCATATGATTCTAGTCATGGATAATGCCCTAGTAACACCCTAGTCCGTATTTCTTAATTATCTACTAAAATATCTCTGAACATAACCATAATCCACCTTTTCACCATCTTGGTAACAGGGAATTGGCCACAGTGTTATTTTCAAAGAGTTCTCCTCAGAACTAAAGCCTAAAAACAGTGGCCCCTCCACAGGAAACAGTGGATTTCTAATAATTTATTGATGGATTATTATAAATTATTGATGGATTTAAAATTATTTGCCATTTAAGTCTGTTGTGGTCTTGTCTAACAGTGCACAGCGAGAGATGTTTGAATAATCTCAGGTAAAACATCTGTAATAAAGTAATAATTCCACAGGTTAAACGTCTTGTTAACAGGGTCGAGGGGAACTTTTATTACGAACACTGGTATAATTAAATTGCCATGTTATACATGTACAGCAACTTTTTTTGCTTTACAAAAAAGCAAGTAATACAATATCACATATATTTACACTTGTATTTATATACCTTCCAATTTTACACAAACATATTTACAAGTGACACGTACATTGTTTACAGATGACCAATGCAATTAAAAATGTGGCAAATGCATCAAAACATCCTGAATTATATAAAATAAACCACTTTTTTAGTCTGTTTCTGATGAATAAGACAATTTAAGTACATCTGCAATTTAAAAGGCTTTGGGGCATTTCATGTGTCTACTGCTGCCACAGTAGCCTAGACTGTGCCTTCATCATCTTAAAGTAATAACATATCAGACATCCAGAGAACAAATCTGAATGAGTCAGTTTTAGATCGGTAACAGCAACGCAACATGTCAGATTCAATATAAAGGAGTTATATTCTGGTTATTTAAAGTAATGAATGCAAAATAATAATAATAAAAATCTTACACTTCTCTGTTGGGTCAGTGATGTTCCTTCATATTTTCTGTATTGAAAACATCTCTGTAAATTTGACATGGACTGACGTTAAATTCACTATAACAACATGTAAATCAGGCATAAACATTTTGATTCTGTCAAGATTTGCTTTCGCTCAAAACGCATGGCAATCTGAAATCTGCTGTTAGGAATATAGTTCACGGTATATTTCATAAAATGATCTTACAAAAGTCAGAATAAACGTAGGTGTTTGGATTTCTGTGAGAGTAAAGTTGTAAAACAAACAGTAAAGTAAAAAATAAATGCACAAATGGAACAGAAAAACATTGATTTGGTCCTAATTTCAAAGCTGAAACATGAATGGTTTCCTTGTATCTGAATGCATTCATCTTTCAGAAACATGAACCCTAATTTATGCATACACATGTCATCCTTAAACTTTTGGTAGGTACCCTTCTTTAGTAATACAACATTCCCTTTAGAAAGTTTTCCACACAGAACAAATTCATCATTTGCTTTCTCCCCTACAGTAAAAACAACAAAAAACAAAAGGAAATTGAAAACATTATTGAGTTTGTTACTGGATACGTAACAATTTCCTCTAGGTTTTCAGATTAATGTAAAGTCAATGGATGTACAAGACAAATATTGCACACAAAAGTCACCCATTTCAATTTCCACAGCCATTGTACATTGACTACATTGTGAAGCCGTGTTAATGGCATCTTAATTCTTAATGCTCAACCATAAATGGCACATTTGCTTTTTTTTTTCCAAAGTTAGAAAGAAAACGGTTAGTCGCTGCATGAGATAATTAAGTTAAATACCAAATCACGTGTTACAAGCTATGTGAAAACAATATGGAAGAAATTAACGTAAACAACATACAGACAGACAAAAATATACAAAATGGAATTCACGACAGTTTCCCCCTCACAATATTGCAAACGAATCTTTGGTGCAATGTTACTACGTCAGTGTGTCGAGGGATTTGGATTCATGTGCCGCTGCTTACGTGAAACTTTAGTGAGTAAAAATGTGGTAAACGGGAAAATAAAAATATTTCCTGATCACACACTTGAATTATGTGCAATTTCTACACACATCTAGTGTTCAACAAAACAAAAACATATTGCACCACTGTGAGACGCTAAAACGTTCAATTTAATGCCAATGTGTGTTTGATAGGTGCATTCTGGGAAATGTCATCAAATAGCACCCTCCAATCCCCATTACCTCATTCAATTGTAATTGTAAACAAAGCATAATTTTAATGATGGAAAAGGATGGAAAACTACACAGCCTCTGCTCTTCTGTAATCTTCTTTCGCCGACTGATGATAACAACGATCGCAATTACAAAGCAATACCTTCATGTGTTTTCTAAAAGGATTATCTACATTTACAGAATAAATATTTAGATGTTACCTTATGATATTTTTGCATTTGATGGCCACGTGTACTGTTTACACCGTATGATAATCAACGTATGAACATATGAAACCATGTTAAAGCCGCAACACATTTTTTTCATAATTAGTACCTGTTTTCCCTTCCTTAACAAGGTCTTGCCTATTTTACATACTATACACAGCTGAAAACCCTGACAAAGGCACACAATGGATAAAATCAAAACCCAAAACGTGATCGTTATTATCGTCAATAGTATAGAACACAAAATCTTTCCATGTTTACACCTGGTCAGGATCGCAAAGACATTGAATCCGGATCACAGTCCAGATTTCAGGCCTGTGGATATCACGTTCTTTACAAACAGGATGCTCGTCCAAATTAAACGTGGGTCCAAGACTATACACAAAAGGCAGATTGTGTCAGGCCAAAATAATGAGGCTGCTGTTCACCACGCAGTTAATATTGGTCATTTGCTGTAGTGGTTGATTATATCAGTTTTTCATTCATGTGTTTCTTTCAGGCATTAATAAAATATCCGTTTGTGCAAGTTGCGAGGTGAAGAGTGGACGCCTCCTGGTGCACGTTCAAAACGGTTTGGGAGCTTGAAGCAAACAGAGATGCGCACGTGCGGCGAAACGAGCCGAAGACAATGCGGAGTGTTTCAGTGCAGTCTCCGGGCGACTTCACACTCCCCTGCGTGTTGACGTCTTTCTTGACGTTTCATTTCTCCAGGACTGAAAAAATCCTCAAGCGGTTCTTTAACGCAGAAACCTTGTTAAACTGGACGACGGAAAACAAAACTGATTCGTGGAGAAGCGTGATGGCCACAAATGCTTCCTTGAATCATCTCAGACGATCTTTTTGATGCTTGGCCGTTTGAAGCTGCCTGCACTGCGTTGCTTTTGCACCTGGCTGGCTGAGCCATGTCGCGCTCGCCCGCTAGAGGAGAGACTCGAGGTGGGAGAGATCTCCACATTCTCCTTGTCAATACCTGTGGAAGAGATTACACAGAAGGTTGGAAGATTATGACAACTGAATTAAAGTTTTTATGCACAACTGCACAAGTTTAGATTACTTTAAAAGATGTCCCTCAAATTACTGCTTCAACCATAAAGCTGCAATCCGTAACATTTTCAGTTAAAAATTAAAATCAGTCATTGTTCAACACAATCTTCTTACCTTGATCTGATTTAAGTTTGGTTTTATTTGATGTCAACATAACGAATAAGGTACATAAAGTAACCTGCAATTTTATGTTTTAAAACAGAGGTTGTAGAGAGTCAAAAGTTACAGATTGCAGCTTTAAGTGAACAATAACTCAAATTAACTTCAAAACTAAAGTTTCACAGCATAAGCTATAACGTCTTTGACATGGAATCTGGCTGCAAATTCGGTAAATACAAGTATTAAACAGTAGGTGTCTCTATGCACTAATTTAACACACTGAGGGAAGGTCACACACAAGGATTCTGTGAGCATTCAAATCTAGCTAAAGAAAACGCTCTTATGTTCTTCTGTAAAATATTAGGTCTATCATGCAAGTTGGCATGACGCATTTAACTAAAACAGTGAAAGTGACAAAAACAGTTTTCACACTAGATTAAGGCCATTATTAATCCTGGGTTATGAAGTTTTAGAAAGTAACAGTGAGTTGTTTAGTAACATGCAGACAACCAATCAGAAACTACCTCACTGCTTGCCTCAATTATTCTTGTGCGTTCTATACAAAAAGACTCTGGATGGAGTGACTATCTGGTCAGCATGTCCAAAAGTGGACAAGCAGCTATTAAATAAGGGGACATGTTTGTGCACTGCACTTGTCTTTTAAAGCATATTAATCTTTCTTATATCAACATTACTGTAAACCCAAGCAACTCGAAAAAAGAGGGACAATATGAAACACAACAAGTTAATCCGGGATTATATTAACCCAGGGTTAAAAATGACACTTCAAGTGTGAAAAGCCCATTACAATGCTTTAAAAGTGCTAATTATAAATGTGCTATTATAATACGGAGCAGCTGTCTCTCTGAGTGTTTGGTTAACAGCAGGCCCTTGTGATCTTATTTTCACACTTCCTGTAAAAGTAGCTCGTCCTTGCTTTGATTCCTGAAGCTGGTTTACAACAAACAATACACTCTCCAATCAGCTGTGAGTGACAGTAACTGCTGTTTTCACACAGTGGAGGTCAATGAGTACCTGGGAGGACGAGGTGGGGTGGGAATACGGCCGACTTAGAGCAAGGCAGACAGGCTTCAAACAGAGGAAGTAGAAAAGAAAAAAAACCATGAGTGACATCCACAACTCAAAAGGACAGCAAGGACAGATGAATGGAAGAAACAGGAAATCAAAATAAAAATGGCGGCGTATAGAAGAATCTGACTTGTTTTAATTGTAACAACTTACAAAGGCAGACTTCTGCTAAACAGTGAAGCTAAGCAGCTGTTAATGTTAGGGCTGGGCAAACACGTTTCCAAACAAATGTTGTCGGAATAATTTAGTGATCATTTGTAACTAGCAAATATCTAAAACAGCAAAAGTCTCAACTTTAAACCTCAGTCGATAAAATGGAGTTTGTAAGCTTGATTCCTTTCCATTAATCAGTTTAAAATCAACGGAATTTGGTCCAAAACTGAAACTCACTCAGCTAAATAAGCGTTTGATAACGTTGTGTATTCACATGTAGTGAAAAAACATCTAGGTAAAAAAAAAAACATTAACATGCATTCCGAATTATACGTTTTAATCATTTAATTTTGCATGTTTACTTGATGAAAATGATTGATTTAAAAAAGCAAAAACAAAAATCTGATCAAATATCTATCCATATATCCAATTATCTATTTATCGTGTCAGAAAGTAGATAAATATATTAATATAATTTATAGTTATATTGCCCAGCCCTACTTAATATTAGCTAAGAATGCATATCACAGGAAAGAAATTAGTGAAGGAATGTGACTTAAACATTCATTTCATTACAGGGTTTATGCCTGTTAACTGACTGCCGTTATGTAGAAATACCTCCATTACGAATGTACCCCCTTTACTGGCCAATTAAAACTGAACAGAATCACACTGCCACCACTGAAAGAAAGTAAAGACAAGAAATAAGCATTTAAATAAGTTACCACAGTTGACAAACTATAGAACTGGACATTAATTGCCCAACACAGCTCTATAGTTTAGGTTTGTACCAGCTGATTTCGGTGGCACCTCCTCTGTGCTTCGCGGATGGGTGAGAGTTGGGGACCGTCTATAAACTATAGGGCCCTCTGAATGGACAGCACATTCCCAATGAAAAGGAGACAGAATGCAGTGAGGTTAATGAAGATACAAATGCAAAGCAAAGGTGTAAAATGCACACACACCCTATCGAAGCCCTTTACACTCTAGCACAAAGCCTGAGAGAAGCTGCGTGTAGACTGAGCGCAGTTGACAGAACAGAACAGAGTTTTTAGAGGTCTCAGGTATGAAAGCAGATCGGAAAGCTCTGACAACCAGAATACTGATGCTGATAAACATGTTTAAAGGTGAAGTGTGTGGTTTCTACTGAGATGTGCATAAATAATCGATTAGTTGAGAATAGTGAAAACACTACTGGATCATTGAACGTTGATTTTTCTCTGCCTGCCAGGCAACAAATAAACTACACCTTCCCACCTAAAACTCGCTATTACAACTACATGCACTGGGTGGCACTGTAGATACACAACATGGAAATATACTGTCGCCTGTATAGACAAACTTTTCACTGGTGCATTTAACTAAGGAAGCAGTCCAATTTTTATAGGACGTCTGTGGTTTATTGGCTTGTATGCAGTATCAATGATGAGTGCAAATGTTTTTTTAAATTGTCATTTTTAAACCATGTTTATAATGCATACTGTTCATTACATATTTATGCGATTTATTAAAAAAGCCTTTTATTATTTGTCTGTATGGTGCCGCTAGTGGTGCAGAGTTACACACAGAGTTACAGCTTTACAACTCTAGCTGTTACTGTGGTATTTTTGTTAGCAACACATTAGAATCGTTATTCGTTTATTCGTGTCTAACTCGTCACTAATCACGTTCACACAGTAGGTGTCTGAGTAGCTTGTGAAAAAAGATATCTGCCAAGTGAGAGACTTGACAAGACTAAGATCTTATGTTTGTGAATACATGTGTACGTAGTGAGTGACAATGTGTGTACGTTCCTGCACTACGCGAGGACTGACCTGGTGAGTGTTGTGAGGTGGCGAGGGATGTCATGGAGTTGGACAGGTTGAGGTTGGCTGTGATGCTGAGCTGGCTCTGGACGGTGGGCGGATACGGGGAGGTGGGCGTACGTAGTGACTCCTCCCCTCCTTCCTCCTCAATACCAGGAAGGTAGGTGTCAATCAAAGCATCCAGAAACTTAACCACTAGTTCAGCATAATCTGGAATCTGAGTTTGCTGTTGGAGAAAGCAAGAGAAGGACCAATAAATCAAAACAACGTCAAGACACAATTTTTAAAATGTAAGAAAATTACATTGGTAACATTGCTCACAGTAATGTCCAAGACCACATAGATTTCTGAGGTCAAAATAAGCAGCAATAAATCTAACATCTTATTAGCTGTCAGCAACACTTCACAAAACAGGAAACTGCTTGAGAGTTCAGGAGGACACAATCAACACAGCAGGAACAGTCAGGATGGGTTAGGGAGATGTTTGGGAAGAACATTTTGGTCAATAAATCTAAGAAGTCGCAGAGATCCGCAGAGCGCTGAATTTCTTCTCTGCACTTCTGCAAAATTTTCAAGGCGTTTATAGAAACAGTTAATCATACCTTTGAGAAGGGTCCGGCAAACCTCCAGAGTCCATTAAAACCGAAGCCTGCGAGAGTGTGCGAGAGAGAGAGAGAGAGAGGTGACAGGAATGAGAGAGAGCAATCAATGAGATGAAGAGAGGGGGAATTAGGGAAAATAAGGGAATCAGTCAGGCAACTGCGAAGTTGTAGTGAAAGCGTGAAGAAAATTTAATTTTACATGGAAAAAATTAAGGGAGTGCTTTAAACACTTCCTTTCTAAAAAGTAAAAAAATAAATGTGAATGTAAATAACGGACTGGAGAGAGAGACTTTACTCTGTAAGCAGGACGGCTGGTACTGCGGTGGCGACTCCTCGTGATACACCACGTTCTGAATGATGCCGTGGACCGGGTTCAGGAGATTCGGGTCCTGGCACATGGAGAGGACGGTGCTGATCTTAGAGTCCAGCAGGTTGTGGCTAGATCAGAATAGATACACAAAAAAAGCACTAAACTATAGGGCCGATAACATAGTAAAACTTAATAAAAAGACTGCTAAATTTTTACTACAATGAACCATGGTATGTTTTTTCTGACTCTCGCAAACTACAGCCTGATCTGCAAATTAGACAGCTTTGTTAATTATAAAGGGAGCAAATTCATTTTGATTGGTCCACTGGGCAACACTAATGAATGCAGGTTGTTTACAGTTGCCAAGCAATAGTGCTAATTTGTGGATTCGATCATGGATAGTGGTCTGTATGTCTTTTAAATGTACTTGTATGTATATGCATTTAGCCTAAATAAACTCAAGGGTCCTTATATTAAGCTGTGAAACAACATCACTGAACAGTCAGTTTTGACTCTGTTCTGTCTCCTGCTAAAATTAACATCCTCACTGAGTTCTAATTTACTTTCACCAGACTCATGGATGTTGACTAGCTGACTGAGATGTGTGGGTATGAAACACAGGTGGCACTTACACTACAGGAAAGACTTTGGGGAAGACCACACTGGCCTCAGCTAAATACTCATATAGGATTCGCTGATGAAACTCGTCAGTTGTGTATTTTACCAGCGTCGCCTGCAATAAGAAGCAAAAACAGATAAAAACAAAACTGCATAGAGGAACAATCTTGCTATAAAGGAAGGAACTATCAAACAGACGAATAACAGCAGATATAAAGCATGTACCAGCACGGTGAGAAGCAGAGTCTGGATCTTCGGGTCTGTGAGAACTTTATCGTCCAGGAGGACATTGGACTCCGACATGGACACTTTTCGTAAATGGGAGTTTGCCATTCGCTGAGTTTCTGTAATGAAGAGATTTTTTCTTAATTCTCATTTTAATTTTTCTCTTTTATTTATTATATATTAACAGATACAGACAGATAACGGCATTAAGACTTTGTTTGACAAAAAAAAAAACATACCGATCTCATAATCGTTTTCAGACACCCGCCTCATCTTTGGAGGTGTTGTGATGCCTGATTCCATGTCTGGTCTCTTTGAAGCTTTTGAGTCAGATATAAGGTGATCAAAACTCTTTCTGGTGCCTGTGACAAACAAAACAATTTATGAACCATACAGTGTGTCCTTGAAAGCTAAAGTGTGTTCAAAACAACTACCATTTAGCATTTCTTTTCATTTGATTCATTTCCTTACTTTACACACCTGCGATTGCACATTTAAGCAGCAAAATTGAAAATTAAATGTACAAAACATCTAGCCACACCACACAGAAGATCTTCATCTATCTCCAATTTTCCACAAACACCTTAAAAAGAAAGCCTGCTGTGCCTCATCAATAATATCACGCTAAACCTTCTATGGTAAGCCAAGTTTGTTTGACACAAATCAGAGTCTCTTTGAAAGATTAAAGAAACCACATGATTTATATTGGACTCATACCCAGCAGTTTCTTTGCATTGGCCTGTGATGGCTGGCCCATGTCCACGCTCATGGATTTGCGCGGGCGGAGGCTGGACTGCCCCATGGCGGAGTACTGTGGAGCGAGACTGTGCTCTGACACTTTTGGAGAGGCCCACGGCTGGTTTTCTCGCAGTAGTCTGACACATAAGTAAATGTGAGTAACAACAAGCAACAAAATACATAAGTGATTAAAAAAAAAATCAACAGTGTGTTTTGAACAAGCACATATCACTAGAGAAAGATAACAGAAAATGACCTCACCTGCATCCCGGCTCCATGTCATACACCGTGTACATGTCCATTGGGAAATTTTCCATGCTAACATCTGAGAGCAGTAATGACTTCCTATGTTTTAAGCTGCAGCGGCTCCTCACTTCCTCGGACACTGTTAGCAAAGCTATAAAACAAACCCATTAGCATGTTTATATCACAGTTCCTAAGTAATATGCAGCACCATTTCATTACCACTTCTGAATGTTTGGCTTAGGTTGCTGGGTTTAGCTCACCTGCCAGATATGCGACGCTCTGCGTGTTCACCTCAAACTTATCACAGCTGAGGGGTTTACCCACCAGCCCGAGCAGCGTGTGCAGGATACGAACGGTTCTCGCCACCGTGGTGGAAGAAGGATGTCTGTAACCTTCATAAAAAGACAAAAAAGATGTTTTATTGATCAATCTTTGAGGCATGACCAAAGCTTTAGCAAAAGTCATTTGTGACATTCAGATACTGCTAAATGCATTAACTGGTTTGTCATTACAATTAGAACAATGTATACAAGCACAGATGAAGCTGGTTGTACAATTCCAAAGGATCCGCTTAGTAATATAATGTGGCATGAAGCCAGTGCTGACTTGCATTTACAGGCCTGTAAAATTGCCACAGATCTTCTGATCGTTACCTTTGAGTAAGTGCCCCACTAATGCAAAATTGAAGTTGGAGGAAAAGTTAAGTCCCACGAAATGGTCCATTTGTTTACAGTGCCATTCCAGAGGCTTCCGGATCTCCATAAAGACCTCCTCTGGACTCTGTACAATGGAAAAAGTGACAATAACGCTTTAGATTCTAAAACTGCAATATATTCTTAAAAACAAACAGTGCAGTCTGATTTACAAACGAATGATTCTTTAAGCACACTTAAAGGATTATGGGAGATCTGAAAAGCAGACCGAGCTCCACACTAAAAACTGCATTTTGGTGTGACGAACGCGTTCAGTGTTTACTTCATTTGGGTACCTTATCATTAAACACCCGGAGGTTGTCCAGTGTGTGCAGGTTTTGCTCCAGTAGCGCGGTACCAGCCGAGTACAGATTCACTTCATCAAGCTGCAGGACGGCCACAGCCACCCAGAACAGAGCTTTATGCATGGGAGAATCCTGCAGACCGGCACACACACAGCACAAACAAACACACAGATACAAACAAACACCCACAAAAGACATGCACAAACACACAACACACAGGCATTAACTACACATCTTTCTATCTAAATGTACATTCTGACAATTCCAAATTACAGTAAGTTACCATTTTGTTACAATAAAGGAGTAGTATTCGATTACACAACAACTGCTGGTTTTTCTTAATCATCGAAACAAGCATGACTGTACCTGATCGAGGAGTGGCTGTAGTTTGGTCAGGGCGATGACTGTGGCCTCTATGAGAACTTGGCTGTTGTAATTATCCGGCCCCTTTAAGCAACTCTCCAGCCCCTGTGAGGAAACAACATTAATCAGACAGAGCCCAGAGCATGACGACAGCAGACATTGAGTGTACAACACTATAGAAGTTAGACTACTGCACTGCTGAATTACAGGAACATACCGCATATAAAAGCTCACTATTCATTGTCTTACAGAGTCACGATCCTCAAAACAAAACATTCTCCTCCTGGGTCTATTCAATGAGCTTCCTTAAATTAATCTGGAAACTGTATATTTTTTGGAGGGAATTACTATGAGTTAAGTTGTCTCTGCATATTACACATAAAATGATACACTTCACCTTTAAAATCAGCAGAACAGTTGGTAAGATTTTTAAAGGATTCAGCCCTACCCTAAAATCTAATTGGTTTAATCGTAATGTTTCAGAACCAAAAAGGGAAACAAGAATGTACATGTTTTTCAGACTAGTTTGGATTAATCTGTGTAATTGTATAGTATATTTTATACACAAAACCACCAAAAAATGACATAGAACTGAAGTCAAGTAACAGAGGACAAGAGAACAAACCCGGTCGATGCTGAGCAGGGGACTGGCTTTGCTAAGAATACGGATGATCTGTTTGAGCTGACCGTGAGTCACACGTTTACTGATGCAGCCAAAAACCACCAGAGCACGAGGCTGAAGTGACGGGTTATACTGGAATGCAAACCTATCCAAAAACAACACATGATCATGACCATTTTGTGATTTCAACAGAGAAATGAGATCCTTGTGATTTTTTTGCAATCGATTCATAACACTTAAAAAAGGCCAAGGTCAACCCACTTTTGAGCCAGTTCAGTCCACTGATCCAGCCATTTGCATCCTGGAATGTCCCTCATACAAGCCTAGTAAAACCAAACAAGAATTGTTTAAATAAAACTGATATAGAGCCAGGGTTGCAGCTCCTGTTGTTCAACTGGTAGAGCATTGCGTTAGCAACACAAAGTTTAACAATTTAGCAACAAACTGCGTTAGCAACACGGTTTAAGTTCGATTCTCAGGGAACACACACATACTGATCAAATGAACGTCTGTAGAATTCATATCAGCAATACATAAATGGAATACAGATACTTAAACCAACAGAATTAGTCAAAATTATGCTAGCAGTGAAACACTGAGCCCATATTGGTACATAAACTGTCAGACAGCTCAATTTGATAATCTATATTAATTATAGTAACAGACCTCCATGATTTCCAGCAGGGCCTCTGTAACAGTTTCCAGGGAGGACAGAGCAAAAGTCTCTCTCTCATAGGACCCGGGTGAGAACGAGCGGTCTCTGTAGCTGGAGCGGAAGGCTATGACGGCTGCAGATTTCACCTTACTGATGCCAAACAGCAGGTAGAATTTGGGCAGGGAGAACTCCGTCAGACTCAGTCGCAGCACCTGTTTAGTTTCCTCTGCAGAATCAGAACCACAAACGGCAATAAATCAGTACCGTAGTCTCACGCTAAATGACATAATGAATAACTGATGCTGTTTAGAAGGGCAAATTCTATATCGTAGGCTCAAAATACAAATTTGATTTTCAAAATCAAACTAAACATCTCTAGGAAATCCTTTAAAAAAAAGTCAAGAAAAACACAGAGCAATGATCCATTTTAACTTTTGAATATTAAGTGTAACCAAAATAAATAACCAAAATGTTTTTTAGTCACCTAACTACATTAAGCTACATTATTCTGGCATGAAAATGCACTTTATTTTGTGCGTCAGTTCAAATGCATTAATCATCACAAAAACATCTCAATCCTTTTTCATATGAAGACCAAAAACAATCTGGTATGACCAGGTATGAATCTGGTATGACCAGGTATGAATCAGGAATATTCTTTGAGTTTGGCCAGGTTTACTTCTCACCACTGAAGCTGAGCTGGGAGCAGGTGCAGAGGGAATGAATGATGTTAATAACAAGGCCATGCGTGGATGCTCTGAGGGACAGCGGCCCGGTGGCCACCAGCAGGGTGACAACGTGGAACAGGTATGGCAAGTGAGCAGCCACATCCAGAGAGTTGTTGAAGGAGAGCATGAGCATGTATCGGGCCAGGATGGCGATATCGTCCCACATGAGGTGCTGCTCCAGGGTGGGAGTGGGAGACAGGCACGTCTTATCAATGATCTTACACATTCGGCCAATCACCTGCAAGATAAATACAGTAAATTAAGAAAGCAATTTTTGTGTTAGACAGATACAGTGAGCAAAGCATCACATATGCAGTGTATTCATGGTTTAAGGTGTGGTAATAGAAACTGCACTACTGGTAGCTAAATTGCTTGTATTCACTGCAGTCTTTTTTCAACTGGTTTTTCAACTATTTTCTGTATTTTTCATTTGAACAAAAATACACACACAAACACACACACATACTTCAATTGGATGTTCCTCTTGATCTTCCTTATAGGAATAAATAGGTAACTATGGTAACCAAGATTTGCTTTTTCCTTTTGGGTGGGTGGGGTCTCTTTGCTGACTGTATCTATTGCCGTTTTGAGATTGCACACTCATTATGTGAAATTGCACCCCATCAAACATGCAATATCATTTATGCCATTTTTATGTTACCCAAAACACAGCATTTGCAACAAACCTCAAATAAGGAAGTATTCTGATACCAAAAATATTACAGAACACACAACACATATTACAGAATCTTTGCTCTGTGACGTACCTAAAAATGACTTTTTATTGGCTTACAGAGCTCTCTCAGTAAGATTATATTCGCCCCTCTTTTAACCTCAGAGCCCCTCTGCTATACGAGTGTTTTGAAAGAGCAGATGCAACAGCTGCACAAAGCTTGTCCTTGTGTCCAGAATGGACCCGCTTAGACAACAACAGAGGCTGGCACATGCTAACCAAACAATATTCACAAATACTCAACACAGCTGAGAAGTTAGGCGGATAAATCAATGCTAAACATGCAAAAGTAATAGAAAAAAGTAAAAATCTGGTTAATGTTATTGCATCAATCATTCACAGAAGACTGTGTCATTTCATCTAACCATCTTACAATGACATCCATTGAGCATAATGACTAACAGTTGCCAATATAATAGGAGCAACTGCCCGGCTGGTTAACTATTGTCTGTGTGGGCGCACACACGTACCAAATGAGCGTTTGTGTACAAACACTCGGGATAATAGATGCTGGCCAGAAGAGCTACTCAGCGTGGATAAGATCACAAGAGGAATGATTGAGGAACACAAGGGCCAGAAGCACTTTACGTGGTAAGTTGAAATCCATTTCAGGGAGTGTTACAGGGCTACAAATTAACACCGTAATGTAAGACTGTTAAAGTGTTGTTAACAAGAAAAGAAAATACTGGATAATTGAGGACTGGAAATAATGAACAAAATATATTTCTTGACATTGGACATTCCAATCAAATAATCAATGCAAGAAAAACCCATTTTTGGGCAAAAATGGCAAAGACTATTTTGTTATGATACCAAACATGAATAGAAATAGGTTAAAACTTCATGAGTTACAAGCAGCACTAAAAAAAAAACAACAGATCAGAGCTTTGTTTTAGTTTAATGGGCTTGGTTCTTTTGCGTTTCCATTTGCTCAAAATCGCTCAATGCACAATGCAGGTTTTAGTGTGCTCCAGCTGAGTGTATTCTTACCTGGGTTTCCTAGGTGCAATTTCATATTAAATATTAACAGCATATTAATAAATACTTTAGAATTACTACAGTATAATGTAGCGTTAAGGGCTTACTTTGCTGGACACCAGCTTGACGTTTCCTGAAGCCAGTGCGACAGCTGTGTCAGCCATCACTTCAGCCTTGATGGATCCCAAACCACCAGTAGCGCTGGTCTTTATGAAGCTGTCTAACACCACATCCAGCAGGTCTGTGATCTAGAAACACAGGAGAAGGTGCAAATCTGTAAATGTTGACCCAGGTTGAGCCTTCATTGAATCACAAGAAATTGCTTTTGAGTTCCTGAACACAACCAGAAATGCTATCAAAATCCTCAGTTATGTTACAGTTTGAGCCATTTATCACTGCATGGGCAGTAAAGCCCATAAAACTAAAGGAAATCAAATTAATGTGTTCTACAGGTAGAGGGGCCTACCTGACCCAAGCTGCCCCATATCTTTGCCTGTATGGATGGATACATCTGCTTCTCGTTTATGGTCATCGTGATGAGCTTGTCCAGAATAGCGGTGACACGCTGCCGTTTAGCATCGTCATTGTGTTTGCAGAAACGCACCAAATTTTGTAGCCAAGGAGTCATGTACTCCAGACACAGGTGCTTTAGCTCAATACCTGAAGCCCACAGAGAAAACAGTCCTTTTAAAGGTTCTCAAAGCTTTAGTGATAAAGTCAATATAAGTTTGCATCAACAGTGTTTTGCAATCCAAATGGTCCTAACTAGGAGCTTTATGAGTGTGGATTTAAATACTGACTTGATTTGCTGAAGCCAGAGATGCACTCCTCCAGAAACTCCAGAGTGAGGTGGGGTTCATTGGCCGCTAGGGTTTTGCTAATGGACACTATAAAAAGGGTGTTGTTGGCTGGGATGCACAGGCCAGATGTTTCCAGAAGTTGGCCTTCAATCTTCAGGTTAAAGGTGCAGGTTAAGGCACAGAGGAGATTGTACGCAGCCGACCTATAAACAAATTTTTATTTAGCACCAAAGTTATTTGAGGCACCAATTTCTGACATGTTTTTTGACATAAACATGCTTCTTCATGTCTTTTATTTCAGCTGGGGCAGCTCTTGAACTTGTCACCCAAAGCCAGTAGTCAAACAGTTATAAAAAAATTGACATTCAAAGATTGACAAATTTACAATTCTAGAACTTTAAGACTAGCCTTGGGCGGCAAGTTCAAGAGCCACCCCAGCTGAACTAAAAGATACAAAGGAGCAGTATTAGCATTTGTAATCAGTTCACCACAACAAAGACAGAAGCCTGTAAATAAAAGGCCCTTTGTTATAAGACCCTTGAGATGCATTGGTCTATTCATCCAAAATTATCCAGTTGTGAGGCTCAAAAACTTACTATCCCAAGATGCCTTGCGAAGGGCAATGATGCTCACCTCAAACTGGGGTCTGAGCTTCCCAGGTTGAGTAGGGCAATGTTGAGCAGTGTGCCCGGAACATCTTTAGGCCTAATCTTGGTGTGCTGTGGAATGGAGTCCGGTTGGGAGAGCTCCCAACGTGTGCGGATGTGGATGATGGACTGAACAATGGCTTCGCACTCCTGGTGCATAAACGTGAGAGGAGTGCCCTGGTTAGCAATTGTCAGTGTGAACTGGTTCTCATCCACTAGGCATATCTCCTCAATCTCTGAAGCATAGTAGATGTCATTCAAGAAAACGGGTTGTCCCAGGACACGCGTTCTTTCAGCAGAGGTCACCTGTACAGCTGTTGAGCCCACCTGGGTAAAACAGGGCCAAAAAGATTTTAAGAACGTTAGTGCAAACAGAAAAGTTAATGAATATAAGACTCAGGTGTGCAATAGTGCAATAATAAGCAATAGTGACCTAGAGAACACTTATTAGTGGTGTTATAAGCACACCCCACATTATTAAGTTCTTACCTTGATTGACACCTTTGTATCCTTGTGTGCAATCTTCAGGGCATTGTGGAACACTTTCAGGTCCTCCTCCAGTGCCAATGTAGCAGCGGGCAGTTTCTGCTGCTCTGGTTCGATATGATCGGCCAGACGTGTGGGTGAATCGATAAACAGCAGCTTCTTGCATCCTTTAAGACCGGTCAGTAGACGCTCATGGTATTTGGTGTACTCTCGTACCCAGGTGTTACAGTTGTAGATATACACGGCGGCCACGTTCTCATAGGCAAAGTTAGGAAAAACCACAAACCACTTGGACAAGAAGTCTGTCTTAAAGCGGTTACTGGGGCCCACATGGGTGAGATCCACTACAATCTCATAATGCTTGGCATAGTACGGCTTCAGGGTTAACAGCACATGGTATATCAGAAGATCCCCGTTGATCTGTCCAGTTTTAAACCTAAGAGAGAAAGTAACAATTTAGGAATACAACCTTTGACTTGTGGAAGTGTGTTCAAGCGGTCCTTGAAAATTACAAACGACAATTCAAGGAAACAGTTATACCCGCCTTTAAAGGTGAGAAGTCTGCAACTATGCCTCCAAATAACATCAAACAGAAACCTGTTAATTAAGTAAAACTGCGTTCTTTTCTCATAATCACAGGTAAAAATTCCACTGCAGAAAACCTAAAAAACATTGTAAAGTGAGAGGACAGGAAGTGACTGTGTCCTACATCTCAAAAGCTTTGAGGCTCACTGCTTCAGCTCACCCTTCATCATCCAGCTCTCCAGACAAAGTCCTTAAATAAGGCTTAATATCTGCTTTAGTAAGTACTAAGTAATTAGTTCACCAATCATCTCCAAAGCTAATGTGTACTTAAGAACTTTGAAAACTGATGGGAAGAAAACAAACAAACTATTCATTAGTAAAACCTTTTTATTATGCAATTAGAGTGGTTAGATGGTTTAAAATCAACAAACTCTAAAACCAAACTAAATCAACTGTGTCTGGATTTAATCACATTACATTATAAATTTTTATTGACCTGTGTAGTAGTTTTGTGTTTACTTTGGACAGCCAAACATGTACTGTGTAATGTGTACCGAGTTGATTAACAGAAATAAAAAAAATACAATGTTTAAATACAAAAATACATGTTGCATCAGTGATTTCCATACTAAAGAATGACACTTGTTTGTTTCATAGATATCCTAACATGGAGACAATGCAGCAGACCACAGAACTCATGACAGACAGCTACACCTCCATCTTTCAAGACCTCAGTGCTTCACTTGGAGCAACTAGTTTGCCTCCAACTGGTGCTTTAGAGATCAGCTGCTTCATTGATGCCCAGCAGGCATTTATAGCTGCTGCTTCTGCTGGTGGCATCATCCTGGTCTTACTAACGTCCACCATAGTATTGGCATGTAACATCTCCAGAGTGAAACATCGTCACCGGACCCCTCACCTATCAAGAAGCAACGTGGACCTGGTAAGCGGGACGGGCTCCTGGGGTACAGAGAGGAGAGAAGGTGGCATTGTGGGCCCATGTGAAACCAGTGTTCTTCTGGAGGAAGTCAAAACTGATGGTGAGGAGGAAGAGGTCCAGGATGGAGAGGCAGGACCGAGCAAGTACATCTCTACCATAAACAGCGCTCAGAACTCTGAAAAGGTTCCGACAACCATCCAGAGCTCATCTTCCAGTAATTCCTGCATAGATCCCATATATGTGGAGAACATGCTTCTAATGGTGTGAAGCATGTTGGAAAGTTTTGTATGTAAAGTCTGATGTCAGAGGTCTGCTAGAGTCAGCTGCTGGTTGCTTATTGCTGGTTCTTTTCAATAGTTTAATTTTTGACCATTTCATTTTTTTAATACCTCTAATTTTCTCAGAAGAATAAAAATTTACAATAAATTCTACAATAGTTTAGCTACAGCAGTGAATACTTTTTACAATAATAAAATTACAAGATTCATTTAACGCATATGGATTTTATAACATGGACTTTAACTAACAACTAACTACGGATATTCCATCATCCTAAAAGGGAACCTTCTTCTGTTGGAATGTTAAACTGAGAAGAATCTTGATTTGATAGGCCACATTGTCAGTAAATAATGTTCATCTTTTCCAAATAAATGATGCTTAGGTGTGAAATTTCCTCATGTAAAAATACTTTCTCCCATTCAATATTAATGTGCAGAGACAATAAAAAAAAATTATTTGTATTTTCCCCCAAAGATGTAAATACTTTGCATCTTGCAAAAAGCAGCTAGAAACACCAACATGGGCTCAACCAGTGGGGTTGTGAAAATCAGTTTCTTAACAAGGACAGACCGAGAGAATGTTTGAGGAAAGGTCACTCTGTCTGGTGTTGACTCTTGTGCAGATATTACACACTGCAGCTTAAAAGAATGAATTTTGTCAATCAATTTTGAAGATTATTTACTGACAATGAAAGAACAATATGCAAATGAAGTGTCTAAGTGTAAACGACTGTATATATTGCAGAATTAATAAGAAAAAATCCTTATAGCAACACAAAGCAGTAGAAATTCTGCCCTCCAAGCCTCAGAGCCTCACACCCCCTTCCAATACTCATTCTCTGAGCTGCAATACTCTGCTGCCTCTTTGTACTCTTTGTACAATAAAATAAAATGCTAATGATAAAAATGTTTGTTTGATTACAATTATAGCAAAATGTTGAGGTTTACATTTTAAAGGAACTTTTGGGGATTACAAAAACAGAGGCATGAGATCATTTCCCCTCAGACAACTTCTGCTTTGCTAAAGATGTTCCTACACTAAGATAATCTGAAAATCCATAAGCGCTTCTTTAGGAAAAATTATGCTCCCATGAAACACTTTACAAAAACAACTTATGAAGCATGAAATGATGTACCCCATATACAGCACTGACAGAAAATGTTTCTTCTGTTTTCACACTGTTACCACAAACCCTTCCCTCAAAAAAACACTACGGCAAAAACCAATGCATCCGTTTCATAGCTTTCATTTCCTGTTGAGTGAAGGTTCCGTATTCTTAAGAGCACACTTCAGTCCTCAACAGATGCTTCTGATGCTGTTTGGGTATGTAAATATTCTCCAGTTTTTATCTCACATAATCCAACAACTGCATTAATAGATCTTTTATGGCAAAATCTTAGTTGAGTTCGTATGCATGTATGTATTTGTAAGTGTACAGCGTATCAAAGAAAACATCAGGAAACTACAGCATGTCACTAAAGTACAAATACAGCTTACTGGCATTTTAAGCAGACTGCAAAACCCAGTTTTCATTCATGTTCTATATGCTACTATATTCTTAAGAGTATTACTAAAAATTGTTGCATTCTTCTATACACAAAAGATGTAGCGATAATATGTAATATGTTCTGGAAGTAACACAAAGTAATACAAAATCAGAGCTTATTGCACATTGCCAAAACAATCTGAACAATCTGAGAGACAAAAACTTAAGCAACAATGTCTTTTCCGCAAGGTGTCTATCTTTCAAATCATGATGTGGATCATTTTGCGCCCACTTGTCGTCATCTTCCTCCTCTCGCTACCACGGAGACCAAACGGTCATTTGACACCAGGTGCTAATATCAAGTGGAACCACGAGCAGGTGGCTGATCATCAGAGGCTTCCACACAAAGCAGATGGGCCATCGGCGCTGAGGGACTACTCTACTGATGCTGGAAAAGAAAACGTGGTTTCACTTTCAAGAAGCATGCAGGCGCAACATCCTGCAAGAGCGAGTAATTCAGAGCGACGAGGTTCCCAAGCGAGGAATTCCAGTGAGGATGTGCTGAATTGGAGAAGAAAACGGCATATAGGCAACAATGTACAAAACCTGACAGCTGCAGTGGAAACCGGAACACAAATTGAAGAGAAAGAGGTAACAACTCTACACACCTCCCTCACACCACAGGCTATTCTGAATATTACATTCTCATCTGAATTGTCAATGGAACCAACAAAAACCCTATGGACAGATTCTTTGCAAGACGAAATGACAACCAGAGGGCTGTTATGGGCAGATATGGAAGACAAGACACAGGAAACCACACAAGAAATACCCCCTACATCTGTTTCCACTGGCTTCCATAATACTCAGCCAACCAAAACAGACACGGACAGAAACAAAACCAGTTCCAGTGATCTTCATACCTTTCAACCAACACTGGACTCTACAGTCCAACCAGGCACCATGACACATACCCCCACTTCCACGGAAACATCTGCGACAGATTTTAAGGGGACTGAGAGTATAAAATCCACACAAAGGGAAGAAATCACAGACAAATGGACAAATGATTCTGAGCTAAAGACTCCAACTGCAGCCAAGCCAGTAAAGACCACAAGTTTGAAGACCACTACTACACAAGTGGTCTCTTTACCCAAAAGCAACCAGCAAAACAACCCAGGGCCAGCTGTGGCAGCTGTGATTGGTACCACTTTTGTATTAATGTTTATTGCGATCATAGTCATCTTGGTACGTAAACGAAAAATTCAGAAAAAGCAGCTCGAAAATCCTGAGTGGGCTGGACCTTCGCCGTTTCTGGATGGCGAAGTTCAACCTAACCTGCCAAATATGGAGGAGTCAGAGTCCATTAACAGACGAGGCTTTAACCACATCTCAATTTCCAGGTACCTTCCCCAAAGACTTTCCAAACATCTGCCACTTCGAAGGGATACAAATGAGGAAGTGTTCATGGGGGACATACTGCAAGGAAGCACATTTGGAAGACAAAATCAGGTCCAAGCCCTCAATGGGGAACCAACAGTGGGTCAAGACTTACCCAAGACAGAAGAAAACCAAAACCATCAAGGTCCAGCTTCTGTGGACTCTGGAGACACCAAAACCACAGCAGTAACGGTGGATATCCAAGAACCAAGCACTCAGAATGAAGCTCTCGCTGCATCTTCATCTCAGGAGCCTGTAGTTAAAGCCCTGACACCTTTAGTCTCTATAGACCTTGATTCCCTTTTAGAAGAAACAGCTCCTTCCCAAACATCAGATATCAGGAATATTCCTCCAGCTCCACCACTGCCCTAAAGTTCGATCATATAGACAATCTTCACTGGATACATTCTGCTCAATGAAGAAAACCATTAATACTATTAATAACATTAATGTGTTATGAGTGTTTTCTTGCAGTGCACAGCTACAGCCATACACTTGCTAGTGACTCTATAATCCGAATGTCAATCTAATTTAAAGCTGCAATCCGTATCTTTTGCCTCTCTACTGCCATCTCTGTTTGAAACACAATTGCAGGTTACTTTATGTACTTTTCTTACGCATGCTGAAGTGACCAGAAGCCAAACTGGAATTTCCTGGGAAACTGGACCCAACAGCTCAAATTATATACCATTATTCTAAACTTCCCATTGCAAAACGGGGTAAAATTGTTTGAACACTGATCTGTTACTTACTCAATAATTGATTTTTATTTATTTTTAACCAAAAAGCTATAGATTGCAGCTTTTCACTAACCATTTCACGAGCTAGCCCGCAACAAAATTCCCCTTTAAAGTGATTATCCACTTTAAAACATTGTCTGTTAATAAGGCCGTGTGTGTATAAACATGTGAAAATATTACGCATATCTGAAACTATTTCTGTACATTACTGCAGTGCTGCATCCAATGACTATGAGGAGATACTGTCACCAACCCTTTCTAAACATGAAATACAGTTACTACTAATTTAGTGTCCTTTTTATTTTGCTGTAAAATAAAACTGTAGTTTGGGGTCAGCCAATTGTAATAAAGTGCCTCAAGAAAACAGAGAATTAACGTTTGCAGGTTATACAGATAAATGTACCAACACATCTCTGCATCACAAGGACACATGGCCCAAGAAAAACTTGTATAAAATCATTTACAGAATGGATTATGAGATTGCATGACAGTGTTACAGTTATATTAACAGATGGTAGTACCATATTGCTTACACTTTTCATATACTATTAGCACCAGTGTTAATCACCCAACACAGCCACTCCAAATGGAAAAGTTCATAAACTGACCAAGGATCAGTGATTTACACTGCTCTAAATAGAAAGCTAGAACAGATGTTTACTGTGCAAAAAAATAAATGTCGGGTCTGTGCAACATAAGCAGCAGAAGTGAGAATGGAAATGTCACAACAGTCATATCGGGACACAGACCACAAGACTATTTTCAGCTTATTAATTTATCTTCAAGCAACCCACAGCATCTGCTGGGCATTATAGCCAGAGTTTAATGGTTACATTAATCTCTAATCAATTATCTCTAAACTATTACCTTGAAGTGAATAATCCTAAACTTACCTGGTTCAGGTTACAATACCAGTCAGTAATTATCTATTCTGCACACCACAAGCATATGGCAATATGGTCTAAGGATACTAACCAACTGTCACTGGAAGGAAATGGCTACAAAAGGACTTCAACCCCAGTAACGTCCTAGTTAACTATCCATGCTATCAATAAAGTACTCTTTGTAAGGTATTACAAAGATTTTCCAGAAATGTATAATAGCAATATTCTGAATATTGATATCACATTATAAAAATGGTAACCATGGTAACACCCCAGCACTGTAATATTAATATCATGTTACAAAACAGTACCCCCGGTAACACCCCAATACTGGAATATTAATATGATGGTATGAAACCAGTAACCATGGTAACACCCCGTACTTTTTTTATAAGGGTTATGATATCAAGTTCAGAGTCTACGATGTCCCTGTCAGCACCATTTACTGATGCAGGTTTTCTGCTTCAACAGCTTTAGCTCTTACAAAACTTCACTGTGTTGCCATGCGGGTGTTCTCGCAGCTGATTGGTGTTGCCATGCTGCTTTGTTGCACTGCTACATTCACACCCCACTGGTGCTGCAAACAGCTGCACGCTTACTCAGAACGCTAGAGGGAAACAGACGCAACACAGCAAAGCAGACCAGGGCAGCCCAAACCATCCCACATTAAGCTAATGGACTGAAAAAGAAGCGTTCTGTCCTGTTTGGGAAGTGCTATTGAGTAGCATGCAATCTGTTGTGTAGAACGATCTCATGTTCGATTAAGTGTAAATGACAATTGTACAACAAACAACTACAGTGCAGTGTAAATTCTATAATAACACACAATTCTTTCATAACCCAAAACCTTCTCTTTAAAGGAAATTATTTAAAAGTACTTCTACAATACTGCGTACGTCTGAAATAATGCAACCTTTGCTGCTAAGCATCTCTGTTCAAAGCAATGAATAAAACCAAATGCAACTTCAAACTGCTGCTGTGCAGAACTACATTCATTAGTTCACACTTTTGTTTTTAACAGATGTCAAAGCTCAGTCCTGATAAAAATAATCCAGACATCTTTTGTTTTGATCATTTAGAATGGTTACATTACTTTTATTTAATATTTAGTGTAATAAACTTCTAATTATCTATAAGAATCTTTAATTATTCTTAAACCTGAAATACATAAGCTTAATGAAGGCTCATCTTAAGTTTGAATATCTGGGCCATGAAAAACTGTAGGCTGTTGCATACATTCTCTGAGCATTACACAGCATTAATTAATATTCATTTCCAAGACACCATTCAGCCGGAAACAGTGACGGTAAACAAAATAATCTCTGATCATAACTCTGACAAATATTCACAACAGCGTCAGGAATGAAATGACAAAGCTGAAAGCAGAGCACATCCAGACACTCATCACCTAAAGGAGGGCAGGGCCGCAGAGGGACATGAAAGAATGGCACCCATCTCTCGCCTTTAGCTGCACAGCTGCGTCACACGGCACATTCATTCAGCACTGAACGGTACCTTCATAATGCAGCTAAAGTTCACAGAAGCACTAAGTAATACAGGCATGAACATGACATGCTACAAGAACAAAACTGTGTGTGTGTGTGTGTGTGTGAGTGAAAGAGAGAGAGAGAAGAGAGAGAGAGAGAGAGAGAGGGAGAGAGAGAGAGAGAGAGAGAGAGAGAGAGAGAGAGAGAGAGAGAGAGAGAGAGAGAGAGAGAGGGAGAGAGAAGAAAGAGAATGGTGTGTGTGAGAGAGAGAGAGAAGAGAGAGAGAGAGAGAGAGAGAGAGAGAGAGAGAGAGAGAGAGAGAGAGAAGAAAGGTGTGTGTGTGTGTGAGTGAGAGAGAGAGAGAGAGAGAGAGAGAGAGAGACAGAGAGGATGGGAAAGAGTAAATGAGTGAGGGAGAGAGAGAGAAGAGAGAGAGTGAGCAAATGAGTGAGGGAGAGATAGAGAGAAAGTGAAGAGACAGAGAGAGAGAAAGTGAAGAGAGAGGATGGTAAAAAGGGAGGGAGTGAGATGAGGGAGAGAGAGAGATTGAAGGAGATGATTTGGTTGCGTGTGCAAATCCAGAATATAAAACAGTGAAGTCAGCATCCCCCCACCCCCACCTCATCATCATCAGGAGCAGCAGCAGCACGGGCCGAGACTGTGCTGCATTCCACACAAACACCCACCCCATCCCAGACCCTCTTACCCACTCCACCACCAGCTCTGTCACTGATGCTGTAAGCAGCAGCAGAAGAGGCTGTCCAGAGGTGCCAACACTGTACGGCCATGCCTGTAAGAAAAGCACGGGAAGGAAACGGCTAGAAGAGGACTTATACCCCAGTAACTTTCTGCTGCCAAGGAGAGGACAGCAAGGGGGTGGGCAGGAAAGGAGACCGAGAGAACGAGAACACACGGGAACACAAGACAGCGAAAGAGAGTCACGCAAGACTGGACAAATATATATCACACAGAATCTAAGCCACCAAAATTGTTTTTTGCTGCTTTAGAAAATAAGAACGCGCTGGGGAAAGATTGCGACGGAAAGCGAAATGCCCTCGAAGTGATGGAAAGGATCAGGTAAGAGACACATGACATGCAAGGCAAACATTCGAACCGCTGACCACATGGTAACTAGGTTTGAGTGCTGACACAGTCATGCAGTTTGCATGCTCATTCACAAAATGCACAGTGATGCTGGGTCAGAGAGAGACTGCAGTAAAGCATTTCAAAATCGCAAAACAGGGACAAATCAATCAAAACTCACACTATTGTTCCCCACCATGATTTACAGCGAGGGTTACATTTCAAGCTTGGCATCTCGCTGGCAAATACTCAAAACATTTAGGATTTGTTAATAATTTAAACTGTACTATTCCAAGATTGTCCTGTGTGTTGTAGCAACCCAGAATGCAAGAAGAACTTTCCAGAACATAGTGAGACATGTGGGCACACACACCAGACACAACACACACACAGATGCTGTCTTACTTCAATGTATGACTGTCCCCTAACACCCCAGAAAAACAGGAAGCAGGCTGTTATCAGAGCTAAATGTTAACTTCTCATTGCTGCAGCAGGGCTGTCCAGTTCCTGGCAGGATCTCAAACCCTCAGCACAGACCCAATGAGAAAGAGATCTGAGCTTATAACAATAGTTCATTAAGCTGCTGTATGATAATAACCTTGTGTTATGATTTCTTTTCCATGCTGATGTGCAACAAATGCTATTTCCATTTCCTGTTGGTAGGAACAATCAGAGACTGAGGTGTGTGTGTGTGGGGGTCCCATCCAATGCTGTTAAAATGATTGCTCTCTATATAAACAAGCCATGTACATAAACAAACATGTCCAACAAACAGTCACATGCATTGAGCAAACAGAGGTACATATGATGCAGTTCGCTTTTTAAAAGACCTGTTTCTCTGAAATTAGGTGATTATCATATTTAAGATTTTTTAAATATTTTTTTAAAAACCCATTCACTTGACTCATATGGTCAAGGTGTACCACCCTTGCAGGGGTTAGGAGCTCACAGGTAGGGGTCAGGTCTGATGTTCACAATTAAGCTAAGTCTTAAACCTAGTGAAAAATTAAGGTTAGTGACAAGTTTTTTTGTTTTTCACAGAACAGCCAACATCAAACCTACCTCCATGCCAGCTAACCTTCTGCTGCTTCTGCTGCTTGGGGTGCGTGTGCTGTCCATTTGCCCACCCATGTGCACCTGCAGCAGAGGCCACAGAGTCGTAGACTGCACTGCGCGTGGCTTGAGTCTACTTCCTGACAGCCTCCAGCACAACATCCATTTCCTGAACCTGTCCCACAACAGGCTTCAAAATCTTGATGGCCTCCTCAGCCATTTTGACCATTTGAGAACTCTGGACATCTCCTACAACCGTCTCCACCACCTGCCAGTTGGCCTGCCTCGAGCTCTTTGGGATATACATGCCTCGGGAAACTACATCCGTCAGCTGGAAAAGAATGATACAGCCTACCACTGGAACCTTCAGTCACTGGACTTGTCCAACAACCACCTGGAGCGTGTGGTCTTGATTAACAACACATTGTCTAATCTGCAAGCTCTTAATCTCAGTCACAACAAATTCTGGACTGTCCCAACAAACATGCCCCACAATCTGGAGATGGTGGACCTATCCCACAACTACCTTCTGCAGATCTTACCTGGCTCACTGGACCGCCTGCCCAGGCTTTCTAGATTCTACCTGCACGGCAATCGTTTCACCTCGTTAGATGAAGGCATTTTTAGTCAACTTCATGGACTACAGCTTTTAACACTTGGAGATAACCCTTGGGCTTGTGAGGATGAGGAGAACATGAACCATCTTCTGACATGGATGCAGCAGACCCCAGCAAAAATCCTGGGCTGCCCATGCTACACCAGGCCCACGTGTGGGGAGGTCCACCTGGCCACTAGGAGAACCTGGCTTTCGGCTGCATTTACTGAGCCACCACTGGGTGCCAATGCCCATAATCCAGGCCACGGAGCACCAATGCAGGCAGTGACCTCTGGATATCAGCCCAAGTCAGCTCTCCTAGACATTTCTCACAATCCAAACACTGTTAATGCTTCTGGGGCAGGAGAACAAGCACTGATCATGGGTGCTGGGTTTCTCACATCTACCCCACATAGCATGGCCTCAAAGACAAGCACAACAATTCGAACCCGTAGCACCAAGAAGGTCCTTCCAAACAGAGCTCGCAGCACAAGTCATCAAATCCACATATGCAACTTCAAAACTGCTGTTCTGAATCTTTTATGTATGGCAGTAGTTCTCAAGACTCTGTGATTCTGCATAATCTTGAACTAGACTCTAGAAACTACACAAGGAATGCAAAAGATACTGACTTCTTTGGTCTTTTATCATGGCATTGTTCATTGTTGCCACCTACCTGAGCATTCTTCTCCAATGTATGTGATCTCTGCCTGCTTCCAACAAACTTTGTCACCACTGAGTACTGTATGGCTACTGCGTATAATCACATCTTCCAGAACGTATACAATTACCAGTTTCTCTGTGCGAAAAAGGATGCACTTTCCAATGTTATGCTTGATCGCTGACAGATCTGTGTTGCTTTGTTTATATTACATATTAATTAATGAATATTTCAATGGCATTCGGTGTAAAGCTGTTGTGGTCTATGAGTTAAAAGCTCTGTACTGACACGTTGCCTTTAATCATTATAATACAAATAAAGCAATATGGAACTTTATACTATTTGCGGTATACATCAGTTATGAGGTAATGGGGCTTTTATTATGATTATATAAAACAAAGTCAACTGGCCATAAAGTTAGGCTAGGCTGTAACCTACGTCAAGAGAGTTTTGAAGTAAATGGCTGTTGTATATATGCCCAGGGGCTTCCCTCAGTTAAAAGGAAATCCCACGATACCTCTCTGCAGTATACAGGAGCCATCAAGCCTGGTCACCCATTTCACACCCCTCAACACTGACCAAATGAATGTCAACACAGCTACACAGTGGGGTTTTCTCCAACCTACAACCAACAGCACATCCACAAAGCTGGAGCCACAGTAAGCACTCATTTTTAGAAGTACAGCAGAGCTCCAACTGAAGGTCAATGATTATTTTATTGTGCTGCTAAAACAATTCACAGTGGAAAAACTAAACTATTTATGCAAAAACTGTTTCTATAACTGTTTAAAAAAAGTAGATTTACAAATTATTTTAAGCAGTTTTATATGATCTTGTTTTGCCTAATGACATTTTTTTAAGAACTATTTGAAGTGGATAAAATACAGATCAGATTACGATCAATTCTTACACAGAATACCTACTTAAATTAAGCAAAAGAATCTGTTACAAATGTGTACTGATGTTGAAAGATGTAGAGGAAAATTATCATTCAAAGATAATGATCTAATGATGAACACAAATAAGATCAAATAAAATCACAGAAAACAGGAGTCTGGAGTCTACAGATGCAGCCTGTAATGAGATGAACCAAAATCTGTTGTCGAATTCACTGCCAGCTAAATATTAAATTAACACTGTTGCTTATTTTTAAAAAAACCCGAAAAGCTGCATGTGACATCAGGAATAAACTACGTGCAGGCGTGACATCATGGCACTAACTTGTTCCAAAGTACCGAAACTAGTACTGCTACGATTAACCGGTTTCACTCATCCCTGACCTTCCCATAACAGAATTCAGCGTGAACGTCAGTGACCAGCTTAACCTCAGCTCCTGCACGCAGCGTCCTGAGGGAGACAGAAACTAAGAATATATAAACACATCCACTTCCACCCTTTAAGGCTAACTCATCTCCACCTCGAGAGGGTGTTGGTTTTAATCTGAAATAAAAGGCTCAGCTCAGCTCTGACAGTCACACTGACTGCATGCTACTAGAGAATCAACTCACAGGACACGGATCACCTCCAGTCAACGGTAAATATAAAAAATATTATTTAAAAGTAGTTTATATACTTTGTCTTCATTTTGAGCAATATAGCCAAGCTTTTTCTAAAAAAAAAAAAAAAAATGTATTTGTGGTATATCTCTAAAATAAATGCCATTTGATTTTGTATTTTGTTACATTATATAAAGACAATGATTTACACATTTTTAAGTGTAGCTTAAATGTCAAATACATTATGCTAAATACATTGTATGATAAGTTATGCTTCAAGGTGATGAGCAAACAGTTGTAGAAATTATTGTTTTAAAGTCAAAATGTTTAAAATATTCACTGTATAGCTGAAATAGAAACAATGTTTAGAGTATCCTGTACAATTTAACCAAAATTTCTCTCTCTCTCTCTCCAATTAAAAAGGCAACTCTAAACATGATTTCCAAACCCAAAACACTGCTGATGGTGACTGTAATGATTGCTATAGTCAACTTAACATACTCTTCCAACTCTACCTACTTAAATTCAACAACCAACTCAACCTGCCCAAATGCAGCTGCCAACTCGACCTACTCTTCCAACTCTACCTACTTAAATTCAACAACCAACTCAACCAGCCCAAATGCAGCTGCCAACTCGACCTACTCTTCCAACTCTACCTACTTAAATTCAACAACCAACTCAACCAGCCCAAACGTAGCTGCTAACTTAACATACTCTTTCAACTCTACCTACTTAAATTCAACAACCAACTCAACCAGCCCAAATGCAGCTGCCAACTCGACCTACTCTTCCAACTCTACCTACTTAAATTCAACAACCAACTCAACCAGCCCAAAGTTAGCTGCCAACTTGACATACTCTTCCAACTCTACCTACTTAAATTCAACAACCAACTCAACCAGCCCAAATGCAGCTGCCAACTCGACCTACTCTTCCAACTCTACCTACTTAAATTCAACAACCAACTCAACCAGCCCAAATGCAGCTGCCAACTCGACCTACTCTTCCAACTCTACCTACTTAAATTCAACAACCAACTCAACCAGCCCAAATGCAGCTGCCAACTCGACCTACTCTTCCAACTCTACCTACTTAAATTCAACAACCAACTCAACCAGCCCAAATGTAGCTGCCAACTCGACCTACTCTTCCAACTCTACCTACTTAAATTCAACAACCAACTCAACCCGACCAAATGCAGCTGCCAACTCAACCAATTCAAGCAGTTAAATTGAACAACCAACTCAACCAGCCCAAATGTAGGTGCCAGCTCAAGGTTAGCTCAAATTGAACAACCAGCTCAACCAGCTCAAATGGAGCTGCAGCCAGCCATCAAGCAGCTCAAATGGAGGAGCCAGCTCAAGCAGCTCAAATGGAGGAGCCAGCTCAAGCAGCTCAAATGGAGGAGCCAGCTCAGGCAGCTCAAATGGAGGAGCCAGCTCAAGCAGCTCAAATGGAGGAGCCAGCTCAAGCAGCTCAACCAAACCGCCCACAAGTTCAAACTCTGCTGCGGCACTTTCACCTCTGGAGATTCTGGGACTGCCTGAAATGCTGATCTACATGATCACCTCCACTGTGGCACTCAACCTCCTCCAGCAACTCTGATCATCCAAGTATTTTCTAGATATTTCTGTGTATTTTTGTTTGTCTATGGAGATTACCAGATGTATATTTCACTACAATGTATGTTTGTGACTGTGTATGTGACAAATCTTGACTCTCTAGGGCTTCACAGAGATAAACTGTTAATTTGTCACACAGCTGAAGCCTACAGAACGCACTAAACCTGTTCAATCTTCTACAAAAACCGTTTTAAAATATGTTATACTGTTCCTACAGATGATTAATTTTGCCATTTTTACTAACACTGTCTATACTTGTAATTTAAAACTACATACTGCATTAAGATTCTTCAATGAAAACTTTCAAAGCAAATTCAATAAATCTATTTCGAATATTATATGCATGTCTTAGTCACTTCACTGTTTTATGAGGTATAAAATGCTTAAAACGTTAAAGACCACAAAAGGTGCTTTGATAACTGATAACAACAAACACTGTTCTTTAAACCTGTCTGAGCACACAGATACGCAAACGTGACTTAATAAACAGTATTAATAAAAAGTAATAAATATAAGTTAATAAATATTAATAAACAGTCAATGCGACCAACAAGACAGAAAGCAGAGGAAACATTAAACCCAAGTGAGTAATCAGCAGAAGAGTTACCACAGCAACAACACGTCTAAACACGAGGCCTTACCTGCGAGCAACATAATAGAAGACAGGATTGCCACTCTTAGACGTTCCAGCTTGGTAAAAAATGTTGAGCGTCTTTAAAGCTTTGAATTCTTCTTTTTCATGAACTTGATGCCTTAAATGAAATGAAAATAGTGGTATGAAAATAATTCAAATGTTATTTTCTCGTGCAGTAAATAATACGACTATGACTCAATGAAGCAGGTTATGGTATTCAATATATGATTTGCTATTAAAAGCTCAATTTTTAAAATGCTTTACATTTACTTTTTAATCTGGAGAGTGATAAGATTTTGGAAGAAGAAGGGGCAGTCACCTTGTCATAAACTCCTCAAACTTTGAGCTGGTAAGGTTGAGACTGGACCAGTGGGTATCAGCCACTGGTTTATGTTCAGGGGGACCCAGGTACGCCAGGAGGGTGGCCATCTTATCAAAGGGTCTGCGGCCCACCGCTTTATGATCCCTAGGTCATATGCCAGGTTACTTTTTTTTTTTTTTTACACATCCTTAATGACTAACCCATCCCACTGTGTGTCCGAATGTTGTTACCTGTTGCTGGACAGGTATTGGCCTATTCTCTCCTGGTTGTTCCACAACAGACGGTGCAGTGCGAGCACGTTTCCGTCACTGATGAAAGAAAGGCTGTGGTTCACTGAATCACTTGGAGGAGAATCAGATGCAATGTCCAAAAAGAACCTGCAAAAACAGACACTCAGAATCAACATTTTGAATCCTAAAGCTGGGAGAGTCATCCTGAAGACTTCTGAAGAGATGATGGATTTAAAACAGTGCGTTTAATCAGTGTTGTTCCCATATACAAACCATTTAACCTTTAGTTATTGCTGTTTAACGTTTATATGCCCTGACAAGTAAGGTAGATCAAAATTTACATTCTTTACATCAACGAACAACTTTACATTCTGATGGAAATGGAAAGCTCTGATGCTCAGAGGTCCTGAAATACTACAGCTGGTTCTAAAAGAGCTAATGTTTGTAAGATACTGAATAAAAAACTGGAACTTCCAGTACCTTCTGGCTGCATCGAAGTTGCTTTTTACAAAATCATTAAAGGGTCGCATGTGCTCTTCTTTAGTAAAGAGAACATGATTAGCAATGCTCTGAAGAATCTACAAAGAGAGAAGACAACAAAACTGTGGACAGAATGCAATACACACACACATATACATATTCAAGCAAAACAGTGCAATAAATTCAGTGTGTTATCATTTAGCACAGTTCAGCATTTCACAGTGTGACGCAAGCCATAAGTGGTGTGTTTACAGCTAAATGGTTAGCATCACTGTAATCAAGCCAGTAAACTTAGCCAAAAACGAGAGAAATGAGGAATAACACAAAATTCAATTCAATTTACATTTATTTTTATAGTGCTTTTTTTTGTTTCAAAGCTGTTTTACAGAAATGCATCAGAATGTAGGTGCCGCGTGTTGCCATCAGCTGCTGAAGTGTACTGCGACGTTACTTTCTGTACAGCTCAAACTGAATTTTTCATGACACCAATACGGACACCGCGTCCACACTAAAGAGAGGCGCCATACTGCACCTTACAGTCTATACCTTAGACATGAGCTTGAGACCGCGTTCAATCCGCGGGGGAGGTTTCTTGTCCAGGATACCAGCCTCGTATGGTGAGACAATAGCTGGGTTAATAAAGCGCAAGAACATAGCGCTTCCCACAGCACCGATACTATTCTGAGGAAACCTCTGATTGACCACCTGCACAAATGAACCGCAAGAAACAGGAGATCAGCGAGTTCTGGACAGATTTCATACAAATGTAAATGACAGGCAACACGTTCTTTTCAGTATATCAACCCCATCAATAGCCTGAACTTTTTCCAAATGCATTTAATCTAAGCAAATTAAATGGCTGTTACATCTATATGTATATCAATTATAATAGGCTTACAATTCATAGAAGATATTGCAATAAAAAAGAATGCATGTGACAAAAAGGGAAACAAAAACTGAACTGATAAAGACAGGTATGTTTTGGTGTCATGGAAAATGGGATTGCGTGGCTTCGCTCTGAAAGAAAAACAGGGCTCACATGACAAAATGCTACAGTGTTAACGTGGAAGTTAAATTAAGACCACATCAAATCTGCAAACCAGCAAGAAAGCAAATGAATGTTGTCATTGCTGTCACAAATTTCGTACATTTCACACACACCTTTGGTACATAAACATACCACACACCTTAATAAAAAAAATTGTATAAAACAAATCTGGGGGCCTGAATTCTAATTGGAGAAGCTCCAAAGTCATTGTAAAACCATTTATAAAACATACCTGTCACACAAATGTTTTTTAATCTTGTCAATATGTTGCCTAGCACCTGCAAACAACCTACTAGGCATACAAATGTTATATGGATTATGATTAATAATAAATCAGACAATGCTGTCATTCATCACATTGTTGTTGTTGCTACTACTTATGTTATTATTATTGCAGGTGTGGTGGAATTGGGGACATAGATGTGGTTATGATGAGAGAATATGTATTACAATGATTTTACCACTGCAAATGCTAATGGGTTCAATACACATTATAAAGATTCATGACAGCATGCGGATACAATTTCACCACACCTATAATAACTTTTAATCTAAATTCTTTGTAGATTAAATTATTGCCCTCCCAAGTGACTATGGAACCAGGCTAGGAAGAATGTCGAATTACCTTAAAGGTACAAATCATCCTTAAATGAGATGATAGGAACTTTTAAAGAATTCGTATCTCATTTGACACCCAACACGAAGTGATGATGGTTCAGGCCAGAGGAGGAAATACAGAAAACAAAAGGTTTCACGCATGCAAATGCCCAATGGTTTCTCACAATGTGGAGACATGCACAACCATTGATTTAAAGGATTCCCATAGAGTACATGACAAAACCCAAAGAAGCACCAACATGTTCATTAGATCCTGTTAAATTTATGAAAACCTTCTCAAATAAAACTTCACAAGTCACACAAGCCTTTGAGTCCCAACATACCTGAGCCAAGTTAAAAAAGAAAAGAAAAAAGAAGCAGATCCTACGGTTTTATTCCAATCCACACCTAAACCTGTGTTTATGATATGACAAGTGCTCTCAGAAGGTACATCAAATCAGTACCAAGTTGTACGTGGGTATTTTTTTGGATAGCAGAACCCATAATCCCACACAGAGAAGCAGCAGACTTCCATTTTACTGCAAGAGATCCATCCCAAATCCCCACCACCAGTCCAGTATACACCAGTCAAAAATCACAGCAGCTTCAAACTGTGTGATCCAAAGCAGTACAGGTTTAATTGTTTGTTAATCTGCTTGCTTACTTCAACAAATTAGATCAAAAGTGAAAGTTTGTTTGTCGATAAACCGTATCGTAAAAATCGTCATTCACACAGGGGTTTCTGAACATGTTTCAGTGGATAAACAAAAGCCACAAATCATGAAAATATAAAGAACAAATGCACAAAATTAAACGAAACAAAAGAAAGAACTAAAGGAAATGTTGCATTTGTGGTGTGAAGAAAACCAAACCAATAAAATGATAGCTAAGGAAAAATAAAATGCTAAAACACTTACGGATTTTTTGTTTTCCTTTTTTTCTTTAACAGTGGCTTTATTCAGAAGGGAGTGGCAAGTAGCCTACAGGACAGAGATGAGCACAGAGAGATCACAGCAGCTACACAACTGTTGTCAGCACAGCCACAGTGCATACAAACACAATGAAGGAGCAGACAACACAGCCTGAGAGCTGATCCAGGAACAGTCTGATTTATCCCCCCACCAAGATCAGCCAAATGAACACAGGGCGATACTCCCTAAGCAAAATGTGAAGCAAAAGCTGCAAGGGCGCTACGGTGGAAACAAGAGACAGCTCACAGCAAGCAAAAAGTGTAAATATGTTATCAGTGTGAAGATAAGCAATAAGTTACCACTGGCTGCAGGAAATGATAAAGAATGAGAACGAGAAGTCTTTATATGTTTGTCTAATATTATATATGTGGGAAAACAAAGCTAAAGTAGACCAAAAGTGGCTGAATTGGCTTGATGGTAGTTTCTGCAGCTTCGATGCATATCTGACTGTAACTGTTTTTAGAGGTGTTTGATCAATGACAGATCGCTTGGTTTTGCAAATACAGAGATAGAAAGATAAACCGATGTTGAGAGAAACAGTGGCAGTTTTAAATCAACTTCCATTTATAAACCCACACAAACTAGCAAGACTGTCTGGATAACGTACTTTACATTAACGCATTCGCCAGACGCTTTGGTTATCTAAAGCGACTTACAGTGCGTTCAAGCTACACAGCTGATCAGTGTATGTGTGTTCCCAGGACTCAAACCCATGGCCTTTTGCCCTGCCAACACAATGCTCTACCAAATGAGCTATAGGAAACTATTAAAGAGTAAAAACCGAACCAGATTCTTAAAATTACAAACAATGAAAACCATGAAAAAGAGCAAAGAACAAAACATGAAATTAAGAGAAAGGGAATATAAAAAGGTTGTTTCTATAAATAACTCCAAGTTTTCTCTTCTATTACTTAAAACAGGTTTAAGTTTGATCCTCTTCACAGAAGAAAGATCATCATTAAAACCAGAGGTACCTGCTTTGCTCCACATTATGGGACACAAATATTTTTGCAGTGACTGCTATAAATACGGGCATTACACCCAATAGCTTTCTGACCGTGCTAGAAAGAACTAAGCCATTAGTCATATTTCCACCAGCGCTGACTGTCCTCTCAACAGCAGCTAATAAATTGTTTTGGCTGATGATAATAACCATAATATAGCACAACCTCTAAACAAAACGGCAAAATCGTCCTTTCTGTTATGCCTGGCTGGTTAACTACACAGCTAATGCTAGCATCCCTCAATGAAAACACAACATCAAAAGCATTAGCTAGCAGGCAAGCATGGTTACCGTGAGATTTTTACATTTCATTATGCTAGCTAGCTAATGTTACTTTTTGCAAGGTTTCCCCAAATATACAGCTCAACGGTACAGCTTCATATATATATAATTTTATTCTAACGTTAACCACGTAAGATTAATAGGTCTTAACTTCTTATTCACATATTCAAAACTTAATGTTTTACGCAACTTAGTTTTGCACTAGTTTTCCATGACTCTTCCATGAGGGAAACCGGATTACAAAAATCCAGAATTTCCAAAACACAAAGTGTTTGTTAGGACTAACTTATCTAGTCATATCAGTCACTTATAATCACTTATTAGGTTGAACTGCACATTTTACTTTAAGTACAAAAAATAATTTAGTAAAAACAACACAGAAACAGACGTTTGACATTTCCCTTTCGGTTGTAATATAATAGTCACAACAAATCGTAATTAAAATAGCAATAAACGGCAATTATTTGTATATGTTTGTACACAGACACACAGAAATGAGCAGAATGCAAGAGGATAAGAGCAGGATCCCATGTTAGAAGTGAAGGAAGACTGATCAGTGGATGCCCAAGCACTAAAGCCAGTGCAATCAGTCAAAAGATGGAGTTACCGTGGTGAAGCGGGCTGGCATTAGGCACAGAGCGTACCTGATACAGGCAGTGGCAAACGCTTCGCAGCTGAGGAGGAAACTCGGTGGAGGAGTTGATGATGGCCAGAAAGAAACGGTCTGTGATCTGCAGCAGGTTCTTCTGGTTCTCCTCCAGGTTCTCTGTTGGTTCTAACCTGCACAGAAGACAGACATACACATTTAGGGAACTGGAGTTCACCAAGAAGAGAGGCAGGTGTCAACATCAGTAGGTTAACTACACAGACGTGCCTGGTGGGGTCCACCTCAAAACTGATCTGCTGCCATTCTGGTGTGGTGATGATTCCTCTCAGAAGTGGCTCCAGTAGCTTTTGAAGATACGCAGCACCATACACCTGCAAATAAAGAGCAGAAACAAGACAGGTGATTGCCTCACCAATAATTATCATTTTTACTTTGTAAATAATATCTACTTTCAGCGTATAACTTGTATGAACAACATGCTATAAAGGAACAGTTTTATGTTACCTTAAAGCAAAAGGTCATGATCTTGCTGGCTAGACTGTTTCCTCTGAAAAGGGTTTGCATAGAGTCGGCTAGCTCCACTTCCTTTGAGAACATGTTCCATAGCAGCTGATACAGTAGATGTCGAGAGTCGAACAGTGTCACCAACACCCTGGCCAGCTCGTCCTAAACATAATCAGAACATAAACCAGAACATCTCTCCACTGAACCAACGTGCAACGAAATAACTAAATATTCAAACCATTTCCTCCACAAAACAATTCGGATACATTTTTGTCAATCTGAGAAAAGTATCTGGATAACTGATAAAACATGGATCTGCTGAATTGTAAAGCCTTTGAACAAAGCACATAAAACAGACAGAAGCATGTACTTCACCCATTTGCAAAGAGTTTCTATCTAAGAATAATGCAAAACTTTGACCTCAGACATCAAAAATGATAGGGAGAATTCACCCAAAAATTATAATCTGCTGTTAATTTACCCCCAAGGCCATCCAAGATATAGATTAGATAAAGACAGATTAAGATTTTTGAAGAAGGCTTGATTTATGAATCTTTTCACTTCATAAGAGCTCAATATGGCATGAGGGTCAGTAAATTAACAGCAGTTTCATTTTTGGGTGATCTATCCCTTTAAATGCAATTCTATTCTACAGTTTCTCACCCATTGGGAGCAGGGCACCACATTGGCCAGCGCCATGGCGATGGGCAGCTCCCCCTGATCTCCCATCATGGTGACCAGCTCAACAAGTCTCTCAAAGCGATCAGCCAGAACGGTCTCTGCTAGTGTGTCGAATTCGGTCCCCTGTTGAAGGATCTTCGTGAGGACCTCCATAAAAGTAGCACGCGTCTGTAGATCTTTATGGTACCCCAGACCTGTTCAGAAATACAAGAAAACTAATTTAGTCAAGAAATAAGAATCAGTCAGTTTGCCAGCATCCGTCAAAATAACTAGCGCCCTCATCTGGTCACAGCATTAACAGTTATCATGACAGCTTCAGCGTCTCTCACCGATAGAGTGCATGAGTCCACTGTCCACATTGGCATTCAGAAGGTTAGACATGGCCAGCACCGTGCAGTGACGCAGAGACGCCAGTCGTCTAGACATGCCTCGCTTCCGGCCCGCCACCTGCTGCCCATCCTCCTCAACCTCACTGCAGTCATTTAACAGGTTCATGAACAGAGTGAAGTACCTGTGACAGGAGGACAGACAAAGAGACTATTTAATATACCTCATTACACAGCTTAACAGGTGTGAAGACTGCTGTTGTATAAAACCAATACAATTATTATTATTAACAGCAATAATATATAAAAGTAATAGCAATAAGATAATATACTGTAATACAAAAGCAAAACTTCTCCTTACACTGAATCTGCATAGGAATAGTACATAACACCTAACACAATTTTAACACTAAGTAAACCTAAGTAAAAAAAAAAATTTCACTCAAAAATATTATTTCCGTTATTTACATTAAGAAACGTCTCAGTGGTTTTGTGGCGTGGATGAAAATGTGTATGGAAGTCAACAAGTGCCAGTGTTGTTTGGTAACCAACGTACTTCAAAACCATCTTTTTTGTTTTTCAGAAACAAAATAGTCATACAGGTTTGAAATGACATGAGGGTGAATAAATGATGGAAGGAATGAAGGATGGAAGGATGAAGGAAATTTTCATTCTGAATCATCCCTTCAAATAATACAAAACAAAGTGATGAGAACTCCAGTAAGAGATGAATGATTCACTTGAGAAACAGCTGTGACTTGGCCTCCATAAGCTCCACACCATCACCCTCTTCAGGCTGCAGGGGAAGACCAGCCAACAAAGACACAACTGCCTCCATACTGGCCTGGTCCAGATCCCTGCACAACATTCAAATTAATGACCAATATGTGATAGAAAAGGCACTAAAGCTTTCATATTGGCGGTTGAAGCTATGACACTGTACCGGGTCAGACATTTGATGTCATCATCTGCTGCTTGATTGGAAGTTCCCATCACCCAGTCAGTGAGATACTCCACCATTTTATTTCTGTGAAAAACATGAAACAATACAATGATCTCAATTTCAAAGAACAATGAGAAAAAGAGAAGAACGTCCACTGCAAACTGAGTCAGAAATGAAAACAGAGGAGGAACCCAGAGAGAAGATTACCTGAATTTCATCTCCTGGCAAAAGGATAGATCATCTCGGCGCTGCATCATCACCTCCACTAACTGACACAGCTTGGTTTTGATCTGAATGGCGTGGACTGCGTTTCCTAAAATACGCACGTATCTATGGACCAGAAAATGAGGAGAGGAGTCAGGAGAAGGTACAGTATCATCATTTGTGGAAGGTTCCAAAAGGACAGAGGAAAAGAAAGTCAGAAATGAAGGTCACACCTGACCAGGTTGAGCATCATGGTTTCAATGCTGGCCTGGCCCAGGTGCTCTGAGCTTCCCTCAGTGTGGCTGTCCAGCAGGTTCTTCATGATGGCGATGGTCTGCTCCACAAACAGCGTGTTGGTGTCTGTGATGGGGACCTGGTGAAGTGATGGACAAAATTTAAAACCTAAAAGTCTGATGCTTATGGAGAACATTAAACACAACATAACAGATATGACATCACATGAAAAGTTGTGACCAATGCAGAAATTCCAAAGCGTTCCATGTCATTCTGGAATATTCTACATTGAACAAATCACTCAGAAATGAATCAGTGTTGAGTAAATACTTAGACTAGACCGAACCAATAATGTTGGTTTCTGCCACCTTGTGTCCAAAACCAGAAATAACAGCTTTTTAAGTTAAAAAGACAATTCACCCAAATATAAAAAAAACAGAGATTTCTCAAAATATTTTTTGTAGACCTTAGAAGTAATAGTCACACAGGTCTGGAATGACATGAGAGTAAGTAAATGACAAGAATTTTCATTTTTCTGTGAACTCTCTTTAAATACTTTTGAGTCCCACTTGATCTGTTTGGGCGAATTTGGGTGAAACACAAAATCAAGTCAAGACAGTTTTAATTTCCTATAGATTAGATAAAACTATCTATTAAGAACTATAGGGTATAGGTTTATTTTTTGCATTGTGGCATTTCATGAGAACTGATCATACCCCCGGTCCAGCTGACAATTAATCACACATCAAATGTTAAATTGCATCCATACACATTGAATCCGAAACTGTATTTATGAAGTCCACTATGTCTAACACTGAACCTAATCCTACTGTTGCATGGCACATTGTGTCTCTCACCGGGCCCTGTGTGTCAAAAAAACGGCCGATGCTGTTGCGTAGTTTGGTGAAGAGCATGGGGTAGAGGGCCGGACTGAGTTCCAGTCCCACCAGGTCTTTGACGTTGGTGCGAATCTGCACGCCCACCTTCTCATGGGTACAGACCATCAGAGCCAGCAGACGGTCCAAAAACCTGTTGAGGGACGTCTCACCGTTCACCTCGCAGGAGCCCATTGAGATCATGGAGCTCTTGCGCTCCGTCAGGGGGCCCATGGGTGGGCTGTAGGTGCCCAGGCTGGGCGTGCTGCGCTGCTGGAGACACACCCCACCAAGAGCACACAGGAAACCCGTCATGTTGATCCACTCCTGCAGTCAGAGAGAGAGAGAGAGAGAAATGCAGTAAGCATGCAAAAGGTACGAAAATCGATTTTATGCGATTTGTCTTGTTTCAGTTACCTGCCCATCTTCTACTTTGCTTTTCGAGTGGTTGAGTATTTGTTTCGTAGCTTGTTCCCATTTTGCATACGTGTCTTCCCACGCCTGACAGTAGAAAAGATAAAATATGAATTACACATCGCAACTTAACATGAGAGAGAAGATGCACGTGATGAGTCAAAGAGCTCATTTATCCCTTAAATCACCGAAAACACACCAAAAATCAAAAAATCTAAGTTCACCCAAACATTTACTGACTTTTTGCTTCTGAGGAACAGAAGATATTTTGAAGTATATTGGTAACCACACAACAGTGAGACATTTCTCAAAATATCTTCTTTTGTGTTCCATATAGGATAACATGAGCGCGAGTAAATGATGGAAAAAATGATTTTGGGGTGAACTATCATCAGGTATACAACTGAAGTATGCGGATGGAGATAATATATACATCACCTCTATGTTTCCTGCTGTAGGGTGTTTTATTCTCCTCAAGAGGGCCATCACTCTCTTCTGAAGGGTGTTTCGACCTAAATGCAAAAATACACCAAAAACACCACCAAGTTAAAATACTAACACAGTAAATGATCACATAACATAACATGTTCTGCAAGCTGACAAGGAGCCATGTTTAAACTCTTCCACACCAAACCTTAGTGTGTATCTCCCCAGTAAAAATGTTTGACTGAAAGCACCCTCTCTTCATTGATTGTAACTTATGAAATGGGTAATTCTGATTGGCTTGCCAATTCCGAGGAAAAGTCAAACTTTCCTTCCCAGCTCTAACCTGTAGCCATCATGTTGCTGACTGAGGCAAGCTCCATGAAGGTGTTGTAGTTTGGCAGAACGGTGTGCATGGGCAGCTCGTCCACACTGCAGCGGATGTCTGCTTCCTCGCAGAGGTGGCGAAAGCAGGACATGGCCACCAGCACGGCCTCGGTGTCCGGGCTCCACAGGAAGGTGTATAGACACACCTCCAGCTTAGTCTGAGCCTGTCTGCTGATGGGAATCAGACTGCCCTGTGTAGCACATTCCTGCCAGACGACACACGGAGCACGCTCATTTTGGATGAAAAATTCATACTGGTTAATCATGTAGCTCTTAATGGATGTCTTGGCATCTTAGGAAAACCTCCAAGCTTGAGCAAAATGTTTACCTTGTTCTTTAGCAGAAACTTGTTCCTGCATATGAGGATCTCCCTTAGCCACTTCAGAATCTCTGTACTGTTGATCATCTGGTGACCAATCAGCTTCTTACATATTAGGAACAAGACCTGAGAGCTGGAAAAAAGAGAAAGGCAAATACAAAACATCCATTTGGCCAACCGAACAGTTTCCTCTAATAGGCTGAGAGAACTTTTATGATGTCACGCACCTAATGTCCCAGAAGGTCTCAATGGTTGCATCAGGATTCCACAGCTCGATAGTTTCTGGTTGATGTAATACCAACAGTGCCTAGGTGAAAATACAAGCATCATTTTGTTATTTGCTTTAAAAAACAACACTAGCCATAGCAGGCCTGGGTTTAACCAGCTGTGGTAGGACAGGCTCTGAGATGTTTTGGGAGAGCCAGGGAGTGTGGTTTGGGAGTGTGATTACCTCCATGGCTTCCTGGGAGAGCTCTACACTGTGGTTGAGAGGAACCAGAGTGACCAGACCCTTGATAAGCTCAGCTGTGCTGTTCTGGATCTCTTGCCCCGATTTGCCCGGATTCTGATGGTATGACAACATAAGCAAGTCATATTTAAACAGAATTAACCCTACAGTGCTACTTCTTGGATTAAAAAGATATGCACACACACTATTTAGACCTAAAATCCATTTGACATCAAATCATGTTACAGAAAAACATGAGAACCATTCTGTGAGAGAACCATTGTTTTCAGAAAGGAATAATTCCACACATAATTCCCAAATTTGGATAATCCAAGACTTAAAACAAAAAAATATTAAAGCTGCAATCCACAACTTTTGCCTCTCTGACATTTTCTGCAAAACTGGACCCGACAGCTCAAATTGTAAATCATTATTATAAACTTACTGTTGTGAGTCAGGGTAAGGTAAGGGGACTGTTTTGAACACTAATTAATTACGTACTTAATAACTGATCTTTGTGTATTCTTAATTAATATAAAGTTACAGACTGTAGCTTGAACTTGACACAAAGCTAACAGATGTATTCAAACACACACAAATCACTCATGTAATCCATCTCACTGTCTGTGTACTCACATGTAGCATCAGTTTTGGGTCAGCATGGATGAGTTTAACCAGCGCGAGCAGCAGAGAGCGCGAGTCAAGGTCTGTAGACTTCTCCTTGAACTTCAAACTTGTCGTCATTTTTTCTTTAAAAGTTAGACTCTGCAGGAAAAACATGCAACTTCTAAAAGGATAAACCAGTGCTGTGGTATTTTAGACACGAGACAGCCAGCATGCTGGTGCATGTGTGTTTTAAGGGTGTTGTATTAGTGCGTGTCTCACTGATGTCATCCTCAGAGGTGGATGAGCACCAAGACTTTGGATCACTCGGCCCAGTGTGTCTGCAAACATGGTGCGCAGTTCTCCTGAGTAGCAGTAGATGGCATCGATTTTCGGCCACCAGTCCAGGTGAGACTAGAATAATATGAACAATGAACATTAACAATCAACAAATGTCAATGTGACTTCTGTCTTTAATAGTAAATCACTGACAACACATCAGAGTTCACACTTACATTGGTGATAATTTTGTGCAGTGAATTGACCAGGACAAAATGGAAGGTGGGAGGAGAGCTCGAAGCTAAACATACCTAGCCAAAAACAATAATAGAGTACATCATGACAAAATTCAACTATAAATTCCTCTTTTAAATCATCTCAAAAATCAGTTATTGAGCAAATACATAACAGATCAGTGTTCATCACGATCTTCTTACCTTACCCCAACTTGTAATGTTAAGTTTATAATATTATTTTATAATTTGACCTGTTGAGCCTGATTTCCCAGTTTGGCTTCATTTGACTTCAACATACGTAATAAAAAGTACGTAAAGTAACCTGCAATTTTGTTGTAAACAGAGATGGCGGTAGAGAGGCAAAAGTTACAGATTGCAGCTTTAAGGATACTCACCTTGAAATGCTGGTTGTTTCGAGGATTGATGCGATAACACGACACAAAGCAGTCGATCATCAAATCCACATCAGCACTCTGGCAGCCCGTGCCCCTGGAGAACGGCTTTGTGGGGTTAAACAGAAGACCCTGGGAGAGAAAAGAGGCCAGAGTTATACACAAAGCAACAGAGATAGATACAAACCTTGTTCACTTCAAATGTCCATTTCAGATACTACTTCCACCAGGCTCTGTAAAACAAGATGCCCAGCCCAGTAAACCCCCCATTCTTACCTTAAGGTCCATGACAATGGACTGAACGAGGAGAAATATAACTGAATTATCCTCCCAGTTGATGTAGGTGCATGCTTTGCAGAGTTTGACGCAGGCAACGGCTGCACTCTCAGTCAACTGACGGCTGCCGCTGTGCTGCCCAAGAGCTTTTCGTAGATTATCCACAAAGGACTTCTGTTAAAGCCAAAAAAACAAAGCTTTGTTGCTCCAAAAGGTTACTGGACATCTTTGATCTATATAATCATGGGTTTTAACCTTTAAGTTAAAAAACAATCACACTAAACATATAAATTTGAGAGTTGTAGAATAACTATTGGCATAAATATTGCTTAAATTTCTAATAATTTACTCTCTGCAGGCCTCTGGATCTTCGCAAGTGTTCCCATTATAATCAACATAATGTCTATACTTCAGTGCAGATCTCATATTTAGATCTCTATACTAGATGTCTCCAGATGTCTATACTCACAAATCAAAAATTGTCACATGCACTTTTGTTGATTACAGAATATGATCTACACTGTAAGCTGTGCGACATTTAGTAAGGGCAAAATAACCCACAATGCTTTTAGCTCTGGTACCAACAATTTCTCAGCATTGCCAGGTGATTTTTTTCAGCATTCTTATTCGTGCCATCAAGAACAGAAGTGAAACTTATAACATATCTCTAGATCTGCTAAAAGTGACTTGTTGCCATTATACAGATGCATGTGGATATGTATGCGATTGGTTGCAAAACTTAACTGACATACACAATATGTTGCCATCAACAGCCAATAACAATCCTGATATATATACAACATACAATTATGCAAAAACGAGAATTCAGACCAATCTAATCATTGTGCACGTGACCTCTGACCTTGTTGGCCTTCTCCTCTCCGCCCACTTCTTTGGTGATGCTTTGCGTGATCTCAGGACACAGAATCAGGAGGATGATCTGCAGCGGCCAGACCGCCGCCTTCCTCTTTGCGCTTTCTGCAAAACTGTCCACCAGGTCGAACAGCTTTTCAGCACAGTCTGTGTATACACATAAAAACAGAGTGTGATTTAACCCTGCCCACTGAGGTTCTGACCTCACACATCTATTATAAACGTGTCGCTCACCAGCCATGTCAGCCTGCGGTCTCTGATAGAGCATGGTGAACTCATCAGGGTAATGCTCCACCCAGTTCCAGAAAGCCTGTCACAAACACAAACATACTATTATTACCTTCTATCTGTTGTTGACGAGAACTGGTCAGGAAATAAAAGAAAAATTATTTTATTTTGTATTATTGGAGTAGCACCTTTTCCAGACTGCTGATCACTGCGAGCTGGGCGGGTTTTTTCAAAGCTTTGAATTTGAGTACTGTTTCTAAAGAACATAAAAAATAAGAAATAAAAACAGTAATCAGCCATTTAAAACAGTTTACTGTATGAGACATTAAAAAAAACAACAGAAGGCATTTTCATGACTTATATACATATAGTCTGTGTTCAAGAAGGCTCTATAAAGGTTTTAAGTGAAAAGTTTTGGAATCCTTAAGCAAAATAATCTCCGTAAACAGCTTCACTACCATCCTTTACTGCTTTACCTTGTAGAAGTCTCTTTAACTTGGAGCAGTCTACACTGATATACTGGATGAGTTCAATGTCGTGGACATCCACTGTGTCCTCTGTACATACTGTGAGTTCCTGCAACCTGCGAGGAGCCATTAGTACACTTCTGTCAATAGTCTATAAAGGCCATGTATGTAAACTGCTCAATATGTAGAGTAGCAAATGACACAAATGAGGCCCTATCATGGAGCCCTGAGGAATACCACTGCCCCTGGGTTCTCTGAGAGTTACCTGGTGGAGATACGGCTGAAGACAGCATTGAAGTTGTTGCAGCTGAGAGAGAAGAGCACGGCGGAGGCAGAGCTCCGCAGCTGAGTGGCATGCTGCTGGCCTTCACGGTACGAGTGCAGGAAATGACAGATCTCAGGCAACAACTGCTTCACCAACATGGCCTCATCCAGCCTCAGGCAATCTTTGGGTTGCTAAGGCAGGCAAATGTGCAAATAAAACCGTATTTCTTTTTTTATATAAAATCGTATTTCTTTTTTTTTAATATATAACCGTATTTCTTATACATTTTTATATTTTATATATATATAAATATATATACACACAAAAACATACATATACTATTATAAGTATAATATATATATTGATTTTACAATTTATTTCATTTTAATTGAATAGCTTATTTGTAAACGTTTGAGTGTTATGGTGCTCAAATTCATATTCATGTCATCTTACAATGGCACAAAAAGAAACAAGACGGCCAACGCATCGTATTTTTGCAAAAACAAAAGCAAATGCACAGGAGCAGCTGTCTTGCATCTAAGCAAGCAAAATAATGAAAAATCTATACAGGAAAATCCAGCCCTTCTCGAGATGAGGAAACACCTGCAAATGTAATAATCTGCTGCTACGGCCAGTCCAGAGCCTTCTGTCTGTGAGTAAAAGCTAAAGATTTAATTGCTTTACCAGAAGTCTGTGTCTAATATTCAGGCGAGAGTTCGTAAGGAGAAACAGACCATTTCCAGATGGGTTTTGTGTCGTTTATGCATCTAGATGATTTGAAATGTCAAGTCTATCAAGTCACTGTAAAATGTGTTACAGTTACTTCTAAAATATTTTAAATTAATAATCAGAATAATACTCGAGCTGTTTTTGAGTTGTGAGACAGGTGTGAGGACTGCTGATATGGGAACGATTGTACAAAGCACAAAACTACAAAGCAATTGCATTCGGCTATAAAGCTGAAATTACATTGTTGGACAGTCGAAAAACAAGGACAACGTTGGTAGGACAAAGTCTGCTTTTTTGGATATGATTGAGTGCTCACCCCTGCCAGACACTTCTCCAGTGTGTCCAGGATAATCAGCTGGGAGAGGTAGAGATTCTTCTCCGCCGCTTCGCCGAAAATCCTCTGTGAATGAGAATCAGAAAAATGCTCAGTTGTCACACTGGATCTCACGCTATAATGCTATACACAAATGAACGTCATAGACGTGGACTTACCATGTTGTTCACATTTTTGAGTATGTTGGTCAGACCGTTGATGACGAGGGCGAATTTGTACTTCGAGATGTTTATTAAACATTCTTTATTGTGCTCTGTGCTGACTTTGGTGTGGGTGCTCTGTTGTCCTGTCTTTATAGGGAGCTGTAAATGAGAGACAGAGAGAAATTATTCAGCCATTAAATAACAAACATTGGTATACTTTCCAAAACTCTGCTTGTCAGCTTCATCTTTCGCAAATATTAAAAAAAAAAAAAGCTAAAAATGCATCCTATGTTTGTTTCTTTCTCCCTCAACAAGAAATGGTCTCTAACTATTGCTGAAACTTTGTTAGTTTGTCTAGCACTTCTTATATTACGGCTCTGCCTCCCTATGATAAATCCCCTTTGCAAGTTGCTTTAGAATAAAAACGTATGCTAAATGCCTAACTGTAAATTCTATAAACATAAACCAGCACCAAAGCAACACAAAACATGTACAAAGACATCTACAGTCCTTTCACAAAGGATTACAAATGATGGCAGAGACAGGACGCGTGGATCTGGCTGGCAGGTGTAAATCTTTCCTTTGGCCCAGATTTCAAAAGCTTGTGTTATGGCCCTTAAAGTTTTTCTTAAAGAGTTGGGTGGAGAACAGCTCGTAACATGTGCAAAGCACAAACCGAGAAGTGAGAGGTCTAATGGTCTTCAACCAGACACACCCACCCCTGAGAGAACATCTAAGCACTTCAAGACCCCAACCCACCCACCCCGGGTCTAAACTCGAGGTGTTAAAACAAAGCGCCCCAGACTTCCGCCCTGTCGCACACCTGCGGCCCAGCACATCTGCTCCTGTTCTGTCTAACACACACAAGCAGTTCATTCTTAGCAGTGGGAATTTTGAAAGAACAAAAGGTCTGGCCATCCTAATAAAGCATATGTAGAATGAGGGGGTGGAAGTCTCTCCTCTTTAAGCATTGCCTGATGAGAAACTGCTTTTCGCTGTTTCCGAACTGGATCAAAGGAACTTCACTTCAGTTATTACCTTTTCTTATGCCATCATGTATACAGCTTGTGAACGCACGTAAACAACGAATGTAAACAGACTGAATCCAATGATTGGACATTGAAACATTTTATGGTCCTGCTCCTTTCACAGATAATATAAATGTATATAAATATATTTAAACCACTTTACATAGTGATTGCAATCAGGATGTGAAGAGACTTGCAACTAGTATAACAGAAAAATGTTTCTGGAAAAGATCGCCCACCCTGCCTGTAACTGACCACACCATTTTCCACTAAATACTCACAAGAACGAATTACACTGTAAATATATCCTGACTATATAGTAATTGGTCCAGACATGTATCCAGGTCACTATTGGTTGAAGTATAAATGGGGCCTGACAACAGTTAAGTGTCCCTTCCTTCTTCCGGCGCCCTTGGCTGTATGGCCCTAACAGAAAAGCATGTGGCTGCAAATTAAAGTCTTACGACCAGAGAAGAGTGAGGCTGTTAAACCTGGGACCACCAAAACACACACTCAGTATCTTTACATGCATAAACCACATACACTCTCATAGCAAACGCAGTCCAGCCCTGTTGACATCCATTTTAATGCAGGATGCCGATGCACAGTGAGCACTTTGTTTCCCAGGAATGGTTTAAAATTCCAGAAAGTTCAGGGACCGATCGCTTCCCGTCTGCGCACTTCGGCAGAAATGTCTGTCCTTGTATGTGCTATGGAGTGTGGACGGCACAAAAACAGAGAAACATACAGATACACTCAGTCACATCGAATTAAAATTATATCACGTAAAGATGCTTTGATAGTTTAATTACACCGTAATCCTAAACAATCACGAACAGCCACTCAAGATAAATACCAGTTTATATCTCTGAGTGGTTAAAGAAAACCTTGGATAATCTTTCTGAAAAAGATGCGACTCTAAACTTTTATTTTCGTATATTCCTGCATATGACCAAATCTAATAACATTAAGCAAGCAATAATAAAGACGTTGTGGGGAAAAGAGCATGTAGCCATGTTGATTTAGCTACATATCCATGTAACGCTGTATGATCTATGTTAACATAACAATCAACCCCAGTATGTTTAAAGCATTTTAGTCTAACAGTCTTCATTGAGACTATTTACATTTGACAGACATTTTTATCCAAAGCAATTTACAGTACATTCAAGGTTTACATATTATGAATGTACTGAAATGAAGGCATGAACTGAAACACAATATTGCCTTGCTGCATCATGCACTTATTGTATCATGCACTGTATAGAATAGTGTACAATGCATATCTACCGGATTGTCTTACACATATTACTGTACATTACAGTTTCTTTTTACAGAATGCCACGTTTGGACTTTTAGCAACAATTTGCAATTTTCACACACTGAAGGCAAATGCTGCCAGGCTAAAAAAAAAATATCCAATGGGACAAATACATATAACGGAACATTTATGGAATACAATCTTAGTACTTATTGCTTCCATTTTTTGTTACCCCAAAAAAAGGCAAACGTGTCATCTTCATTTAAGTAAAACAGTTATGTTCTTTCTGCCCTGTATCAAAACACTGGACAAATATTGGCTTAAATCTCTGATGCTGGCATCTATGCAGAATACAAAGCATCATCAGGTTCTCATTCCTGAGTCAGAGCTCTCCCCAGAGAGACGACAGATTAGTTTTCCATGACCGTGCAATGGCATCTGTGAGGTCATTGTTTCAAGGTGCTCTGTGCATTCATACAGCTGCTGACGAGGCGATAAGGAAAACGTGCCTGTTACCAGCAAAAACCATTAAAAAGCCCCTCAACGCTGATGTTTGTACAGCTAAAAAACATGAAGCTCCAAGGCAATCCCGTAGTTACTATTCCATTCCTAAAAACTGGAATGTAACGGCGGCTGGCCGGCAGTGGTGAGCATCTGTCGTTCAGATCATGAGTGCTGTAAAACACACCGAAAAGTAAAAACCCACGAAGGTGGCGAAAGCTTGACTTGTCGAGGCATTATTGCCAGCTTATTGCCACACAAGTGCCTCAAGTCTTCTGACTTAAAGAGCTGCAAAGCGGCTTAACAGCTTAAAACTGCTTAAAATCACTTTCACATTTTAATCAAAGTGTTACAAACTTTCTCCAGTCACAGCACAAGAAACAAACCCTGTCAAAAGCCTCTAGCTTAGAGACTTGCACTTTGCACTGCATGACTGCATGACTGCATGACAGCACAGACGCAACTGCTGCAGCAGAAGCAGACGAAGGATGCATGCATTTTAACATGCAAGATCAGCCTATAAACACACCACAGCATCAAACCATCGACATGCTGCACGATTATGAATCAATATCGCTTCACTGTGCCCATGCAACTCAAATGCACAAACGTGCAGCTTATGCACGCACCGAGCCATATTGCATTAAAGTTTGTTTGCATTAAAAACCGGAGATGTCAGTCTACGGTCTCTCCAATCTCATCTCTCCGTGTCGGCCACACGGAGGAAGTCCGATTGCTTTTGTTTATATATATATATATATATAAAAATATACATATAGCCACCAGCTCATCGGCGCATTCATCGATACCATCGCCGACCCACGGCCACATATGTGGCTTCGGCCGGCCAAACGCAACACGTTCAGGCCTAAAACCAGAAGATGCGCGTATCGCATTTGACCGCCTCCATCTCCACCGCAAGCGACGCGTTTGCGTCCGTGTGCATCGCACCTTTCGCCGTTTGCATGCTCGCCGGTTCGCCCGCCAGCGTCCATTCCCACCCCCGGTCACCGGGATGTGTTTTCTTTACCTGCTCGTCGAATCTATTGACGATGGCCTGGACCCATTCTACGGGCTTGTGCGCCGCCATGCTCAGGCGGATGCGCGCCGCGATGTCGCCTGGCGATCCCGCTCCCCGCTCGGATACCCTCAAGGCCACTCCGGGTTATAATGCAGAGGGATGATCGGTGGGGCAGGTGGAGGGGGAGGGAGGAGGGTGGAGGGGGTCCGCTTCAGTTTTTCACTTCAGGCTCACTCCACCACGCCGCCATGACACACCACCGGAAGTTTGAATCCTCCTCTCGCTTTCTCGCTCGTCCGGGGGCTGCGCATGCGCGGCAGCGCCGCTGAAGCGCCGAAGAGCACGCCGAGAAAATGTTTATAATTGTAGATGCAATAAGACAACAGATAGAGTCCAAAGGTCTGTCTGTCTGTCTGTCTGTTTATCTGTCTGTTTATCTGTCTGTTTGTCTATCTATTTGTCTGTCTGTCTGTTTGTCTGTCTGTTTGTTTGTCTGTTCTATCTGTCTGTCTGTCTGTCTGTCTGTCTGTCTGTCTATTTGTCTGTCTGTCTGTCTATTTGTCTGTCTGTCTGTCTGTCTGTCTGTCTATTTGTCTGTCTGTCTGTCTGTCTATTTGTCTGTCTGTCTGTCTGTCTATTTGTCTGTCTGTCTGTCTATTTGTCTGTCTGTCTGTCTGTCTATTTGTCTGTCTATTTGTCTGTCTGTCTGTCTGTCTATTTGTTTGTCTGTCTGTCTGTCTGTTTATCTGTCTGTTTATCTATCTGTCTGTCTGTCTGTCTGTCTGTCTGTCTGTCTGTCTGTCTGTCTATTTGTTTGTCTGTCTGTCTATTTGTTTGTCTGTCTATTTGTCTGTCTGTCTGTTTGTCTGTCTATTTGTCTCTCTGTCTATTTGTTTTTCTGTCTGTCTATTTGTTTGTCTGTCTGTCTGTCTGTCTGTCTATTTGTTTGTCTGTCTGTCTGTCTGTCTATTTGTTTGTCTGTCTGTCTGTCTGTCTGTCTATTTGTTTGTCTGGCTGGCTGTCTGTCTGTCTGTCTGTCTGTGTATCTGTCTGTCTATCTGTCTGTCTGTCTGTCTATCTGTTTGTCTGTCTGTCTGTGTATCTGTCTGTCTGTCTGTGTATCTGTCTGTCTATTTGTCTGTCTGTCTGGCTATCTGTTTGTCTGTCTGTGTATCTGTCTGTCTGTCTGCTTATCTATCTGTCTGTCTGTCTGTCTGTCTGCTTGTCTGTCTGTCTATCTGTCTGTCTGTTTGTTTATCTCTCTATCTGTCTGTCTGTCTATCTGTCTGTCTGTTTGTTTATCTCTCTATCTATCTGTCTGTCTGTCTGTCTGTTTATCTATCTGTCTGTCTGTCTGTCTGCTTATCTATCTGTCTGTCTGTCTGTCTGTCTGCTTATCTATCTGTCTGTCTGCTTGTCTGTCTGTCTGTTTGTTTATCTCTCTATCTGTCTGTCTGTCTATCTGTCTGTCTGTTTGTTTATCTCTCTATCTATCTGTCTGTCTGTCTGTCTGCTTATCTATCTGTCTGTTTGTCTGTCTCTCTGTCTATTTATCTGTCTGTACAGACAGACTACACAGCATAAGTCCCCAGTACATTTCAACAACATTAATATTTTTGTTTGTCCCCACAAAAGAAAGACATTGTCATTAGGTTTGAAATAACAGTAAATGTTACGTTATTGTAAAAATGTCAGATTTACATTTATTTGTATAACGCTTTTTACATTTCACTTCAAAGCAGCTATACAGAAAATGCATGTTTCTATGTTACCAGAATAGTCTTTCATAATAAGTGGCTTAAGAAAGTAAAAATGATAGTATTTAAAATGATTATATTTTTGAAGTAGTGATGACCTGATCATAATGATTACAATGCTTTTATATGAGCAGAAATTTCATTTTTGGTTAAACTAACCCTTTAATTAATAATAACTTTATTATTATTCCCCACAATCCAATTAGGTACAGCAGATTAGGTACAGATAAATTACAGCAACCCTACTGTAATTAAAGAAGGCAATAAGAAGAGGGTTTTATTGAATTATTATTTTATTTTGTCTAGTTAGTCAGTCAACATTTTTAATAGGTTCTTTAAAACCATGAGGCAAAAACACAGTGTTTTATGAAGTGAACCATTTCTGAAGAACCTTAAGCTATGTGGATAACCAAGCTAAAGGAATATATTGACTTGGATGTAATCCTTGCTACGCCTCTACATAATTCAGTTGCAGATCTCCATAAACTTCAAAAACATCAATTTCATTCAACTGCAAGAAGCGATGATTGTAACTGTGTGCTGGCTGACTGTTCACAGACATATTGTAGTGATGGGCAGTACAATAAATGCAGACCTGAAACACAAAAATGAAAAATGTTTATTCTTTTGTCACAAACAAACAAAACCAACATAACAAATACTATTTATTAAATGTGCTGGTCCAACTCTAAACTCAGTATTGCTGACCTCTTTTAAGAGTGCAGTCAACGTGAAACTATAAAATATAGAATATAACCTACTACAGTCATATTTGGCACAGCCGGTGTATTTGTAAAAAAATAATGATGTTCAGGGATCATAAAGATGTTCATGTGTTCATATACCTCGAAGGCTTGACCTTCTTTAAACGGCATTCCTTCAAGACGCTCCTCCGCACCCCACGTCCCATCCCAAGTGTTGCACACTACCTTATTCTCATCAAAGCGAGGATTGCAGTGAAATGCAATCCCAAATCTGTGGCGCAGGTTGAACGCTATCCTAATAAAAATGACAGAAGAGACACAATACAAATGAGAAAAAAACAACAATAGAGGAAATTCCTGGTTTGTGTGTCTTATGTTAATTAACCAGTTTGCATTGGGGTTGATCACTCCTCGGACGACAAAGCTTTTGCCAGGTTTCAGTCCACCAACGATAAGACTTTTGTATGGGACCATCTGATTATGAGTCAAAATAAATAAGAGTGTAAGATTTCAGGTTGTGGTACTGGCATTTCTTTTAACACAGGCACTTGTTTCAATAGGCTTTCCTGCATGCAGTCAAGCGTACAAAGTATATAGAACTCAACGTAAAGCCTAAGCAAATAATTAAGAGGATACATTGTAAAGTTATCCTAAAGCCGTCCTAAAGCTATCCTAAATATCATAATGCAGAGTTCAAAGAACAGATCATCACCTCATTTATAAATAATGGAAAAAATCTGTCTTTGTAGACTTACCAAAGTGTCACTTGCCATTCTGGTAAGTTGTATTTTTCTGCCGTCTTAAATGTGTCTTCCAAAACATCCAAGACTGACCTCCAGTAATGCATAATGTCGTGTACAGTAGTTTAAATATAAGAATGATTAAACAAAGCCCGCCCACAGACAGAGTTTGTTGAAACTTCAGCTCATAGGTACATTGTTCTGAAGGGCATTACTTGAAGTTTGGTTTAGTTATTTTTTATTACTTGAAGTTTGGTTTAGTCATTTTTTTATCATTGTATGAGTCTAGTTAACAACTGGTTGCCATCCCACCGTAAATTAATTGGTTTATGGAAAGTAACATCAGGATCATTTTCTCCCCAAAAGAAAGTGAGACAGTGTCTTACTTTTGTCAAGGTCACATTAAAACTGTCTTAGAAACAATGTTAATTTATTAAATTACTAAAACAATTCATCAATTTAAAGGGTGGTTGTGGCATCATTTTCAAGACAGAATGCAATGATACAAAAATAATCTGAGATGTGGTGGAAATTTTTAATAAATTTCTCAACTACGCAATAACCACAGTGAAGGGCCACAGGGCCAAATGTACCCAGTGCTGAAGAAATACCCAACTACTATTAAACCTGTAACAATAGAAATTTCATTTATCATGTAGGTTTATATAATTTCTATTGTACTGTAGGAGACCCTGGCCTAAATGAGAAGTTTGATTGTGCTTTAAATGGTCTATCACTCCTATTTTTGCAAAAAATTGTTTTAAATCTCAGAGGCACACTTTAAATCTTAACATGATAAAAAAAATCCACTATGAGGCCAAAAGTTTTATTAAATGTCAAATCTGGTTGAATAATTTACAGATTTATTGCTCAGTTTATTACATTGGTTTTTTATTTAAGCCTAACTACAAAGCATATCTGATATCTGTTTTATCTCAACCGGCTAGTCTTGTGACCTACAACTCTACAATGCAGACAGTAAGATGTGCACATGAGTAAATCATGATGCCCATAACAGAAAACATGAGATCACTTAACATTTAACTCATTAACAATAACTCAGCGATTATATATTACTCATTAACAGTTTAATGAACCAAAATAATGTGTTAAACAGAAACGAGTGTTTATTCGGGCACTTTGGTGATCCATGGGTTGATTTTCTAACTAACATTTAACATTCTTTGTGTTATGTGAAGGTGACATTAAGAAGGTATATTTAATTTATTTTTGCTTTTCGGAAGTAAGACATTTTGGGTGTTTTATATTTTTTGTTGTCATTACTTGAAGTGACTACAATTTGGCAAAAGATTCATAAGCCTCAGTATATCTTAGCACCAGTGGTCTCCTCCATCAACTAGACTGACAGCGCTTATGAGAAACGCAGGCCAGTATTCATTTACCTAGTTAATCTGGAACATTGGCTAATGTTATCCTAAACGTTCTTGCAGTAACGTTAGCAGAACGTTTTTTACATCATATATCAAAAATTATATTCTTAAGTTGTTAATGGGATGTTTTAAAATGTTACCGATTTAAAATGTTACCGATTTAAAACGTTCTTAAACTTAAAACAGTAACGTTAATACAACATATAAAAAATCTGGATGTTTCGGATGGTCGTATACCTGTATAAATAATGGAAATGTTAGGAAAATGTTCTTACAACCTAAAATTGCTAGCTGGGTATGATCATAAGATCATCAGTTTTAACCTGAAGTTTACTTTAATTGATCCCAAAAAACAGAAGTATAAAATCTATCATTATCTAATGATAATAGTGCATGAGAATAGTTCATGATAATAGTTCATGATAATAGTTCATGATAATAGTTCATTATAATAGTTCATGAGAATAGTTCATGATAATAGTTCATGATAATAGTTCATGATAATAGTTCATTATAATAGTTCATGATAATAGTTCATGATAATAGTTCATAATAATAGTTCATAATAATAGTTCATGATAATAGTTCATGATAATAGTGCATGATAATAGTTCATGATAATAGTGCATGATAACAGTTCATGAGAATAGTTCATGATAATAGTTCATGATAATAGTTCATGAGAATAGTGCATGATAATAGTTCATGAGAATAGTCCATGATAATAGTTCATGAGAATAGTTCATGATAATAGTTCATGATAATAGTGCATGATAATAGTCCATGAGAATAGTTCATGAGAATAGTTCATGATAATAGTTCATGATAATAGTGCATGATAATAGTTCATGATAATAGTTCATGAGAATAGTCCATGATAATAGTTCATGATAATAGTTCATGATAATAGTTCATGAGAATAGTTCATGATAATAGTTCATGATAATAGTGCATGATAATAGTCCATGAGAATAGTCCATGATAATAGTTCATGAGAATAGTTCATGATAATAGTTCATGAGAATAGTTCATGATAATAGTTCATGATAATAGTGCATGATAATAGTCCATGAGAATAGTTCATGAGAATAGTTCATGATAATAGTTCATGATAATAGTGCATGATAATAGTTCATGAGAATAGTCCATGATAATAGTTCATGATAATAGTTCATGATAATAGTTCATGATAATAGTTCATGATAATAGTTCATGATAATAGTTCATGAGAATAGTTCATGATAATAGTTCATGATAATAGTGCATGATAATAGTCCATGAGAATAGTCCATGATAATAGTTCATGAGAATAGTTCATGATAATAGTTCATGAGAATAGTTCATGATAATAGTTCATGATAATAGTGCATGATAATAGTTCATGAGAATAGTTCATGAGAATAGTTCATGATAATAGTTCATGAGAATAGTTCATGATAATAGTTCATGATAATAGTGCATGATAATAGTTCATAAGAATAGTTCATGAGAATAGTTCATGATAATAGTTCATGAGAATAGTCCATGATAATAGTTCATGAGAATAGTTCATGATAATAGTTCATGAGAATAGTGCATGATAATAGTTCATGAGAATAGTTCATGATAATAGTTCATGATAATAGTTCATGATAATAGTTCATGATAATAGTTCATGATAATAGTTCATGAGAATAGTTCATGATAATAGTTCATGATAATAGTGCATGATAATAGTCCATGAGAATAGTCCATGATAATAGTTCATGAGAATAGTTCATGATAATAGTCCATGAGAATAGTTCATGATAATAGTTCATGATAATAGTGCATGATAATAGTCCATGAGAATAGTTCATGAGAATAGTTCATGATAATAGTTCATGATAATAGTGCATGATAATAGTTCATGAGAATAGTCCATGATAATAGTTCATGATAATAGTTCATGATAATAGTTCATGATAATAGTTCATGATAATAGTTCATGATAATAGTTCATGAGAATAGTTCATGATAATAGTTCATGATAATAGTGCATGATAATAGTCCATGAGAATAGTCCATGATAATAGTTCATGAGAATAGTTCATGATAATAGTTCATGAGAATAGTTCATGATAATAGTTCATGATAATAGTGCATGATAATAGTTCATGAGAATAGTTCATGAGAATAGTTCATGATAATAGTTCATGAGAATAGTTCATGATAATAGTTCATGATAATAGTGCATGATAATAGTTCATAAGAATAGTTCATGAGAATAGTTCATGATAATAGTTCATGAGAATAGTCCATGATAATAGTTCATGAGAATAGTTCATGATAATAGTTCATGAGAATAGTGCATGATAATAGTTCATGAGAATAGTTCATGATAATAGTTCATGAGAATAGTTCATGATAATAGTGCATGATAATAGTTCATGAGAATAGTCCATGATAATAGTTCATGAGAATAGTTCATGAGAATAGTTCATGAGAATAGTTCATGATAATAGTTCATGATAATAGTTCATGATAATAGTTCATGATAATAGTTCATGATAATAGTTCATGAGAATAGTTCATGATAATAGTGCATGATAATAGTTCATGATAATAGTTCATGAGAATAGTTCATGAGAATAGTTCATGAGAATAGTTCATGATAATAGTTCATGATAATAGTGCATGATAATAGTTCATGAGAATAGTTCATGAGAATAGTTCATGATAATTTAGCCTTATGGCTGGATGCAAGCGTACTTAACTGGGTGATCCATCATAACAACTATATATTTCTCTATTTCAAACAGTCCTCAAACCATAAGTTAAGAAAGACCGTCATTTTTGAGACCTGTATCCTTTAACCACCCAAAGTTGGTCACATCACTTTTGAATGGACCACAAAATCAACATTTATTTAATGTCGCCATCATGTGGCGCTTCTGTTTTTGTGCATCTCTTTTTCTTAATAAAAGATTTATTTTTTAAGCAGAAACAATCATATATACTTTACATGAACCTGTGCTCAATTTCAGGTTGTAAGAACGTTTTTCTAACGTTTCCATTAGCAATGAAAATGTTTTTTAAAATGTTATATCTTACGGAAATGAACCATAGTTGTACTATAGCAAAAGTGTAGTAACTATTGTTTTTTGGCGCAATTGTAAAGAAGAAAGCAGGGGCTGATATTATTTGATTTGATTTTTATTTTCTCTCATTTTCACATGTTCATATGTCAGTCAAGAGTCAGGAGACTTGCTTACTGAATAATCCCAATCAAAGGAAATACAAATGAACTGCTTTTATTGGCTTGAAGATCTTAAAGAACTTCAGCCTGGATAAAATCCTTACTAAGCATCCACATAATTCAGCTGCAGACCTCCATTAACTTCCAAAACATCAATCTGATCCAGCTGCAGGAAGCGATGCTTGAAAACACACACTTGCTTCCCGTTCACAGACACTCTGTACTCCTTGTCAGTACAATAAATGTAAATCTGGAACATACAACAATATGGTATTATTTATTCTATACATACACAGTCATACACAAAGCAAAACAAAACAGACAAATTCTGTACTGTTTGTTCACAAAAAGCGAATGTAAAATGGGGTATATATTATATACAATTACTAAATATAGGAATGGTATAGGTCAGTGAGACTGAAATTGTACCACCCACCACAGTCGCTCTTTATTCTTAAAGAAGTTATTATACCAGAAAATTCTTGAGAATTTACAAAACAACGATACATCTGAGATTATGTGAAACCAGAGGAAACGTGCACGATTAGACAAGAAATTGCACAATACAGGGGTTAATATTAAAACTTAGAAAACAAATTATATGGAAATCACATTAAAACGGCTTACTTAAACATATTTACTTGAAAATCATGAAAATTGTGATTTATAATGTGATTTAAAGTGTGATTATAAAAGTCCAGTGATGTTCTGTTGGCAATTCTAAATGGCTCAATACTCTTATTGAGGTGAACTTACAAGCTTCTAGTCCAGTTAACATAAAATTAAAGAAACTAAATTCATATTTGGTGTAACTGCTTCATCCTTTTTGAGACCCGTATGCTTTAACCACCCAAAGCTGGTCCAAAGTTGGTAAAATGGGGTATTGATTAGCTCTTTAAGAAGTGAAGTCAAAGATAAAACACTGACATTTATATAACGGATAGTTCTTAAGATTGGTTTACAAGTTGTGTCTGACAGCATCCTGGCTAAATTCATCATGAAAATGGCTTCTTTAATTAAATGTAACCTACTACAGTCATTATAGGCACAATATTTTCCTACCTCAAAGGGCTGGCCTTGTTTAAACGGCATCTCTGCAGAATATTCCTCTGGACCCCAATGTCCATCCCAGGTGTTGCACACCACCTTATTCTCATCAAAACGGGGATTGTAATGAAACGCAATCCCATAACTGTGGCGCAGGTTGACCGCGATTCTGATAAAGAAAGTGAGGAGAGATGAACATGGACATAAGGAGGAGGGAAATATAAGGAGAAAAATGTACAACAGGAAATGTTTTGACATTTAAGATGTATTCTGCTGTTGGTTCACCTTTCAGCGGCTGGTGTGATCACTCCTCGGATGATGAAGCTCTTGCCAGGTTTCACTACACCAGTGATGACCTTTCTGTATGGGATCGCCTGGGTCATAATAATTAAAGACATTTATTTGAGATATAAGACATTTTCACGTTGTGACACTTAAAACAATGGTGTTTAAACCCAGAAATACAGAAGTGCTTATTTTAAAGTGGAAAGAGCAACACTCACAATGCATAAAGAGAATTTACCAGGAAGTCTGAGCAAATAATTCAGAACATAGACAGTAAAAATATCCAAAACATTAATGCAGCTAACTCAGAGAGATACAAACATGAACAGTGCAGTGACTTACCAAGTTTTGACTTGCCATTTTGCAGATTCGTAGTTCTTTTTCTGCTGTCCTAACTGGGTATTCAAGACTGACTACCAATAATGCACAATGTAGGAGGCTTATATACAATAAACTCTTAAATATAGGAATGGTTACGCACCACCCATAGGTCAGTGAGACAGTTCTCTGGAACTGTACCACCCACCACAGTGTAGACTATATGTCGCAACACTCTTTATCCTTAAAGGTTATTAAAGTTATTATACCAGAAAATTCTTGAGAATTTACAAAACAACGATACATCTGAGATGAGGTGAAACGTGCATGATTAGACAAGAAATTGCACAATATGGGGGTCAATATTAAAACTTAAAAAACAAATTGTATGAAAATCACATTAAAATGGTTTACTTAAACATATTTACTTGAAAATCATGAAAATTGTGATTTAAAGTGTGATTATAAAAGTCCAGTGATGTTCTGTTGGCAATTCTAAATGGCTCAATACTTTTATTGAGGTGAACTTACAAGCTTCTAGTCCATTAAATATAAAATTAAAGAAACAAAATTCATGTTTGGTGTAACTGCTTCATCCTTTTTGTAGACAGCACATACTTCTAGGTATGCTGCAGTTGTTTAAGGTAGTTGGTTTAGAAGTTACTCCAGGCATCTTGGAAACTTGTCGCAGTTCTTCAGGTTGTATTAAATGTTTTCATATAATTTCAGACTGATTTCATGATGTTAAGATGAGGGCTCTGTGTGGTCCTATGTGTTGTGTTGCAGGACTTAATGTTTTAATTTTGTATTTCATTTATGTATTTTTGTAAATAGTTCTTTATAGCTTGTCTGAGCTTGTCTGTAGAAGTTCTTAGTCTTCTGCAAATGTTAAAGGTTCTTATGGGACCATACAGCCAAAAATGGTTCTTTAATGGCATCATAAAGCACTTACGCTGCAATTATGCTTCACAAACCTATTTTGATAAACTAAATTTAACTGTTTCATATAAACTAAAAAACGTCCCTAATAAATACACCATAGAAACTGTAAAACATAATTAAAAACATGATTAATAATCACAAACTCAACAAACAATTAAAATAGATTTTACTTCACAAAAACAGCAGAGATGTGACCAAATCAAACTGATTAATTTAATATAAACTCGCATAATTTGTGGCATATTATCGAAAGCCTATGAATATCAATCACAAATATATCATCACAATATTTCACAGCAAAATTTTTTTTGTCCTGTCTTTAGGTAAATAAGATTTCTTGCTGGTGATCTATTAGACATGAACTTTTTTAGGCCTGCACTAAAGTCAGCTGTAGATCCCCACAAATCTCCAAAACATCAATTCCCTGCAGGTTTGTGTAACGGTGATTGTAAGTGTGTACTTGTTGACCATTGACAAACACATTGTAATGATGGGGATTGCAAGAGATGGTGACCTGAAACAAATATCACAAGATAATTCTTAAAACCAATTATATATATATTATATATATATATATATATAACAAACAAATTATGTTCCAAGATGTCTATTTGTCTACCTGAAAAGGTTGTCCTCTTCGAAACGGCATGCCTCCAAACCGCTCTTCTGCCCCCCACCTCTCCATCTGTTGGCTGTTTCGCACAACCACATTCTCGTCAAAACGGGGATTGTAGTGTAATGCAATCCCAGTTCCATGGCGCAGGTTAAACGTTATTCTGATAGAGAAAACGGTTCATTAATATACTTTCATTATTAATCATTGTTTTATTAAAGGGACAGTTCACCCAGAAACAATATTTGATAAATGATTTTCCTTCATTTACTCTCACGTCATTTCAAGCCTATATGACTTTTTCTTCTGTGGAACACAAAACAAGATACTTTGAGAAATGTCTTAGTGGTTTTGTCACTGTTGTTAACCAAACTGTTGTTTGGTACCAACACAAAATATCTTCTTTTGTGTTCCTCAGAAGCAAAAAAGCCATACAGGTTTGACATGACATGAGTGTGAGTAAATGATATTGGTATTTTAATTTAATTTTAATTTAATTAAAAACTAATTAATTTTAGTTTTGAATATTTTGAGACTGAAGAAATATCAAATCTGATGTCAGATGTTGTCAAACCTATGAGCGTTCGAGTTGATCGTTCCATGAATGACAATGTTTTTGCCAGCATGTAATCCACCGTTGATTATCGTTTTGTATGGGACAGTCTGCATATGGGTCAAAATAAATAAGGATATTTATAATACAGTGTAACATACAGTGCATAGAAGTACTGCATAGTATATACAAATACTGTATAATTGTAAATGAACTAATTCTTTGTGATATCTATTCTAACACAATTAAAACACTGCAATTTAAAGCTGCCTAATTTAAAGTGACACTTTCAATCACAATAAGGACATTGATGTGAGATTTTATCTAGAACTAGGTGAAACTAAACTGGTCTAAATAGGAAGATATTATAAAAGAGGTTATCTCACAAAAACAAGAAAAAATGGTGATAACAGCAAAGTTCTTTGTCAGCAGAGACTTCCAGTCTTATTAATTACAGAGGAATTTATGAAGAAAACACGAGAAAGAGAACATGCTGCAAGAGGGCAAGTGAAAACTCACATTCAGTTGTGAAAGAAACAGGGCGAGTGACCTGCAGTGACATACTGTTGTGGTTACTAACTCACTTCCAAGGAAAGTGTAAAAAAATTATCAGAAAAAGTTTTTTAAAAAGATGAAGTGCATTAAAAGTCAAGCAAAGGTGAATTATTATTAAATATGATTAGTAAATTACCTAGAATGCAATTTGCAATGCTGTTTTTTTAAACTCTGTAGTGTGCTGTTTTTATGGCAATGTTTTACAGTGTACCATTATTAAAATAGTAAATAATACTATTATTATATATTGTTTATATATTTTTACTTAAAAATATATCGATTTATTTAAACAAGTGTCACACTCGATGAACTGAGTCTTGTTCTGTAATGTTTTTGAAATGAGGAACTGATAAAATCAGCTTTTATCTGCAGCAGGACACAATATGAACTTTTCCCTGCAGCTGTGTTGTGTTAATATGATTAAGTCATTTCCTGTGGTGGAAACAGCTCTTACATAGGTGACTGCAGGTGGATATGAGGGGAACTGTGGGAAGATACAAATATATTATCATTTCCATAAACAAAACACAATGTGACCTCGCAAAAGTCACTGAAAGATATTTAAAAACTGATAGTATATTTAACACTGAAACAAATTAAAAGCTGATAATGGAAATTTTCACTGGGTCACATGCGACTGCTAAAAACAGGAAGTTACCGTCAATAGCATGAAGTTTCATGACCCCAGTTTACACAATCTCATTCTGTACAAAACTGTCCTTGCCACACTTAACATCAAATGTAAAATAAAAAATGTTATTAAAAGAATAGTTTTTTTATGAATAGCATTCCTATGACCTCTAACGTAATGATTACAGAGTTTGGTTTGTAGGATCCTATAAAAACAAGTCTTTAGTCCAAATCAATGAAAAATCTTGAGAACCTTTTAGATGACTTACCCCACATCCAGGAGTTGTGTCATACTGAGGCTGTAAAGAAATGAACGTTAGTTGTTTATGACAGGAAAACTGGAATTAAAATGTCAGCTGGCTTTACTTTGGCCTAACCAAGCTAACAGGGAACATTCTCAGAACGTTGGCTAACGTAAAGTTTTTACAACATTAAATTGCTAGCTGGACAATCAACTTTGTCTAAGATGCTGGAAAGAAAACAAAGTATCTTCAAAAGACACTTTGCACAGTGTTATCTCAACAGCGATCACACCTGAGCTGTTCTGCATCTTTGTTTCACAGGAACAGAGTGATAATACTTACTGGAAAACATGGTTGTGAAGGAGCAAAGGGCTGCCAAGAAAAACAGTTCATCTTATTTTTTTACATGCACTAAAAATTCATACAATACACCCAAATGCATTCGTACACCCCACATATCAATATACAATCTGTAGCATGTACAGAATTTTGTCCTTACAGCAGGATTCTGGAATGCGATTGAATTCAGCTCCACCATCCCATCCACTGAGATGGTGTCAACCTGAGCGAATGAAATACGGTGTTTAAAGTCCATGAAGTGTCTCCCATTGGTACTTATCTACAGAGAATCAAAAGCCAGTCAGTAACCATTTACTCACCCTTACAACATTACAAACCTGTATGACTTTATGCTTCTGAGGAACACAAAAGAAGATATTTTGAAATACATTGGAAACCAAACAACAGTGGCACCCTTTGACTTCCATTGTATTGACACAAATCCACTAAGACATAAAATATCTTACAAGTCATACAGGTTTGGAATGACCAGAAGTTAAGGTGAATGTTCCTAAAACTTTCAAAATAATGTTTTTAACGTTTTTGTTACTTAATAGAAATGTTACAGAAACATTCTTACAACCTAAAATTGTTAGCTGGGTTAGCAGCAGAAAAGCAGATTTGAAAGCAAGTGAATGACCTTGTATACGTCCTGGGTGACAAGGATCTGGAGGGTGAACGCGTGGCCTAAGGGGAATGGAGATTCATACTTGCGCTCCTCTGAACCCCAGCTACCCCTCTGAAAGGTGTTGTGCACCACATATCCAGAGCCGCTCTCATAACGAGGGTTAAAATGCAATGCAACATCTGCTCCAGAATGAGAACCACACTGGAGGTTCACATGAAATCTGCAGAAAACAGAGAGGAAAAAGAGGAAATATGAGGTATTGAAAACGAGAACAAAAGCGCTGTAACAGAAAACTTATTAATTTTGTTAATAATACACCTATAGTATGATTAATGATTAATAAAAAAAGAGCATTTTTCTTTTTTTCAATGGGAGATGCAGTTAATAATTACAAATAATTAAACTTTGTAACAGATATTCTATTCGTTGCAGCTCGTTTTCGTAATTTGTTTTTAAAAACATAAGACATAAAATTGTTACCCACCTGTTAGCATGCGGCAAAACCCTTCCACTGATGATAATACTCTTCCCATCCTGCAGGCCACCCTGGATCGAACCAGTGAAGGGAATTTTCTGTATTGGAGATGCAAATACCATCCAAAACATTTAAGTATGTGTCTTGAGGAAGAAATAATATATCAGCTGATAAAACACATTTCCATTTTCAAGATTCATTTCTGATAAGTTATCAGATCAATAAATCAATCAATGACCTTCACTGTACAACACAATGTTGTTTATGAAAATCATATCCTTTTTGTTTCATAAAGTCTTGGTAGGGATCCCAATCCTGTCGAAAAGGTGCTTTGTGTTTACAAACACAAGTATTGTAGAGTGATTTCGGTTTCAACTTCCAACAAGTACTCATAAAATCATAAGATAAATGAAAAATCTTCTATAGATTCACAAGTAAAAACTGGCACAGTAGGATGAATTTAAACTATAAAGACGATCTCAAAAACCACAACTGGTCTCTTACCGGGATGTAAAATGGTGGTTGTTGATACCAAGCCATTCCAACAGTTATAAAGTAATCGTGAGTAATTGTGTAAAAGTGTATTCAAGACAGACCACCAAACCTTTAAGTAACATATGAACACAAGAACATGACGAGATAATGATTAAAGAAGAAGCACAACCCACAACTGTTTCTGCATAAAAGTAGGAACAAACTCTAGCAAATAACCAGCAGTTTTCCCAAAGAGGAACACATTTGTAATAATGAAAGATAACCTACTAAACAGAAGTGCATGACAATTGTTTTAGAACAGGAGAAAGACAGCAACTATTAGCAAACTTTGTAAGCATAATGAAAAAGCATTTCGTTTTTTTATTCATATATTTAAACCTATAAATGTTGTCACTTCTGCCCTTGTATCGGTCATTGTGTAATGAAGTATGTCAGTAACTATATGACAGTCATGTGAGTTATGTGGGGTCTGTTGTATTATCTCTGGCCAAAGTGCAAGAACAGATCTGTAGCATTTCTGCTTTTGATGCATACACAAAACTAAATGGACTCAAAACGTAATTTGATTTAGCGTTGTGTATTTAGGCTTTGCACAAAATATGTGCTGCTTGCAAAATTTAGTGCAAAAAATTAGCCACGTCTACTCCAGTTTTTCCCTTACACCCTGCAGAGGCTCTTGGGTGGCCAGGTATTCATTCCAGGGATAAAAACACATTTTTACCTTGACTACAAACATTGTGGTGTCTGTGGTTCATGAAAGTAGCCCCAAAACACAATCGCCAGGTTCGTAATTTTTCTAACAAATGCAGTTTTAAAATAGCTTAGAACAGAATTTGAATAAAGCAAGATGTATGTTTGGAGTAAGCCTATGTGAAATGTGTGTATTTTCCAAACCCTTTAGTTGATAAATAAGTAATTTTAGGGTCTGATGATCTATTTTTGTCTAATATTAAAAGGCAGTCAACAGTTTACTTGTACAGCACTTGTACAGTACTAACCAACACGCAGGAGACAAAGTAAGACATGAACAGTTTATTGAATAACCCTTGAGTTGAATAACCAAGCAAAAGAGAAATCTGTTTATATTGGCTTGAAAATCTTGAATTAAAAAATGGATGAAATCTCTGCTAAGCCTGCACATAATTCAACTGCAGATCTCCACGAATATCCAAAACATCAATTTCATCCAACTGCAAGAAGCGATGGTTGTAACTGTGCACTGGTTTACCGTTCACAGACACATCGCAGCGTCGATCAGTACAAGAAATGCAGACCTGAAACACAAAAGTTAAAGTGGTATTGTTTATTCTCATGGCACAAACAAATAAAGCAAAACAAACATATTCTCTACGTTTACTAGCTGGGACAATGCTAAACCAACCATTTAAAAGTGCAACATGAAACAATAACATTTTAAAATAAGACCTATTTCAGTCATTATAGGCGTGTTATTCCTACCTGAAAAGGTTGACCTTTTATAAATGGCATTCCTGCAGGATGCTCCTCTGCTCCCCACTGCCCATCCCAAGTGTTGCACACTACCTTATTCTCATCAAAACGAGGATTGTAGTGAAACGCAATCCCAAATCTGTGGCGCAGGTTGAACTCTATCCTAATAAAGACGAGAGGAGGGACAAAATATAAGGAGAAAAAAAATTAAAATTAAAAAAAAAAAGATTGCTTCCGTGTCTGATGTTGCTTCACCTGTAAGCGCTGGGGTTGACCACTCCAGCGATGATGAAGCTCTTGCCAGGTTTCACTGGACCATTAATCACAGTTCTGTACGGGACCTTCTGAGTGTGGGTCAAAATAAGTCAAGATATTTAAAGACACTTTAAGGCTGTAAAACTTAAAATAAGTAATTCAAACACAGAAATAGACTAAATGCTTTTTTAAGGGACACTGGTTTCTGCTGTTTTCCTGCATGGAAAAATTAAGCTCACAAAGCACAACGAGAATTTACCAGAAAACCTGAGCAAATTATTAAGAACACAGATACACAGATAGAAAAGCTATCCTAAAGATCAATGCAGTATTTAAAGCTCATATAAAGTGAATTAAAAGTCTTTAATTCCAAGTTTTGACTTGGAACTTGGAACTTACCAAGTTTTGACTTGCCATTTTGCTGATTACTTCAGTCTTAAGTGTGTCTTCTACAGGATATTCAAGACTGACCTCCAATAAAGCAAATATAGCTTATATAGGAATTATGAAGGATTATGAAGTACGGCCCACCCATAAGTCAGCGTAATAAGGTTTCTTGGATCCTTTTGTCACATGGTCGTGTGGGGGGTGTTGTTACTGGAAGTTTGGTTTAATTTCTAAAATAGCCAAAAGTGGCCACAGTTAAAGAAATTGTAACCTAAATATAAGTTATAGATGGATGGATTGATGAATTGATGAAGAACAGAATCTTCTATAAAACTGAACACAATTCTTACTGCGCCTTCACAACATACGTACTGACCTTCACAAATTTCCAGAATTATCAACCAGCTGAATGATGACGGTAAGTCACAGGGCCCTTCCCTGAATATTTCGATATTTAGTGGTTAGCTGATATGGATTTTCAATGAATGATTCTTAAATGATTCTATTTATTCCCCTCCAATCTGGACAATGTGGTGACATACATTCACCATCAACTGGGAGGAACACCCAGACAATTCCTGAAAATCTACAAAATGACATTCCTGAGGTAAGGTGAAACCAAATAATCAGCATAGATTCACTAATGAAATGCATGAGAAAATAACATATTACTCATCAAAACTTTCCCAGCAAGCATTAGTAATGATTCAGTGGGGGTTGAATAATTATTAATTATTATATACAATTATTAACAAAACGGTATAGATCCTGTTCATTTTAAAACATATACAAATATATATATGTGTGTATAACCACATACATGGTGTATAACCATATATATATCGTATTTCCTATAAATTAACAACAGGACACAGTCACTTCACCATTTCGGTTCCTCTCTGGTAGAATGAGCTGCCAACCTCCACTGGATCTGCTCAGACCATTAACACCTTTATAAGAAGTCTGCGTCTGTGAAACAGTGATTTATCAGGTACAACCAGAAAACTCCTTCCAGTTTCTGAGGATTTCAAAAAAAGAACATTTCTACACATTTTACAAGGTTGTGCGGGTTATGTGTGTACAATTATCTTTAAAATGTTATGTTCCATGTTGTCAAGTGTTTAATATGATATGATGAAGTGTCTGTGTTTTAAATCCGGTCATCATAATCATATGACATACAATAAAAAAGCAGCAATGTATCTATGTAAATCTTTTTTTTAATGAAATGAAGATGATATTAAAGTTAACAATATTGAATCTCTTCTGTTTATTTTGTCTGCAAACGTTGCAATTATGCTTCACAAACATTTTTTATCATCTACTTGGAAAAATCTCTGGCCAAAGTGCATGGACAACAGATTCGATGCATTTCTACTACTGATGCATTGAACAGTGTTGACCATGAAAAGGCCTAAGTGACCGCCTAACACCAGCTTATGTTACATATTATATAATCAGCGCTTGCACCTCTTCTCTCATGCCATGAAAGCAAAAAAATAAACGTTTGTTTTGTTTATTTTTTTTTTTTTCAAAAGTCAAAAACAAAAACATTGTTTACAGACAAGTGGTCACAAGCTTTACAAAAATACGAATTCATACATTAAAACCACACTCTCTTCTAGAAATGTACATGTTAGGTTTGAGATACTTCGTATATAAAGAGCTGTACAACAGGAGTACCTTCCAAAATATTATAATGAAAACATACAAAAGTTTGTACAAATAATATAAGAAGTTTTAGCTGTACAATAAATACATTTGTCTCTTTTCCAATTTCTTTTAGGTTGTCTGTAGCTATGAAAACAGTCACAGCAATCACATAAATTCTCTGGTCATTCATAACACCACAACCAAATCACCCAAACGTTTACACACACACACACACACACACACACACACACACAAACTCAACAGAGAGGTATTAGACATTAGAAGTTCCTGAACGATGTCCTGCTACTTGTATTACAAACACCCTGTCAACATGCACATTTTGTATTAACACTATTGGCAGGGTGCACCAGGTTTGATCAGAATCTTATTTTTCAGATTAAGTCCTGATTCTTGACTTGACTTACTGCTACTGAAATAAGAATTATGACATGCAGAAATAAAAGGTCATTTTGCTCATTACTGTAAAAGGGGTTACTGTAAACAATGGGCTGTGGATTCTATAAATATCATTCTTGTCTTTCTGACAAGACTCAGGACATCAGGCGAGACCTCTATTTCCATTCACAGGTAAGAATGAGGTGTCAGAATCTGAAAATTTAAAAACGAAACATTGCAAAGATTGCGTACGGTTGTAAGGTGCTGAAATTCAAAGTTGACAGCATTTTTCTCATTCACAAATGCAAGTTTAAAAAAGAAAATCCAGCTATTTGTCTATTTAATTTCCAGAAACTGCTAAGAAAACCAGACACAAATGTGAACATCTCTGATATCTGATTTGAAGGTTCAGATGAAGAAACATGATCCAGAAATAAAGGGTAAGGAGCTGTTGACTGAAATAAACATCGGTATCAAGGTCTAGAATCAGTTACTTTCTTTAAATGGAGCTGGCAAGCTATCGTTAGCAGCTGAGCTCAAACCGTCATATCTGTACACGTAGGGACAGCGGGAGCGGAGAGCCGGCCTGCAGTGCTCGCGCAAACAGTGGTGATGCCAAGCGCTGCGCAGTCAGCCAATCAGCAAACAGAAGAAGAGCGCACAGCATGTACAGAAGAGAAAGATAAAGCGAGTTGGAAAATAAGATGGAGAGCATTGAAGATGTGGAAGTGGAGATTACAGAGGCAGCAGGGTGGAGACAGGAACAGACGTGTGACCAAAGAGGTTTTGCCCAATCACAATGCAGAGACAAAAAAGGGTAGAAACAAAACATAAAAATTAACATCGGCCATTTTGAGGTTTTCTCTTCATTTGGTTATGCTTGTTGTGTCAATATTATTATATTACATTGGACATACCCCAAGATGCATCATGCTCTAATAATTATTTGGCTGATTACTTGCTTGTTTACAATCACAGTTTAGCCAATGCACTGAGACTTTAAGAGGTCCATGACTGACCATGGGCCAGATATTGGAGCCTATGAACCTCTTTATATGAAGTGTAACAAACTTCTTGTGTTCAGAACATGATTTGACTCTTGAATTGTCATATGGTAAACAACAAAACATTCCCTAAAGACATATATTCCACATTTGCAAACCAGTTCGTTCATTCACATGCCAGCAAAAACCCATGCTTACTTTCATTCACTGTCATGCGCTGTACACTGTACTGTATAAAAAGTATTTCCTGCACCTTAAGATTTAACGTTTGACTGAATAAATGACACAGCACCCGTTTTGTTGATTCCATGCACAGCATTATTATAACACACGCTGAAATAAAAATTGTGTAAAATTAAAATGATTAAAAAGGCTCAGAAGTCAAACCAATCCGTTAGTTTTCACGCTCCCTAAACTCCACCACTGAAGAGCTTGTGTCTGCAACATGCCAGCGTTCAGATCTAGGATACATACTCCTCAGACTTCCAGAAGTGTCCCGGGTGCGAGAGCCTGCGATTGAGTTTTGGAAGCCTCTCTAGTAAATCTGACAGCTGAGTGAACGTAGGTCTGTCCTCCACTTCATAAGACCAGCAGGCGGACAAGATCTCCTACAGTACGAGAACGGTGACCACATTAAACCCTGTATATACTGTGATGCATATGGAATGTTGAGGTTGTACAGGACATTTTGAGGAATGTACTGTGAAATTACATAAAAAAAGAACTGGCATCTTTAATCTTAACTGGACAAAACTTCCATAAATGTATATATGTATAGGTATATATGTATATGTGTATACATGTATAGGTATACTGTATATGTATATGTGTATAGGTATATATATATGGATGTATATATGTATAGGACTCACCGTGACCTCTTTGCCCAGGCCAGTGCCCTTCTGGGCCAGTAACCTTCTGATGCCTTCTCCACTTCCTAACAGCCAAATCAAAGCTTCAGCCAGCTGGTTGGTGATGGGCCAATCTTTGGCTTGGAGTTCATACCAGATAGTGCTGAAACATTTAAACACATTCTATGAATCAACACAAGCACTGGCCTGCAAAATTTAAGAAAGTCGCAACAGAAAACAGAAATGTGTTTTTACCCAAAGGCATAAACATCAGCAGCATTTGAGAATGGCAAGCAGTCTTCATATTGCCCTGGTCTCATCTTCTGAATAATCTCAGGAGCCAGATAATAGATCCATCCTCGAGGAAGTTTTAGTTCATTCTCCCTCCTGCACACAAATACATTTATGAATGAAGCTTTTAATGAAACGTGAGAGTAACTGAACAAAACAGAGCTGTGATGAATGTATGGATGAATGCATGAATACATGAATGAATATATGGATGAATGCATGAATACATGATTGAATGCATTGATGAATGCAGGAATACATGAATGAATATATGGATGAATGTGTGAATACATGATTGAATGCATGGATGAATGCATGAATACATGATTGAATGCATTGATGAATGCATGAATACATGATTGAATACATTAATGAATGCATGATCACATGAATTAATGCATGATCACATGAATTAATGCATGAATACATGAATGAATGCACTGATGAATGCATGAATGAATGTGCTCCACCTGTCCTCCTGAACCACACCAGACATCCCAAACAGGCCAAAATCTGTGATGACCACTTTGTTGGAATCATAAAACACATTTTTGGACTTTAAATCTTTGTGCACGATTCCCTTTGCGTGGAGGTAGCCCATTCCCTGTTTAAAAGAAAACAAACAAATAATTAAAAATTTGCGACCCATTTTACTTCTGTAATGTGACATTTCAGAGTGAAACAGGATATTGGGATGAGAAACAAAAGTGACTGGATCATGAAAACGTTTTTATATAATAAGCATTTTGGAGGCGAGAAGCGCAAAAAAATAAATCAATAGGACTTGATGACATCAGCATGAAACAGAAAACGCAGAGTAAGTTATTACGTTATGATAAAAGGTAAAGACAAGTGTTTAGTTCTGATAACATGGGCCCATAAAAATGAAATAAAAGTTAAACTGTGTATTAAGAACATCAACGTCCCAGTCTGATAGCAAAACTGACGCTGATTGTGTTAAGAATCGGAGGCTGCAGACCTTTACGATTTCCTGAGCGATTTGTCGTATCTTGTTGATGTCGAGTTTAGAGTCTCTGACAACCGAGTACAGCGTTCGTCCTTTACAAAAGCTGTGTCAAAAAACATCAATAGATTAAAAACAACCATAACCCATTCTAACACACACAACTGCTCTTATATTATCTTATACAGAGGCTTAAAAAGCATTCAGACAGTAAATGCACCACTGTATTAGCAAAAGTATACACATACATAAAAAACACACGTTTATTTAAAATCATGAAGTACCTGGTGATGATGGCCAGATGTGGTGGGTTCATGCAGGCCCCCATAAACAGCACCACATTCTCATGTCGCGTCTGCCGGTAGTTCATCACCTCCTTCTTGAAGAGCTTCAGATGCTCTTGGTTGTTTCCATCGATCTCCAGCAGTCGAACAGCCACCTCTCCGTGCCAGCGGCCTCTGCACACCTTCCCCCAGCGGCCCTTACCGATGAGCTCTCCCAGCTCCAGCTGCTCGAACGGGACATCCCACTCCTGCAGGTACACGCTGGTCTGGCTGGCCTTACGAGATATGTGCTCCTTCCAGTAGCGTCTGGAGCTGGGCAGATCATCTAGTTCATCATCTTCGCTTTCATCACCTGATTCCTCATGGTCCTGACCATCCTCCTCTTGTTGCTCTTCATCACATTCCTCATCCTTGAACAGAAATATAATAAAAATATATCATTGTGGAGCTGTACTGGGGTTCCCATACAGCACCATTCAAAACTGCTGCGTTGATGACGCACGAAAACCAATAAAATTTTGCGCAGAGTATGTTCTCTTCAAATAACCTTGTGTATCGTTAATGTAATGTTAATGCAACACAACTGAATGACAAAGGGTAAGCTTTGTATTCAGGCATGTAATAGTTTCAATATTTAATATTCTGAATGCCTTCAGAAGAATTTAGGATACAAGTTGTATGGACTGCTTTTTTGATATTTTTAAATACACAGAAAAGATACCGAAAACAACAACACTGTTGTAGGCCTGGTAACACAAAGTTCATGTTTTTTTTTTATATTGAAATAGTATTACACAATAAATGAGTAAAATGTTTTCTAGTTTCATGACCCCTACAATCACAAGCGTGTGACTAAGACTATAAACTGTAAAATTACCCACAATGCACTTTTAATTCATGTTAACTCTGCAAAATGAACAAATGTCTTACCACAACTTCCTGCTGGCCCGTTGACAGCTGACTGATGTTACTGTCCACCTGTTCTGTGTCTCTACATTGAAAAAAACACATTACAGACTACTTATTACAGGCGGTGTTCCCACTATCTCATTATATAAATATAGTTAGGTCCTGTATGTGATCTATACATCAGTCACTTATAGTCTGACCTCTGTCACAATGTTTCCACATGACTTTGTGTAAATGAATCATTCATGATGAAACAATAACCAAAAACATGTGGAGACACCACAACGTTCATCAAAGCACAGAGGAACCAAAACCTATGAGAAAACAAAACACTTAGAAAAACTGATCAAATACAGTGAGATCTCATCTTACCCTGTGTTGTGACTGCCATCTGGGTGTGTGGAACTGGACACCTCTGTCAGAAAAAAAGGATTCCTCTGTTTGCGATGACATAACTAGTGACCTCGTAACTGCGTTTATCTTAACGTTTTACAATCGTAAGCATGCAGAATATACTTCAGTGATATTCAAAAATGTTTCTTTAAAGCTGTAACCTGTAACTTTTTCTGGGTTAAAAATGAAAAAAGCAGATATTGAGCAAGTACATAACAGATCCGTATTTAACACAATCATCTTATCTTATATCTTATCTTATATCTTATCTTATATCTTATCTTATATCTTATCTTATATCTTATCTTATATCTTATCTTAATTCCCAACGTTAGGTTTACGATAATGATTTATAATTTGAGCTGTCGGGTCTGATTTCCCAGAAAATGTAAATTTGGTTTCGTTTGACTTACATACGTAATGAGAAGTATGTAAAGTAACCCGCAGTTTTGTAGAAGTTGCGGATTGCAGCTTTAAAATGTTCAGATTCATTTAAAGGCACACCAAGCAACATTTTCCACTTAATATAATTACACTACAATAATGTTTTTACAAACAGGTTTAAAGAGATTAAGATGAGAAGCTGATAAACCCACATAACACTTTTTAATTGCCACACATACAGGTACAAGTAGACCAATTTCATATTGAGCGATGAAACAAAAACAGAAACTTAATGCACTTTTAAAACTATACACATGGAAAATGTCCGTGTTGGTTCTCTTTTAGCATGTTCTGTAGGCACAACATGAAAGAGCAAACACACAAAGCACAAACTACTAAAAGAAAAACCCATAGATGACCAGCAGGGGGCGAAAAAACACAGAATTAGCAACTGAAACTGTAGCTTTACTGAGACGTTCAAGCATAGCGGAGTTGTCTTATAATGTCAGCGACAACTCAAAGAATTTATGCACCACACCTGAAGAGTAAATAAAAGTTTTGCAGGGTGGAGGATTGTTTTAAACTCACCGGGGAAGACAAACTGTTGTCTATGCTGAAAGTAGCAGGCAGCTAACAAGTAAAAATTGTCCGCAACACACAATGACAAAAAAGAGACCTGGTTACTCAAGCAATCCTAGCCTTTTAGTTCAACCTGCTAGTGAAGCATCAGCAAGTTTACTAAACTAAGGCAAGTGATGAGACAAAGTTTTGCTTCAAAGAGTTAATATAGAGATAATGACAGACAGTTACAGTAAGACAGATATTAATATACAGTACTACATTATGGTCAGTTAGGTTAGTAGACATACATCAATGAGCACTGATGGACAGACAAAAGAGGAGTGCTGAAACGTTACGCTATAAAGAGAGGCATTGTGGGAATGATTTCAGAGGTGGGCTGGTAAATAAGATCTCCCAGTATCTCGGTGAACAAGACTGACCTGGGAAGTAAAAGCGACCGTCAACGTGACCCTTAGGGGAGGGGTTGGGTGGTGGGGTGGCGCTCGGGGGATTGCTCTGACTGAAGGGGGTGGGTGAGGAGGGGGTGGAGGACGTGGTGGAGGAGGGGTTACTACTGGAGTCCAGGTGACTCAGTGACGCAGGGTGGTCCTAAACAGAGGTGCACATACAGTTTAAGAAAGGATATATCTGCTATTACAAAAAGATTACAATATATATTACAATACAGAACACTTTACAAATGAAACCTTGAGTTTAATACACCATGATATGTGCTCTTAAGAAGACACCGTGTGAACATGTAAAGTGAGTTTTAATTAGACAAGAAAAGGACCATCCTGCTGTGTTACATACCTTTTTGTTTATTGCCTTTGGTAACGTTCCATACTGCTGAGATTCAGACAGTCGCTCCACCTGGTTGTTGATGCCCGACGGTACTGATTCAGTCCTTCTGATCTTGTTTGGTACTAAAAAAACAGACAAAGGAACTTTACATCATCTAAATCTTAAGGAAAAGACTGCAGATATTTCATTGTTTGGACCAGGGTGAAGTCTTACAAGACTCAAATGAAATTCCACACTTTGGAGCCTCTTTGGTACATTTATTGTGGCACTTCACCCTAAACAAAGACAAGAGTGAATATGAGCAGGGAGATACTGGGAAATTAGATGATGGTTTCCAAGGAAAGATTTTGCTTTTCCTTACTTGCAATGTTTACATTTCACACCGAAAATCATGTTTTTCTTGCACACCTGGCACACTTGAGACAACCAGGACTTGGTGGAAAACCTTTGAGAAAAAGCAAAAAAACTTGCGTCTCAGCAAAAGCAGACAAACAAGTATATATAAGTAGGTAAAACCAGGCGAAAGTTCAGCGTGATACCTGTGAGTGACTTCAAGATGGATTCCCCTCCTCATAAGTGGAGAGCTTCCATGTGTTACAATGTTATCTAAATAATAAAAGAGTAAAGAAATATGGATGATTTCTTTTGGGGCTAGTTTACTATAAGAGGCCTTACTAGGCAGCGTAATGTTGCAGCCTTTTGGAACAGCCTTTGTGCCAGAAGTGCACTTATGATATCTTACAATGCTGTCTAGGTAGTCAGCTCGCTATATTTTTGAATGGAGCCATTGTTTTTGTTTAGGCAAAATAAGAGTACTTACTTCCTCGAGTCGCAGGGTCCCCCAGGTAAGCGGGGCTGTTTGGTAGGATGTAGGGGGACCGTGCGGACAGCAGTGGTGAGCGTGAGAGCGAGTCGTCCCAGCCGTTCACCCCACCATTAATCTGCATGTTCAGAAGCGGTTTGCTCTTTTTCCCACTCCTGCAGGACAAAAAAGACACAACTGCGTTGACATCACTGCAATGTAACATGCCATACGCCACATAAAACTACATAAACAACATTTTTTGCAAATTCTTTTATAACTGGAAGCATGAAGCATGAAGAGAATATGGAATATTTTGGAATGTATTTCTTTATATTTTTCCTATAAAACTCTGTCACACTGCATGATCATTTATGAACAGGGGCTCTAATTACCTGTATGTTTTATTGGAATTGTAAAACTTAATAATTATAATTCACAGAATAATCTCTGTGCATATTCCAGCAAGGATTCCTCAATAAACACGCATTAGCATCAGTTACATTTGTCTGCCTTATACATTTGTATAATACACCATATGCCTACACTATACAATACATAGCATGACAAAAAAAAACACCACAAAAAATGTGATGACATATTTAAAAAATGTGTCTGAAAAATGCGGCCGTGCTTTTCATAGGCAGGGAGTTTGCACACACATTCTAAGCAGCAGTTCCAAACCGTTTACTGGATCAGAGAAAGAGAAGAAATGCGGGAAAGATCGAGAAGTGGACGCCGTCAAGTCTGACCTCGGCTTAATGCTGATGGGAAACACTACATGAGGACTACTCCGCCCCCTCCAAATCTGCCTGGATCTCAGCCATTACAATCTCTTCATTCCCACAGACAGAGCACACATGAGACAAGACTTCAAATACGTCATCAGTTTAAATCCGTGACGTGGAACAACCATGGTTGCTAAAGTGTTCTGGATCATTCACACAGAATGTGCTTCAATATTCAAGCCCATCTAGGACAAGAACAACATGACGGAACAGAACAGAACAGAACACAGGGTTTGCTGCTTATGAATTATGACACTGAAAGTACATGAAGAACATTCTGTATGAGGTGGGTTTCATGACAAAGCCACATTTATGCTCTTATGAACCTGCAGGGCATGAAGCTTTCCAAACTGATGTTGAGTCAGGCAACATATCTGAACACAAAGCAAACGTTGTGCAGCCTGTTACTGAAAATGACTGGCGTCTCGTAGACGCAGCATCCTGCATGTAAAGTTTAGCAAAGATAAAGATTTAAATGTTAATGAAATACAACAACCTCTTTTCGGAGATTTCCTAATAAAATTTTAAACTGGGTTTGCCATTTCTGCAACTAGCCTGGAAATAATTACACTACAAATAGAAACAATTCCAACGATTGATATTTCCATTTTAAATTCTGGCCAATACTCAGTTTCCCTGCAGTAGCCCCTGGCACTTTGTTTCATAGTTTTCAGAGGCACAGTTTTATCTTGAGATATTATCTTTAAACAGCCGCACCCTTCAAATAAAACGTTCCATTTCCATCACCACAGTGCATAACTTCACGACTGAACAATGCCGTCCAAAGTGTTTTTGAAGAATCTGACATCATGTTCGCAGTATTAGCTTTTGCCAGGAAGGAAACTCAAGACGGAAAGCAGGCTAATGTCCAAAAGGAGGAACATCTCTATGTGATTATCTCATGTCAGAGGCAAAGTGTTTTCCGATCTATTCTCCATCACAGACGGTGTGCACACACAGATGTTAATAAACTGTCAGATGCATACTGCATGCAAAAATTGCAATAGAGTCAATATCAAAAATCACAAGCTCAAATCCGATTGGCTAGCTTGTTGCTTTTTTAACAGCTGGGGTGCAAAGGTTTGTATCAGTCTGTCAGGAAAGAAGATGTGTTTGTTTTGATATTTTGTTATTGATATTTTGTCTGAGTTATAGGCATGTTTACACTTGTAAACATGCCTTTATATTTGCTTATACATATAAATAAAAAACATATACATATACACACACACAAGATACTGAACTTACTTGTTGGGTGTGGGGTCGTCTATTCGGTTTGCCAGCTGGCTTTGGCTCTTGCTGCGGGTGAGAGTGATGTTGGGCAGAAGGTTGAGCAGCTTGCGGGAGGGGGGAGGTGGGGTTCGAGGGGTCTTCAGTTTGCCGTACCTCCTCTGCGGTGGGGTGGCCGGGGGGCTGCAGTGATTCAGCTTCGGGGAGGGTGGGAAAGGATCCGACAGCCCATCACAACGAGTATGGATGGTCATAGGGAAATCCGTAGAGGGAAAAGAAGAAACCGAAACGCAGGAACGAGGGGCAGGCAAAGCAGCTGGGGTGAGAGGGGGCCGGCTGCTCGGGTTGGGACTGTAAGGTCGGGGTGGATCGGCGGAAGTGCTACGTTCACATTGAGTGGGTTCTGCTATCCAAGGAATACCTTCTTTCCTAAGCCCTCCTCCTGGAAGACAGACATGGAATTTAGGACATCTCAGGAGCTGATAGATGATCATTGATGATTTTGCAACAAATATCCTGAAGAAGTGTGGGAAACTGTGTTTTTAAGACTTACAATTTTAACTTTAATTCATAAAATGCATTTTACAGTGACTATACTGCAGCAACAAAGGTTTAATCTGTGTGCAACAGCAACATTCAAACAGTCAAAGCCCAAAAGACAAGACAAGCTAAAGAGTGGACAGAAGAAGCAGTCAGCTGAGACCTGTGTCAGTAGCGCTCTTCAGACAGGAGAGGGCAGTGGTGATGCGAGAACATTCCTCAGTGCTGGAGCCCAGACGTTTCATGGTCTCCTCCACCTTAGCAGTGGACATCTGCAGTAGAGCATCCAGAGTCAATTTCACAGGGACTGCCTGAGAAAAAAAAAACACACAGTAAGACCAAATAAATGCATACATACCAAATAAATGGACATACACAGGCAATTGTGCATTTATTATCACACACACAAAACCACAAGGGCGCATTTTTACGGGGCACAATTCTGGTACTAAAATTAAAATTTGATTTAACAAGAATGTTGCATGGACGTTTCCAGAATGTTGTCCATTAATAATAACAGGCTTGGTAATAATGGGGTCACAAGCCATTTACGGGCCATCTAACATACACAGTTTTCTATTGATATATATTCACAAAATATAAAGTGTGATCTGTAATTTTACAGTTATATATTATATAGCTTGTATAATGTGAAGTAACGGAGGCTAGCAACAGCATCAGGTGCAATACACAAAGCTGATTGGTGGCCACAAAACCACGACACAAACCGAACTATGAGAATAGTAGTTCATAGTCATTATCAAAGCCACAGATGACGTGCGCCATAAATGACATTGATTTCAAATAGATTTTAAACAGACGGCGTGTTGACGCCCAATCAACAGAATACACCATATATTCTAAAAAACAAAAGGGTGTGAATTCAGTCTGACAAACTAGTGAAGGGAGCTTTTGTTTTGTATCCATGCAATGGAAGTCAATTGGTGCCACTGTTGGTGCCATCATGTACTCACCCTCATGAAGATATTTTGAAGTTGGCAACCAAACAACAGTGGCACCCATTGACTTGACCACTGTATAAACACAAAATCACTGAGACATTCCTCAAAATGTCATACAGGTTTGGAATTCAATGAGGGTGAGTAAAAGATGAAAGAATTCATTTTTGGGTAAACTATTCCCTTAATGCATTTGGGAGATGCTGCTTATCACCAGCAAGCAGAAACACACACAAACACTCCTCAGTAGAAAACAACAGAGCAGGATTTACTTCCAGAAAATCTCTCGATGAGCAGGAGAAGTGGCTGCAGATGGTACACTGGAGTTTGGATGCTAACTGGAGAATGATTAGCCGAGACAGACAAAAGCAGCTTCGGGGCTTCCCAGAATCCCCCCGTCGCCAGTAAGACTGCTGGCATCTCCTGGTGCCAAAGTAAACCAAAGTCCAGATAAACTACACAGTCTGATTCTCCCACCCTGTTCACCCCTCAGTTTGATTCCTCCACCCAACAACATTCCTGCGCTCTTTGGCGTCTCCCTGCCGTATTCCAGTTCTCACCCTGAACACACACACACACACTTTCCCCCATGCATGACTGAGAAACTGCCCAGCAACAGTTGGTTTTGGCCAGTGTCGTCTACATGGCAAATGAATAGATAACAGGACACATGAGACCTCTCATTGTGAAGGAATGGAAAATCTGTTTGGATAGAATCAGGTTCATTTTTGTCCATAACCTTCAGGGTTTACGGGTTAAAAGTGTGATTCTATAGTGCATAGGAACATAAAGAGGTTTCAAAGCACCTGACAGTGATGAAGTCCGATGACTCTGTTTTGATCACCGTGATCTCATTTTTGGTTGTTAAAATGAGATCATGGGGGGTTACTTAGCCATATGTTGGGGACAAATTTGTACCCAAAAGTAAGAAAACGTGAGTAAAATCTCCTTTTGGGGACAAGCCTATTTGTTAAAACAAACAAATTATCTTTAAAAATGCAGAAAGTTTTCTGTTAGGGTTAGAGTGTGGGTTAGGGTTAGGTTATAGTAATTTTAACTAGCTGTGTATAAATACAATAGAAGTCTATGGTATGTCCATATTTAGACAGCTAGGTATATGTGGGTTTGTGGCAAATACTGAGAAAAGCAACAATGCACATCACTAACAAGTAAAACTATCTAGAATAGTTTGTTAAATGGCACACACGGCACTTGGGGGAATGGAAATCTCCCAGCATCCTTATGGACTTCCTTGCAAAACTTCCTTCCCTACACTGAGCTTCCTCCTAATGTTAGAAACACATCATCCTGCGGCTTTCTCAAACTATCACTTCTCAAATATTAATAAATATTAAACAACATTCACTGTCCAATACAGACGTACAGTTGGGAAACAACAAAAACAATAGGGTCCAAAATCAAAATATAAGCATAGCCCTTCCATAAACATATAGCAGCACAATAGTACAGTACATATAGTAACTTGCCAGCTAACAAGGAACGTTCAAAGAATGCTGGCTAATGTTTTCTAAAAGTTCTCTCAAAGTTATCGAAAATGTTCCTGCAGTAGTAGATGTTCCCAATGTTAGTAGAATGTTTTACATATCGTACATATCAAAAACGTTACTCTTCAGTTGTACGTGGAACGTTTAAAAACGTAATTATAACCAAGCAATAACAATACAATGTCTAAAAAAACATTTTGAATGTTCCCAGAACATTCCAGTAACATTTTAATGTTTTTCTTAGTTAGGGAATTTATTTCCTAATTCGAAAACTACAAGCAATGCCGTTAGAAGCACCTGCTGGTTTATCTATGTACGGATTGTATTCATCTGAGTTAATAAGTACAGTATGTGCATTACGGTGCTAAAACAGGCAAGCCAGGGCAAAGAGCAGGTAAAATGACACATACCGATACCAATGATGTCTGGACATGCCTTCAACCTGAACATATGAGCTGATGTAACACAGGGAGTGATGTGTTGAACCTACCCAACATGCAGCATTGTGTTTACGCGGCTTCCCTCCAAACAAACACACACAGACTCCCTCCCACTGCAGTTACAAGTACCCAGGAAAGTTCCTTTGACAAATCATTAACCAGGAAAAGCTGTTAAAAGCGATGAGCTGCGGTGGCACTGTCATCACAGTTTACCATGAAACTATAACCAAACACAAAAATACCTCGTACTAAACAAAACAGATCTGCTGAAAAACGCAGAAAATACAAAACCTACCGACCCAAAAACTGCCTTCCTGGAATTTAAACACAAATGTCAAACAAGCGGCACAGGAGAGATTTCCTTCCCAGCTCGTGAGTCTGTGTTTAATCATAGCATTGTCAGATTTTTGCTGTTACTAATTCTTCCTGCAGCTTCTCTATGACCACAGAAGTTTTCAACGCAGCTTGCATGCAGGCAGGAAACCAACAAACACCAAGAAAAGAAAGAAACGGTTGACACAGTTTAAAAGGGAGGCTATGAAAGCAGTCGAGAACACCATACCATGAGAGATTGCGCACTGAAACCGTCCTTTCCTAAATCTCATATCCCAGAAATGAAAAAAATCAGTCTCTCCCCTCGTCGTCAAACACACTGGGAGCTACACCCTCCTTTCCTTCTCTACTCTTCCTCCCACTATCTCTCCTTCCTTACTTCCAGCTTGCCTGGGAAGTCTCATTGTGGCTCTGGCCCTCCTCCTGAAAACACATGGTTGGAGACACATGCTTCAGGAATGATTACATGAAGGAAGTAGCATTTGTGTCCAAAACATTTGCATATTTACACGCCTGTATAGCCATTCAGAGATTTTCTATTTAAAAAAAAGTATTTTTTTAAACATTGTAAATAATTCTGCACGATACAAATGTCTACGGGTTTTCCAAATTCTTTCTAGGGTAAGAGGACCGAATGCGAGTCCCCGTCTCACACTTTATTTACCTCAGAACATTTCTGTAATGTTGCTTTAAATGACATCATGAAGAGGAAGTGACAGCATTGGGGTCTTCAGAGGAGTCACGTTTATAAGTTGTCAAGTTAAAATGGCATTAAAAACTCAGTTCGAAATCTGACAATGTCATTAATAAGCCTTATATGGCTGTCATCACCACAACACTACTGTCTCTTTAAAACTATTAGCTGAATGATGAACACAAACAGCATGTTCTGCAGAAAGAGTTTTTTGTTTTACTGAGCAGGATGTCTCTAACTGTGTGAAACAGAGATTGATGAGGGTTAGCTTGGTCTTTTTTCCCGGGTTGGTGTTTTTCTTTGACCTGTCAACATTCATTTTGTGCATGAGTGATTATCCTGGGCAATGCGAGAGGCCACATCACAGAAACAAAAGACAGTGAGATGGGGCAGAACACAGGAAACAGAGCTTTGAGTGAGATTGTCTGTTTTTTCTTTCTATCTCTTTTTCTCTACCTTAAGGAAAACCTTCCTCCTTTAGATTAACAGGATGTGAACAACAAAAAAATGAGTCAGGCAATCACTCCTCACTGTGACCTTTAGACTTACCGAACAGCCAACACACACTGGCACGTTTTGGGGCTGCCTAAACCCCAGTGCTCCAATCCCTGGTTGGTTTTATATAAGCATTATATTTCATTATTGACTCGTAATTAACTATAAAATGCAGCAACGTGATCGACCAAATAAAAAAAAGTATGGTAGCTCATTATTGTTCGTACAACCACACTCATTTCATTGAGCAACAGGAAACCCCATACAGACTGCGGCAGCTGGGCACATTAAGTGATGAGTCACTGTAATTATACAAAACGGTTATTTAAGCGATATAATATCAAGCTAGAGTGATGTACTGAATGTCCGAGGCTCAGTATTAATAGATTAACTTTCTCATTGCAACAGAAAGAAATATGATCTGATAGATATTTATTAGATAGAATAACGATAACAAATATGATCACATAGGGTGGAATAACAGGGAAGAAAACAGAAAATTAATTCCGCTTAAAATTCTATAATGTTTGGAATAGGGCATGATATAGATAGAAATCAGGAGTATGACATCACAATAAATATGATGGGTACAATAGCGGATGATTTTTTTAGGTCATCATGATTAAATTAGTTCTGCATTTCTGTTAACTCTTAACTTTACGCAGGAAAATACACGGCAAAAACCCAGCTGACTCTTTCCAGGTAGTGCTACAGATATATCAGTAATTTAGAGTCACACATATGCAAAACACCAGCTGAGGAAACTGACCATGCAAATCTACAAACACTGTTTTTTTCTAGTTATGCCCACAGGAAAAACAGCATTCCTGGGCTCTTCCTGGGAAAGCACCATCAGGGCTGGCCCTATCTCATCATACTGTGACATTCTGGAGCCATTGGACTCCCCGCTATCCTCTCAGAGGGGTCGACTCATGTAAGCGGGCCCGGCCACATGCATGCATGCATTCCCGCTCTGTGAATCACGCTGCAGCAGCCTGGTGTGACGCGCTCAAGATCGACCTTATGAGGTTAAGAGTGTCAGCTGCTGAGATTGATGTTGTTTTAATTTTTTTTTTTTAGGGAAAGTTCACCCAGAAATGAAAATTCTTACATCATTTTCATTGACTTCCATTGTATGGTCAGAAAACCACTGAGAAATTTCTCAAAATATCTTCTTTTGTGTTCCACAGAATAATAAAGTCATATAGGTTTGGAATGGCAGGAGGTTGAGCAAAACATTTTCGATTTTTGGTGAACTCTCTCTTTAATATTATACTGAAGCGTCTGTACTGTGTTGCGTTACGATTTGACCCCCAGTGTAAATTCTGAAGTGAAACTAATGCAGAACAGTTGAGTTTAGTGAAGAGAAGGCCACAGACTGACAAAGACAAACAGAAACACACTGTTGTGAGAATACAACGCCAGGGCAAATATTTTGAGACATTTAGTTCTAAACGGAGAAAAGCTGGAGGACATATAATAACAAACAAAATTTCACAGAGGTCATGCTGTCCTACCACAGTGACCGAAGTGAAGCAGGCAGCTCACCAGGGGCATGGCGCAAAATGACCCCTCTCGTAACCACCGGGGTAAACTGCTTCTATTTTTAACCCTTTTGTTCTTCAGCCTCGTATGCTCTGTTTATTTGCCTGTTGGTTTGTTTCCGTGTCTAATGAGGACAAGCGAGTCTGCGTGTTCGCAGGGCGGTCGTGAATGCACGTCTGTTCTGCTTAGCTTTGTGTGTATGACAGTGAGATGAGATCAGAGAGAGAGAGAGAGAGAGAGAGAGAGAGAGAGAGAGAGAGAGAGAGGAGAGAGACTCTTTTGGAAGAGTATAAATAGACAGGCGGGTTTTTGACACAGTGGCTGACGATGCACATTCTGAGCCCTGGGTGGGATCAGGTGTGGGGATCCACAGAAGGCTAAATTCCACAGAGACCCACAGAAAAACAACAACCCTCTCCTGTTCTAACCTGAAATACCATGCTTTTGAAGAGGCATTCATTAAGAAGATGATTTTAAAGGTTTTAAAACACAGGGTATTATGGGGGACAATGTAGCTCACATTCAAGGAACAGTTCACCCAAAAATGAAAATGCTTCCATCATTTACCTGTCTTTTCTTCTGAGAAACGCAAATACGTTGGTTGACACCAGCCTGGTTGAAATACGTTGGTTACCAAACTACAGCACCCTTTGACTTCCATTGTATGGTCACAAAACCACTGAGACATTTTTTTAAAATATCTTCTTTTGTTTTCCACAGCAGCAAAAAGTCATACAGGTTTGAAATAACATGAACAAACGGTGGTGAGTGAAGGGTGAGGGCCAGTCAGTTTCATTTTTGGGTGAACTATCCCTTTTAAAGCCAATAAAGAAACAAACACATTCGGAACAAACACACACTACCTCTATGAGCTCTGGTCTGAGGTTGACGGTGTAAAGCCAGTCTGTGAGGTGTGGGTAAGAGTCCAGGGCCAGCGGTCTGTCACACTCTGGAACACTCTGCTTCCACTCTAGCTGTTTACTGATGTACTTCACCAGCTTCACCTGTAGAGGACGATCACACACACTTACATAAGTCAACTTGTTACCAAACATTTGATGCAAGTATTATCACAGGGACAAAAAGTTTGCTTCTAAATGAAAATAAACTGCTTGGTAATCTTGTATGTTTTATAAGTAGTTAACAGTTTTTCCTTTCAAAAAAATCGATAGAGATATCTCGAGAACAAACAGTAAATCCACTGACGCGGCATCCTTGTGACGTCACAACGATGTCGATAAGGCAGCAACATTCAAATATCACATGGTAAGTTTCACAGCACTTCTGAGCTCATCAAAAAATGTGATTAAACTGATGCCGTACGAAATCTGAGACTAGATAATAATTAAGAGGAATGAGCGGCGTTTACTTTTCAGTTTTCTCTCAGCCTTCGTGTCTGTGCGCGATCGTTGCATGCAAAATATAAAGCGGAGGAAATCCCCACGTGTGACTTCATTGTAAAAGGGGACGTGAAGAAAATGTGTGTGGTGACAGTATAACAAACAAGCAACTACAATGCAAACTAACACTGTAAACACACATGCTCCATTTCTGTTTAAATACCTAGTTACATGTGTAAACCCTTTATTATTTCCTTGTCGCAAGACTGACATCAGGTTAGAAACAACAAGCCAATCACGTTGAAGGCTCTGAGGACAAAGACGTTTCAAACGGTGCCCTCACTGTGTTGGTGTAGCGGTCCCAGGGCAATAAACAGGGACTGACTATAAATAGACGCTGGTTATCATGGCAAGGTCTGGACTCTTTCTCATGGGGGTGTCTGCTCCGCTGCTATAGTAACCCTGGCTGGAAAACAGTGGTGGCTGCAGTCGCAGTCCAACGTGACATCATGGAGCAGCGAGACACTGCAGTCCGCAGGTTAACAGAAACCACCGCACACCCGCACCTGCTTCACAAAGTTCACACACCCCTGAGACAGTCACAGCTGCAGAAGAGGCCGTTTTAGCGGTTATATCCGTTTCAAAGACTTAAACTGAAGCTCGTGCCTTATTTTTGCTACAGTTCAGTCACTTCACTGACCACAAACAGCGCTTAAAGTAAAAATATTAGCTGCTACAGAGATTGTTTATAATAAAGAACTAGCTGATATGTCAAAGGTAGCAAGGTTCACTGAAGTTTAAAGCAGGTTTTAGTTATTTATTGGTAAACAAGATATACACTTGCACATTTTAGTTGCCAAGCGTGCAATTTAATGCGGTACTTTAACAAGTATTAACTAGTAGGCTATTTTGTCGTTTTCCAGTAAAATAAAAAATTGAAAAGCAAAAACAAAGACTTTTTAAAGGATATATTTTAAGTTGTATATCTATCTATGTACATTATATATATATATATATATATATATATATATATATATATATATATATATATATATATATATACACACACACACACACATGTAAATCTAATGTATGTATATGTACTTGTATGTATGTATATGTATACATACGTATACATATATACATATATACATATGCAATACAAAAATGTATACAACACAAAGTTGTATAAGCAACATACAAGCCCATGTGAAACACTGACCACAAAATTAGACTTCACACCGATGTTACAAACATGAATCATTTTCATCTGCACTCCGCTCTATCAGCGGTCCGAGAATGTTGACTGAAAGGGCTCTGGTAGGTCACTGGCAAATAAGCCTGCACCTGTAGCCCAGCAACCAGCCACCTGTGCAGTGGATTATCTCCGTCTCAATATAAGGTCATGGCGCTCGGCGGAGCACAACTGCAATATCACAACGTCTTTCAAGCTGCTAATTCTACTGAGTGCTTGACCTGAGATGAGACCGCAGCAGATAAGTTCAGCCCCGAGTTATCCTAATACCTCTCCAATCAAGTAAAGTGAAGTTTATCATCGCCTCGCCCCAACAAAACCACAGCTCTCCGAGATAACCTATCATGGTCTTCAAAAGAGGACAGGATCAGCCTATCATTAAAGTTTCAGCAGAACAGTCTGAGAAGGTCTGCTAGCTCATTTCTCCAAGTTCTTTCTGAGAATGCCCCCGAGCTGATTTAATGCATGGGTCAGCCACGAGCAAACCTCAAAAACAAGAGGGTGTTAGTTTGCACAAGACACAGCCTGGCACGATGCGCAGGGGCATGGCTGTATTCAGTGACTATCTCTCTTCTCATCTGCCGTCTCTGTTACACTTCTCAGGGGTGGCTGGAGTATGGGCTGAGGAAACCGGTATTCATCCACACCTGCTTAACTAAAGTGTCTCCATGAGACCGGAGAGGACAGGTTGAAAATCTATTGTGACGTCTGAAAGGAGCTACTCAGCTAACAATTTTAGGTTGTGAGAACGTTTCCATTAAGTAACAAAACTGTAAAAAATGTTTTTTTGACAATTGTAGGAATGTTCAAAATGTCCAGTTTTTTAAACATTGTATTAACATTATTGCTTGGTTATAAGAACGTTATCCAAACATTTTTAAATTGTGTAACATTTTTAAAATGTTCCACTAATTACCTAACATTTTTTATATATTTGCCATATAAAAATGTTCTTCTAACGTTACTGCAAGAACATTTTTTGATAATGTTGAGAGGACTTTAGAGAACGCCAAATGTTCCGTTACCTAAGCAGTAGAAACAAGTTAGCTACTTCATCACAGAGTGTGTTATGACAGACTGCTGTCAAAAGTTCTGCAAGAGTGTTGGCTAACAAGAATGTGGCACGCAAGAAACTGATTTCATCATTATAGTTCCTGGTTTAGTCCTGAAGTAATTTTAGGAAGATGAGTATTCCTGGCATGAGGGTGTCTGAGGAAAGATACGTGATTTTGTGATGTAATCTAGTGTCTTTGATGTCAGCGGCATCACTCCACAGCCTCTCCTTTTAATATCTATAATTTCAATGTATAGATCACGATGAATGTATTACTACTGACTTTAAGCCGATCAGAAGAAGCGTCACAGCTGTAGCAGATGATGAGGTAACTGTAGACTGTGTTGGAGTGACATGGATCACGTTACACACTGTTTTACCAACACAAGTAAACCCACTTCTATTGTTTCGGACAACATGAAGGCATATGGGACAATCCAAGCTATGTTCCAACAATCAGGGTAGGATTATGATTTCAGTAGAAGAAGGTCAGACAGGAATCTGAGGTCACATACAAACATATTTTTTTCAGCAAATACAGAAACCGATGAAGTTGCAAAAAACAAAGAAGCGCAAAGCCACAAAACAAGAATTAAAAGTGCAACCTGCACAGTGACTACAGATTTCCTGAATCCTAAAGTGCAAGGAAAGAAAAAGAAAGATTAAAAGCTGTTAAGAAACCACATGGGGATTTCCTGATACGAGCGAACGTTCGTCTGCCGAGAGGTCTACGCTCCATTGCCCTTAATGGGCCTCTCTGTGATGTGTTAACTTTCCATCCATAGAAACAAAGTGCAAATGAGCCTTAAAAAGCCTTTGATGAGCACTTACGCTGCGGAGAAAATGCTCACATTTCCCAGAAACCAAAACTGAGACGTTAAGGAGCTGTGGCTCCTCAAAGTGTTTTCCGCTCTTCTGTTCACTCGATTGGTATATCATACAGTGATCTATTACACCGAAAAGCATCAACCAGGAATAGTGCTCAAGTACTTGTTATAACTGTCACCGATTCTTCAGTGACGGCAAGATTGTGTCAGTAACAGGTTTTATGAGTACAGATCCAAGTATGCAAATCAGCCCTCCTACCCACTGCAGGTTTAATTGTGAAATGAGCCACAGACAAAAGAGTCAGTAAGTACATTTATAAGGAAAGTGGGTTTCAGACAGATCTTTAACTGGAGTGAGGATACTGTCCAATTGTTTGAAATTAGACAAAATCTTTAGATTTCTTAAAGGCAGGGTTAGTGATTGTCTCCAGAAACATTTTTTGTGCTGGTTGAAAGTCTTCTCACATCCTGATATCAATCACTATGTTGTCCAAATATCTCTCATATTCATATATATATATATATATATATATATATATATATATATATATATATATATATATATATATATATATATATATATATATATATATATATTTGAATGTATATATATATATATATATATATATATATATATATATATATATATATATATATATATATATATATATATATATATATATTAAGATGGATATATATAAAGCATCTCTGAAAAATTTCTCAGCCTACCTTTAAACAAGCTACAGAACCCACAAAGATGAAAAAGATTATCACGGAGGTGGATTTCAGTTCTATATAGGACATGGATGACCAGAGGATGAATGCTGATTATTCATCATTGTCTGGACCCACACTAGCCATGTTCCACGCAGTCTTCAGATGGGGGAGGCCCCTTCGTCCCTGCAGCACGCAAGGGCCAGCACCAAAACACCCAGCAGCAGGAATGCGTCACTATCGCTAAACTGTGTTATGACAGACCGCAGATTTAAATGCATCTAACCACTGTATGACTCAAGTCCTAGCAAATTATCAGATAAAAATGAGTTAGTCTAGTGACATCATCACTAGAAGGTTTTCACACTACAGATAAAGAGAAAAGCGTATGTGTATCTCTGGTGTAAACTTGAACTTGCACGCCATTATAACAGACTGGCTGCTGATCAGTGAGTTGTCTACAGTCTGTTATTAGAGGCGATGCTCGTCTCTTCACAGGAAATCCTAAAAAACTGCTATGAAGAGGACAACATGTGACTTCAACACTTGCTGACAAATAAAGGCACTTGCATTCACACATTTTAAACAGGCGCATGATTTTCTTCTAAAAACACTCACAGTCTTGCACACTATCACAATTTTTCCAGTGTGCTGCATTAAACAGATTACACACGTCTAAATTAATATGATCTGATGCGCAACAACTCACCAAAATTAGACTGAGGGCACATATAACACAACAGAAAAGAATTACACCTTTAGAGACAGCTAAATGCCTGATTTCAGTATGACCACTACTTCAAGACTTCAGCACGAGCGACCCCGACTTCAGCGCGAGCGACCCCGACTTCAGCGCGAGCGACCCCGACTTCAGCGCGAGCGACCCCGACTTCAGCGCGAGCGACCCCGACTTCAGCGCGAGCGACCCCGACTTCAGCGCGAGCGACCCCGACTTAACAGCACATCAATATGAACTCCTGACTACAGTGTGAACACCTGACTTCACTATGAACACTACAGCAGTGAGAACACCTGATCTTTATGAGAAGTGAGCACAGGTCTTCATCCAGACAGAAACATAACACTCTTTGGTAGTTATAGTAATTGTGTAACTTGTGGTTGTAGGACATCTGCCAGTGCCCAGGTCTGCATCTGTTCCCCTGTCTAGATCAAACAAGAACTTAAGTATCATCTTTTGTTCCAACACAGAGACAGATAAAGGAGATGTCATAATGCAAACCGCCTGTCTTCTCCAATATCCATAAACACACACGGTCTACACAGTTTATTCAGAGTGCTGGATGTAACTCTACCCCTAATGCAATTCTGCCTGCTGCTTGCAGGTTTATTGTTGAGGCGAGGTGAGGGAGGAACACATTGCCTGGACTTTCCACCAGCTTTGTTCTTCAAGCCTTTGATGGATGTCCTCTGCCTATACAAAAGCGACTAGCGGAGCTGCGGCATTATGGGATTGTATCGCACAGAGTCAGATTCACTTTCACAATCCCTCCCTCAATCTAGCTCGCTAATCAAAAGTCATCTGATTTTTTTTTGTTTACCAGGCAGCTCCCACGCACAAGTGAAGGGAGAATTCTCGCTAAATATAGGAACGGCCGCAATAGCACATTACGAGTACACTGTGATCTTTCCGTCGGCCGGAGAAGACGAGCGCCTCACCAGAGATTCTCAGCTGCCAACCACAGTCATTCTCAGCGTCTGAGCTGTCCCCACTGCTGAGAGCTGGAGACAGCCAGCTTCTCCACAGGAATTTGGTGAGATTTATTGATAGGGACCTAAATGATAACTTCCATTTAGCATCATCTGTCTGTGCTTTGTGCTGAGAAAATATAGATCACAGAGGATATCAAAGTGTGGACAGCAGGAACATGCCCAGCCCTGCAGAACTGCTATGATCATGCTGATGAATTTGCAATATTGCAACCTAATATTGCAACATAATGACAGTATTAGGTGGTAAAAATGTTTTCCTAACATTTCCATTACATAATAAAAATGTAAAACAACTTTTTGAAATTTCTAGGAACATTCAAAACATCAGTTTTTTTAGACGTTGCATTAACATTACTGTTTGGCTATAAGAATGTTATTCAAACAATCTCCACCTTGCTGACTTAAGACAAATTTGTGAAGCATTAAAGCAATTACATAACCATATGATGACATCACAGTTGTGTCAATCATATATAACAAGGCAGCCTGCAGGGAAAAGGTGAGGTAACTCAAGGTCTGGTGACAAAATGAGAATATCTGAAACATCTGAGCTGGTCGAACCACATCAACAAAAGACCTGCAAAAACAAGTGACATACAGCTTTGACTTTTCTTGGACCTCAACGCCTCTTTCTTAGAGAAAAGACTTAATCTAGTCACTGAAAACAAAGACCATCCCCAGCTTCTACAGGTGTGTCTTAGAAAGTAGCATTACCTGCTGGATCACTATGTACCTGCTCTGCTTTAGACAGAAAAGCTTGGCTCATGTACTGAAAATAGCTAAATTCATTAGTGCAACCAACCTCACCTGGCCCAGCATCATTACGGCTCCTGTCTCTTCCTATTTGTATGGCACTACCATACAGAGGAAGCCTGAGGAGCACCAAGCACAAAACCACCAGACGAAACTCTAAAAAGAACTCTGAAAATCTACAAATGGATCATCTACCCTCGTCCAGTGCAGTAATGCATCTATACTCCTGACTACACTTGTTATTGCTCTACTTCAGTAATATGTGCCGTATGTCACTTCATGAGCTCTAGATACTGTACATATTTACATCTTCATCTCATTAAAGTCTCTCTGTTATTCTCTATACTCTTACTAAAGCTGCAATCCGCAACTTTTCCCTCTCTATGGCCATCTCTGTTTGAAACATAAAATTGCAAGTTAATTTACATGCTTGTTTTGCTTTACATATGTCAAGTCAAACGAAGCCAAACTGACATTTTCTGGAAAACTGGACCTGACAGCTCAAATTATAAATCATTATTATGGACTTACAGTGGCAATTCGGGGTAAGGTATGGAAACCATATTGAACGCTTATCTGTTATGTACATGCTTAACTGTTTTTGTTTATTTTCAGCCAATAAAGTTATGGATTGCAGCTTTAACTCCACATTGAATTAATTTGTATATAATATATACTACATGCCGTTTACTGTTTAGCAATTATTTTTATTGCTTGTAATTACTGTTCAGTATGTTGCCTGCGGTAACCACGTCTTATTCTCTGTTTTACATATTTTTGCTGTGGTTTCACTGAGTTGGTATTTCGTGCCTCTGGCACTTGGCTGATAATAAGTAGGGTGACAACAAATTTGACACGTCTTGACATGAACGAGTGCCATTTCTGAATTGAATGATGAGAAATACACGAAACCCCTCCTGAAAACGCAAACAAGAAGAGCATCTCACCTCGTCTTCAGTATGTAATCATTCTATAAGCACGGACCTTTATAACACCCAGTACTCAGAAAAAAGCTGCTTGTTCGATTCAGAGAAAAAGTACATAACCGGTCAGATAAGATCATCTTTACATAAAAAGCTTACTGTTCATAAATGATGGCTCATAAATCTCTCAATAAAGGTAACAGTGACTGTTCCACAGCTTTAACCAGTTGGGGATTTAAGCTCACTTTAGTGGGAGGGGTTAACCAGTATTGCAAAATACCTGCAACTGGTTAAAAATAGCACCAGCACTCATCTGATATATGCACCTCTTGTTTGCAGAGCTGGACGGAGATAACAGGCTGTTTAACACAGATCACACAGCTTTAAAACCAGCTACACGACTTGAACTTGTTTTCTTATTTACTTCCACAACCAACTATTGCAAAAGCATTCAGAGATCATCACGAAGATCAGCTGGGGGATTGCTCAATACTGAAAGATTACATAAATAATATCACAAACACATAACATGAATACCCCATCCAAACTTAAACCAGGGGCAGGCTTGACAGATGCACCCTGCATTATGTCAAGACCCCGGAAGTAATGTCTGTCAAAAGAGGCTTTCCATGACCCCATTATTTACTATTTAAAAGTCAATGAATAATTAGAAAAGCGATTATTAACTTGTTATCCACTTGGCATTAAGATTAAACACTATTATGACCTTCAGGCACATTTAACGACGTGATGCATCTACCATCATCATCATCATCATCATCATCATCATCAAGATGCGTCCCGTTAACAAAGTCTGGGTACAAACGTACGACGTGTGCAACCTGTCGTGTAATCTAACCCGAACCGTAAATAAAAGACCGTCCGTCGTGAACGCAACCGGGACAACCGGGACAACCGGGCGGCGCTGCACCTGCGCGTTACCTGTAAGGCGCGGATCTCGTGTCGGGTCAGGTCGTTGGATGCGGCGCACTTGGTCCGGAGACCCTTCAGGCTGGAGATGGAGATGTCGACCAGACTCTGGATCAGTTCACACTGCTGAAGCGCGTCCGTTTCCCGGACCAGACGCTGCTCATCACTCGCTACCATGTTTTCACCTTTACCGGAGACGCTGGTGTCCATTACTCGGCATCGGCCCGGTTTGAGGGGCATGCACTACGATATTTGTATGATATGTCAACGCATGCGGGCTGACGTGTTGTTTATGGGGTTGCAAGCATGCTCCTCCGGTAACGTGAACGCGTTGTCGGCTTGTTCCGGCTCTCAAACGTTGCGTTTCCCTCGAACCCCTCCGGAGAATCAGCCGCCGTCAGCTGTTTGAAGCGCCCGGCGCGATGCATTGTGGGAAATGAAGTTCTCCGCGCGTCACGGAGTTTTGTACGCGAATACAACACGCATCGTATATTGCGATGGCACATTGGAGGTTTATTGACTGATATTAAGGTTTTATAACGTTATAAAAACACGGTTTATTGTCATCTGTTTTGTTTGTCTTCTCTCTTCGTGTTTACTCAGTAGTACAATGTTCCTGTTATGTCATGACAGATGCACTTTTTGTATATAAAGCCTAATAAAAACATACTGAGTGTGTGTGTACCCGAAAGTAAGCAAAACCAGACCAAACCTCCTTTTGTGGGTGTCCTAATCTGTAAACAATGCTATTAAAATATAGTATATATATATATATGGTTTCTTTCTAAATTGCAAAAATGCAAAGATTTTCTGTTAGGGTTATCAGGGCGTGGGTTATAATAATAGAAATCATAGAAATAAAAATAGACTCATAGAATGATAAAATCAATCATAGATAAAAATAGAAATAATAGAAATAGAAATGATAGGCAGAAGTCTATGTAAATGTCCCCATTTAGATAGATGTGTAGGTAGGGTGAGGGGATAGAATATATTGTTTGTACAGTATAAAAGTCATTATGTCTATGGAAAGTCCCCACAAAGCATAAAACCCTAATGTGTGTGTGTGTGTGTGTGTGTGTGTGTGTGTGAGAGAGAGAGAGAGAGAGAGAGAGAGAGAGAGAGAGACTGTTTACAGGTACCCTTCTGCTCTCTTCCCACTCACATGAGAACAGAGCTGTTGATTTTCCATTGTGTAATGACTTGCTGGGAACTAAAGTGTCACTGCATTGTTACTGAAACTGTTGCGATATGGTCGTGCACATAAACAGGACCTTGTCGGTTCAGAATTGATAAAAGTCTTTGTCGTTACATAACACGCTATTGTAATACATGTGCTGTGTCCAAACAAGAAAGCCAGCAGAGGCTGTAACACAGCAGAGATGTTTTCCGCACTAGAGATGCACTAAAGCTCATGCACAACCGAGCAGCTTGCTGTATTAGCCTCACACTTTCCCATGGGAAAATGTTTCTCTCTTCTGAAGCTTGCCAAGAGGGCAGGAGAAGAGACATAATTTCCACACGGACAGACTGAAGCCAGAGATGAGGGCCTATGCATTGTGAAATGTCTTTACCCCCGATTACCCCTGACGCACTGAAGCAGAGACACTTGAAAACTAATATTTATCTTTCTAACTGCTCTCAGAATTGCTGTGTAACCACTTACAATAAAACAACGATGTTCAGTAGAAAGCAAATCTTATAGCATTCCAGGTGTGAGATCTTACTGTGTCTGCTCCTCCAAGGAGAAAACCCTCTAGTTTATATTTGGCTTTCAAACTAAAAAAAAATCACACATGTATTTTGACCGCAAACCTTCATGTGAGCCGGGGACAGGTGCTTGATGCTTCTGCAGACCAGCTGAAATGCTTAGTCAACCAGTCATCCACACCCTCCTACAGTGACATGGCACAACAGGTTTGGCTGAAAACAGAGAGAGCGAGAGAGAGAAGAGAAGAGAACAAGAGAAGAGAAGGAGGGGGATTCATATAAAACACTCCCTCTATTCCAGGTATAAGGTTTTCCCATGTGCCAGTCACATAATGAATTGCAAAGGCATGAACATGAATGGGTGGGAGCAGTTTGCACCAAAATGGTGCCAGTCAAAGCTAGTACCATAGCGGCTGCATTTGCAAATCCGCTGTGAGTTGATAAATATCCATTTAATACCATACAGCAGTGTTTAACCACATATATTTAAAATACATTAGTAAGTACCCTTTCCCCAAAGAAAGTAGGAAAGAAATGCATTTATTTATGATCTTAGATGTGATACGAGCCGCAAATCATTTATCTCTGAGTGAGAACATGGCGCCCCCTGCTGGATAATAAAGGAAAGTTTATTATAGCAGCTCCCTCCCAACCCATGTTGATATTGTATAAACGTTTCAGTATGACGATGTTCAGCGTTTAAGATCCGTGAGTTTAATGGCGCAAAATTGCACCAGATGCAACATCGGGGCAGGAAGTGATTCGCAATCCGAAAAGCATTTGGTTAACAGGATGTTGAGACAATGGGAGGAAGGCTGGAAAAATGTCTCAACCTTTGAAACCTTTAATAAAACTGTCAAAAACTCTGTCACCGAAGTTTTTCATTATCTTTCAGATAATGTTTAGAAAAATTATATATGTAACTTTATAATGTGACCTATTTGATTTATCACATCACTAGATTATAGGTTAAGCAGCTACAGAAAACATGAGTCCTTCTGATCCTTTAATCGCAAAATGTTTAATCTGAATATCAAACACTTATTTACATACAGTATTTGTAGTCCCTGGCCACTTGCAAATACATCTTTCTAATCTTTATATGCCATTTAATCTCAAATGCAGGTCATTCATGAAGCGGGTTATGTTTTGTTTGCTTTTATTTCACGTAATGTTTTACAATGGCCGCTAGATGGCGCCCTGACCGTCATTATATTAGTGACTGAAGCAGTGTTGCTTCAATGTCTCAAAATAAATAAAAATCATCCGACCCTTCCATATGAAATGCCTTTGAGAAAAAGCTTTTCTTTCTTTAAAAAATGTTTTTATGAATGATAGTTTGAGACCAGAATTGGCCCACTTAATAATCTTATAGTGACTAAAAGTAATTGCTTTTATATGTTTTATACAAACGTAAAAACAAGATCTTCAATGCACAAGTGTTTTTATGCAAAATATACGTTTATTGTAAATATACTTATATTGTTACGTTTTATTGTAATATGGTTGACAGATTTGAATGACGAGCAAAGTCATATTATGTATTTGCTTTAATGTCATCAGACCATAAGGAGGAGACAGATTCATTGACTGTCACTAAATAAAATTATATATCTATATCTATATTATATATATGCATGAATGAAAGACATGCTAAAGACGTGTTAAAGTCAATAACCAATTTGTTTTATTATTATTCATTTATCAGGCTTTATCAGAGTTTTTCAGCCTGAAAAATGAGTTCAAGAGTCCAGTCGGTTTAATTCATATAGTGTATTTTTACAATCAACATTGTTATTGCCAAGTAACCTTGACAAACTGTGTTGGAGATTTCATCTTTTAACTATTCAAGTAACTATGAAATGGCCAGAAGCAGCTGACCAGAGGAGTCACAACTGTATGAATCAACTTGCCTTTGACCTCAGAATTACGGACACAACTGTTGATATTTGTAAACCTGGGCAAAACATTCACAGCTCACTGTTTGAAAAGGATTGTGTATGTGCTGAGATAACGTTTAATAGCTGATAACACAGCCTGTGCTGAAGGCCGTGGTCACGTTTGGCCCTGAACTGGTTCTCACAGACCTATATTGACAGAACAGTTTTGAAATGTTGAGACACTCTACAGGTCCCACCAGAAGATCCAGCTGAGAAACACAGAAAGTTACAGAGCGATCTGACATCATACCTCAGACTGAGTGTTTAATTTGAACTAGTTTGTACTGCCTTTGCTAATATTAATGTCTTTAAAGCTGGGGTTGTATTGGCCGTAGGTCTTTAAACGTAACCAGGTAACAGGACTAGTCAATCATAAACCCAACAATCATGACCTCACATGCTATTTGGACCGTGTCTGAAAACAGAGTTCAGTACATTTCCACATTGTGCAAAGTAGCCTCAAGAAAAGACAGTGTTATTTCAATTATCTCTGAAAAAAGTCACCAAACATGACTGTTAAATATTTAACTCAAGCGACTGTAGTAAGGGCCCGGGGCTGAAGGTTGGAGCTCTCTTCACTGTGAGAGTTGTTATGAGGGGCCTGGTAAGATTAGCACAGCTGTGAAATCTCACAGTCCAACTTGTTTATACAGTCATAGACCGGGTCAATGTTTCACAATACACGAATCGCTACTCTTTCTGTTTTATCTTTATAGATTTGGACCAAAAGATGTTCGTTTAAAAGAAAAACATACGTGCATCACATTAGTGCACATCAAAAACAAATATTCCAATTCGCCACTTTTAAGAAGTGCTCAAGACACCAGTATGATTTGAAAATACATCTTTATTTAGACAACAATCATAAACCAAGAGAAGAAAAAGCACATTACAAATTCACTTGCTTCTGGTAAGCACAGTGCAGTTTAGGCATTCAATTTGAAACCGCTGGCGATATGAACTAGTTTCCAAGCATTTTCTTGGTAATATTCAGTAATGATTATAATCTACCACCATTCTCTATATAGATGCTAACTGGGCTGCTAACATTCAGGCCGGAACGCTGAAGTGCATCTACGTAGCTGTTCTACATCTATTTAAGAGGAAGTCTAAAGAAAAGCCAATCTGTGTAACATCAGCATTTTCATACACCCAAGCAGAATAACAGACACATAGATACATAAGACTTTCAAGTTTTAGCCATAAATGAGGGAAAGGGGAAGAAAAAAAAAGCAATCGAGTGCCATTCACATTAGTAAAGAACCCAAGGGGATCTTTGGCATCTGCTTTAGCATTTATACAGCGTTTATATTTAAACGTTATTGCCAAGACTGTCTTACTGCATGACCAGATGAATTCGCCACATTCTGACTCCCCACATTCAACTGAAACACTCTGAACTCACGTTACCCTCAGAGTTTTGCCAGGTAGGGCCCACATGCACATACAATCGATAAAAAGAACCATACTGTCCTGTTCTCACTGTTTTTAAACAGGACATCTAATAATATCTGGCCCCAATATTATCGGTTCCTCGAAATAAGAGGTAGATGCGATATGCCAACCATCTCCACAAAACCGCACTTTGGCTCACTGTTAAAACATAAATGGCTTCTAGATATTCTAGAGGCCCAACGGACTGAGGTTAGAATGTGCAGGTTTTAAAACTGGAGTGATAATGGAGGAGGATGTTAGACGAGGCCCTCCACAGTTACAAAGTTGACACGGATAACTCTCTTTGACGGGAAAATCAGGAATGTGGCATAAGCATTGTGGCTGTGTTGGGAAACAAATCTCTTCATCATTACTAAAATCGTCTGGCAACTTCTTTTCTGCATACTCCTCTCTCTTCAACGCAAACCTTTGTGCCCATCAAACACAGATTATCATCATCGCGTTAGGAGACTTTCAATATAGCCATTATAAAGTGACAGATGAAAAGTGTGGAGCAGAAACTGAAGCTACATATATATTTATACAAATATATGTATATACACACACACAACACTTCAACAAAAACATGCCATTATAAAACTTTATACAAGTAAAAAATATACAATTTCAAATTAGAGGAAACAAATTAGCCCATGTGTATACTGTGATTTTAGGGTTGTGGAGATGAACAGAAGGTCGTAACAGAGACAGCATTTGTGTCTGTATGTGCTTAAAGCACTAGGTGTTTATTTTCTAGAGAGGCACATAAAGGGGAGGCACTGCCTGAATCCCTGAACTACCAAACTTATAGAAATCATCACGCTATCCTCTCTCTCACACACACACACACTTTCACATTATTCTAACTTCCCATCAAAACCTCTCACAGCTTGCACAGAAAATGAGAAAAATTGCTAAGCTTTCGGGTAACGATTTCCCATCACGACTCAAACTTGGGTGCAGGAAAGCACCGCTTTAGCCTATCATTCATCAGCTGTGAGGTGCAATGCAAAAAGTTGTGCCAGACTCGCAGGTAACAACAACCACCATGAAATCAAAAGGCAAAATACTAACAATTATAATAATGTGGTCCATTGATATGTTAAGGCTCTCTAAAGGCCACTGATGGATGTGGGCTTGAAAGGAGAGAAAAAAAAAAAAAAAAAAAAAGACTTTTGGAACTGGGAAATACTTCAAAAAAATAAATAAATACAAAACGCTGACCCTCGTGATGAATTAAGGGGTGTAAATCAATGGAAAACATTTTTAGGCTTTTTAAGATTATTTGACTTTTTTTGTTCTTTGTTTCCCTTTTCTATAGAAAACAATATTTTTATTGGTTTCACAGAGTGCCGTGGTGTGCATTCGAAGCTACAGCATCTTGTACGCCAGGTAGTCCCGCAAGGACACAGGAATGGGCAGCGTGTAGACCTGCTGGGTGGGCATGACTCGCCTCAGGGTCATTCTGCACAGGTGCTGGAGGCTCGCCACGCTGCGCGGACACGCCCAGAAATGCACGCTGCCGTCGCGAGAGCTGCAAGGCGGGCAGGGAGAGAAAAACAGAAGCACAAGTCAAAGAGATTAATGATCAAGAAACCAGCAAACTTGTTGGACAGTGTGAAACTTGTTCTGTTGTTTGATCAAACCAATGAGTCAGCATATCTTGTCAACTAGAATGAGATCAGACTATGTTTGTACAGCACTGCCTGTCAAAACTTTTACAGACTGTTTTCATGCGCTAAGAAACGATCAGGACAGCCATTATTTTGCCACCCAGTCAAGTTTAATAGAAAGCAAGAATCAGGTTTGGTGCCTACATGTCATCCTGTATCAATTCAGCTACCAGTTAACACAGGCATTGTCTTTGAAAAAAAACATTATATGTGAAGTAACATTCTTACCCAGCAGCTAAGACACTTCCGTCAGTAGAGAAGGCACAACAGAGTCCATTAGTGAGAGGGGAGATGGCCTGAGGACTCTTCTCATCTATACTCCAGAACCGCACCAGTCTAAGAAACAAACACATCTGTGAGCGTCAGTATTCATCACTGTGTTCATTTTTAGTGTCTTAGTACATTTTAATGTTTGGCTATTTATAACATACAAAGCAAGCCACATGGCTATATACATAAAAATATGCAACTTCTTGAAATGTCATTTAGTTACAGCTGCTATCCATCATTTTTGTTGGTTAACAAACAAACTTTATCAATTCAAGTACATAACACATCAAAACTACTCTTTGCCACAATTTGAATGCCAAACAGAGATGTAGGCAAAAGTTAAGGATTGCAGCTTTAAAAACTGAATCTGACTAAAACTGATCTAAAATGTGCAAGTTGAAGTATTTATAATTCCTTTTTTCCATAATATGCAAAACGCATCATATGCTCAGGAATGTAACTTTTATGATGTCCGCCATTTTGTAGAGCACAAATGGCTTCATTTCCCTCGTAGAGAGAGCAACTCCTCCACCCTCGATCGGCAGGAGGCGCGGCAAAGTGAGCAGAAACTGGCCGCCTAATAGTGATTAATGGATGTCATAAGAAAGGCATGTGATCTTTCCCAGAAAGAGGCCCTGCACGAATAACACACTGTTTCTCGAGCCCCTGTTACCCTCTGCTCACTCTTCAAGCTCTTTACTGCAGCCTAAACCTTCAGTTCCCAAGAGCAAATAAGCCACTATTAATAGCAAATGAGCGAAATCTTTTAACAGTAGATGTGCTGGTTGTCTTCATTGTCTCACCTGTCATCGTTGACGCTGGCAATGTGCCGACCATCGTGACAGAAGGCAACGGAGCGAACCCATCGATCGTTTGCCCCGCCAGCAAATATGGGAGAGGGGGGAGGGAAGAGATGCCTGGAGGCAGTCAAACAACATGAGCTTGAGAAAGACACATTAAAAACAACCAAAGACAGCTAAAGCTGTAAAGACGAGTAAAACAAGGCGTTGTACCCCATCTCGAGAAGAACAGTAGCCGTGTGAGGGTCCCACACTATGACGCGAGTGTCATAGGACGCTGTGGCCAGCAGGGCCCCATCGGGCGAGAACTCACAGGAAACGACATCATTATGGTGGCCTTCCAGCTTACGAATCAGAGTGTACTTATCCATGTTCCACAGAAACACCTGCAATGACAGAAACACCCGTTATAGCCGCTGTTCCATTCCAGAGATGCAACAGAAAGGTCAGAGACATCAGATTTCACAAATCAGACAGAAAATCTAGCTCCAATTAAACAGCAAGATCAAAACGTGCTCAGTGTCATTTCTAGAAAGATCATTACAAGCGCTACAACCAAACCCAGAAAAACTAAAGATAGCACATGCTATTGAAACAGCAAGGCTTGGTTCGAAATGCCAAATCAATGCATCAATTTCACTTTTTACAGAGCAGCTGGCATTTGCAAAGCACCGTATTAAATACACTTACTGCTAAACAACTGCTAAACTACATTTTTCAATAATGTTTCATTTTAAACAAAGACAAATTTGTAAATAAATACTACAGTGTACAGTATATCAATACTATGTTTATTAAAACAATGTTTCCATAAACTACAACATAATGTGGGAAGAAATATACAAACAAGTATTAACTTAAGGTAACATAATGTTACTCCACTGGTATCCCCTTTCAGTTTTAGTTCACTTGAGTTTACAATAGGCGAGCACCGCTCTGGTGGAGGCCTACGAAGAGACACAGATACTGCAAGAGAAGAGAACATTTGATGGCCAAAAGGTTGACGCCTTTGGCAAACACAGTATACAGAAACATGACAACTGCAAAGTCTATTAATTACAGTCAGCTTTGAGATTTCCTACTGCTCGTTTTGCTCCGGCACAATGCTCCAGGTTTCCACATCAAAATTCAGAAAGTGTAATGGTTTTAAGGCCACAAATGCACAATATTTATATAGGTTTACATTCAGCAAACCGCCTGGTTTATACTTTGTTGACTCTCGGCTGCAGGCATTGCACTTGAGCAAAATTAAATTCCAAATGAGTAACTATTTGCTCAATAAACATTCTGGTGTTGGTGGAGAAACTACAGCGGTAGGTTTACAAAGCTAATCTTTCCCCTTCACATTTTGCTAACGTGCCAAGGTGAGATGAAAGGGCTTCAGTGTGTGAGACTGTCCGCAATCAAAGTTAGCAAAGGCAAATATTTTAAACGAGAAACCTTAGTCTTTATTTGTCAGCCATTGTGTTCATGTCATTCCAAATGTATGGCTATTTTGTCTTCTGAGGAACACAAAAGAAAATATAAGTACACTGGGAACCAAACAACAGTGTCACATTGACTTCCATTGTATGGACTCAGAACCACTGAGACATTTCTCAAAATATCTTCTTTTGTGCTTCACAGAAGACAAGTCATACAGGTTTAGAATGACATGAGGGTGAGTAAATAATTGAAAAACTTTTATTTTTGGGTGAACGATCCCTTTAAAGACAGGCAAAGTCACAGAAACAGCCTCTGCTTTGAGAACGTTGCATATTATGGCAAACAAAAAAGGCTTTCACAGGTTAAACGTAATGTGCTTGAATCACTGGTTTTGGTTCTAGTGCGTCTGTTGCTTTGCAAATGACGCAAGAGTAAATCAAATTTGCACCACATTTGTCAGTTTCAATTTTAACGTGAACTTTTTGCAGAGTAAATCCAAAGTTGGACTGTTATCAGACTGGACCCGAGACACAAGCCCTTTCATTGCTCACGCATTCCAACAATGCTTCCAATAACCCCCCCCGACTACTAACCCTATTACAAAAGAGTCTGATCAGAGATATTTTGTAAGACGGACTGAACAGCGATTGAACACTGTGGCTCAAAAACACATGGGTGCCATGAACTAAGGCACTAAATGAATGGGGCTCTGTATCTACTGCTTGGCTTGTGTATACAAAGCAGACACAATGCCTAAAGTCTTTGTAAACTTGACAGTATTAAAGGGAAGAAAGGATAAATGTGATGGGAAATCTACTAAATGGATAAGAGACAAGGAAGGGGGTCTCACTGCCAAATACGTCAACTCTTGAGACAGGAAGTGAGGTACAGGAAGTCAGGACTGCGACAGCAGAGGTAGACAGACATGGAGCAGAACCTACGTACAGGAAGCCCTTGTGGGCAGGAGCATGGAAGCCCCTGGGGCGTGGGCACGGGCACATGAGCGTCCAACGGGGGCCGCGATGGCAGCCGTGCCCCGCGCGGTCCGCACCGGCTGCTCTATATGTCAGCGCGGCGCTTCCCTCAAAACCACTCAAACACAGAGCTTTGTCACCACCTGGGACAGGGAAAGCAAGACACTTATGGACACACACAACCGTACACTTCAACCTGCTCTTGGGAGGAGAGTTAACTAGGAGCTACAAGTGCTCAGTAGCTGGTTTTGGGAACTTTGGGAAATCTGGAATGCTTTCCTTGGTGTGATGCCATAAGGGCTTATATGTATATATACACACACACAACTACATAAACAACCAGCATGAGAAGTAAATGTTCACAGATTTTTTTGTATTTGTAGATACCAGTTAAGTATATAACCTTAACCCTAACCGTAGATTTTATATTATATACTTACTCCTCTCTACTTAATCACCATGCGTAGAAAGAAACATTACTGTTTAGGATATACATTTGCATTTGATTCAATTACAATTGTTAAAAGCAATATACTGTGTAGCCTTTCACTTGCGTAAAGTCAAGCTGTTGTTAATGGCTTTATAGCTTTACTATAAAGTCATGAGGCGTTTGCGTTTCTATTATCTACATGCGCATAATCAATCACGCGTCTGTATGAACAAAACAAAGAAATCTTAAAGCTACAGGCAGAGTTTGTACAAGCAAAATATGACACCGAGCATTATGATAATAAAGATTCATTTAGCACTCACTGATTGGTCCTAACAACAAACACAACAGTAATTAACAGGAATTTCAATAAATAAGAACTGCTAATCATACCGATTTGCCGGCGCCTACAGAACAAAGCACAGATGAATCAGGTGAAAAGGCGCTGCAGTACACCCAGTTTTGATGACCACGTAGAACTTTCACCATGTTACCTATTAAGAGCACAAAACAAATACAGATATGAATAACACACCACAATACCTTTAGCATTTAATTTGTTTTCTGTTAAAGCTGCAATCCATAACTTTTGCCTCTCTATCACCATCTCTGCTTTAAACATCAACATACGTAATGAAAATGTTTTAAGTCAAATGGAGCCAAACTGACATTTCCTGGGAAATCAGACCCAATAGCTCAAATTATTAATCATTATTATTATAAACTTTGTTAAACAGTTGCAGGTAAGTTAGGGAGACTTGCTCAGTTACTGACTTTTGTTTATTTTTAACCCAAAATGTTTAGAGATTGCAGCGTTAACATTTTTTACTTAAAATGTATTATTTTAAAAGGTGATCATGGTCCTGCACTCATTATTTGTGCAGGACTTATAAAGTGTTTCTTTATATCGAATCCCTTCGCAGAACTGATGATTGTAACGTTTCATTCAGATTCTCTATAAAACGTTGATGTCCAGGGAACTAATAAAATAAATACATTTAAGCTAATTACTAAATTCCTTCACTGGGAGGGACTTAGAGCCCTAATGGTGCTCATTGACAGTGGGAAAATTGGGAACGCTGGCCAACATTCCTTCTCGCTGTATTAACATACAAGCAAAATGTTCACAAATACATGAAGCTCTGTTTTGATCCCAGCATATAAATAAGACTCATGTGAGGCACTTTTTCTGTTGTTAGTCACAGGATCTTGCAAGAAAAGGAGGGAATATCAGCACACATTCCACTGGGCTTGGCATCAGATTGTTTCTCAGCCCTTTTCCTGAGAGCTGGAATGTTGGAGTGGGTGTGTGTGCACGTGTGCTCCAGGCTGTGTGTGTGTGTGCTGAGCGAAATCAAACTCAATAGAGATAAAATGAAAATAAAGGTGGAACACAAAGCAGGCTTCTGTGCTGGAAACGTTTTGCTGGGGTGGGTGGGGGCAATGAGCTTAAAATACTTACCATACCAAAGCTTTAGACTTCTGCCTAGGGTAGGTTTACCCTTAGTGTAGAAATATAAACAAAAACCCCTTAAATGTGTTTAAGAATGATTCATTCTGGTGTGGCATGTAATTAAGCGTTGCACAGTATTAAACACGTTTATAGCCAAATTTGGCCCTCACCGTCATCTTTAAGGTCCCATACACGTAGAGTCTTGTCTCGTGAGGCAGAAACCAGCACCAGACTTCCATCTGGAGCAAACGTCAAGTCGCGCACAATGTCTGTGTGGTCCATCAGGTTTAGCAAAAGCTTCCCTGTGCACAAAAAAAACACCACCACTGAAGATAAAGGTAGGAAAAAAAAAATCTGTCACTGTTTACGCTACAAAGTCCATGTTAATCGATTCAAAGTGCGTCAATGGTGGATCTCACCGTTGCATCTTGGGAGTATGTAGTTAAAGACCATGAACAGCTGCACATTCCAAATTACAGCTTTTAAATTTAAGCTATTATATTGTTCCCTTAAGAAAAAGACAATGTTTGTTGCGTTTGCATTACGTTAGGCAGATAGATTTGAGTAAAAGGTAATGTGAGAAAACAGCAGTCACACAGTCAAGCTTTTGCCAATGAATGACACCGAATAGCTTCAAGGTATATGGAGGTAAAATGACTGCAACCTGCCAGGCTAATCCGCTTACATTGCCTCAATTTGTTTGATCTACAGTCTTAAGATCCTCTTTTTAAATGTAATAGGGGCTTTAGTAACAGGGCTTATTCAGGTGTTCACAAAACCGCAAAATGTGGGTTAAATGACAAGTCCTGTTAAGTTACTGTACATTAGACCGCTATCAGATTTCTCAAATGACTTCAGAGAGGAAAGAAAACATACAGGCAGCTGGAGGGGGCGGAGTCTCGCACCCTGAATAGAGTCTCTGCTCAGTTGATTTATGGCACTGCGGGTTTAGTTAGAAGGTGGGTGGAGTTACCCAGAGAGCAAAACATCTCAAACCCCTCAAAACGACCAATGACAGCGGCTGTACCAGAACTGCCCACCTATTAATGCATTCCGCAGCTGGCAAACAAATAATTATATAACGTTGAAGAGCTGCCGGCTTTCCACAGTTAACATCTACCCCTTTCTTATGTAACGAGACCAATTTAGCGATCAGCTATGGTTTCCAAATGCTCATGAGCTCCATAAAACACTGTGAAATGTGATTGGAGCCACAAGAGCAGCACCCCAAAGAACTCCAACCAACAGGAAACCAATGGCAAAGATTCATAAATTAGATATGCATACTGTGACGATCATTAGTTATAAATAAAATAATTACCTGGACAAAACATAAAGGGTGTTACTATGAAGCTATAAAATGTGGGTTTTTTTGTAAAGGGCTATACATATCAGGCTCAACAACTTATAGGAGCACCTCTCTCACGCTAACACAAACTGCTTGGAAACTGAAAAACAGGAAGCAGTCCTGCATACGTGTTGAGCGAGGACGGCATAACGGGAATCACTGTGACCTTTACTACACAATTACTCAATTGCAGAGAAAGTTCTGTAAAGAAACAGACCAACAATCTAGGATGACATGGCCTGAAATTAAACATAACTCACCGAACAAAACCCATTATAACACCCAACTGGTTTTTTGTTATTCATTCTTAAGATATGTACAACTTTTACAGATGGCAAAGCCACATTATGCCTTTCAGAAAATTGAACCATTATGAGTAATTTTTCCAAACACGAATTAAATTCCAAACCAGACTGTGAGATTAATCTTCAGTGTGAACACCCTCTCACCTGTGTATACGTCCCAGATTTTGATGCGACCGTTGTTGAGGCCGGTGGCGAGGAGCAGCTGGTCCTGGCCAAATTTGAAGCGATGCCATTCGATGTTCACGCAGCGGCTTTGCTTCTCAGGAACGGAAGAGCCAAAGGCCAGGCCCCACACAATGTCACCGCAGTCGATGCTGTGCTCTCTGGGCTCGCCCGGTACTGGACTGCCCCCACTGTTCTGCCGGGACAATCGCCGAGGGCCCGCGCCACTCGAACGCTCTTCCTTCCTTACAGAACTTGGGCGAGAGAAAGAGAACAAGGGAGTTATAGCAATGTGTTGGAATGAGGAGCATCTCTCAGTGAAACCCTGATAAAAACTTCATGATCATCTTATCAAGATTAAGATGTTTCACTTCTTAATGGTTACTTAGAAAACAAGCCTGTTTAGACAAGCTGAACACAAACTGTTAGGCATACTTGTAAACGCTCTAACCAAACGCCCTGCCACAGAGATTACTGCAGTGTTGCATCAACTCTGACCCACTTAATATCACTTGCCCAATTCTAATGCAGCCATTAAAACAAAGAAAATGTGGAACGCCACAAAGTACCTCACAAAAAGAACATGTTCATAAAAATAATCAAGCCTGAGACTCGAGGAGCTTCACAAGAGGTTACTGTGTGAATACAAAGTGGGTGCAGCAAAACAGAGTAACGCCTGCCACGTGTGCACTAAAGCTTTTAATGGCCCAGCACCTTTTGTTCGGTCTCAGCATTCAGGCAACTCTAGTATAATCCAAAGCCAAGACTAACACTGTATGAAGAAACATGTAATAATGGAAAGGATTACAGCCTCTTTTTATTCAGATCTTTTTTCTTTATGTGGTGTTTCCTGTACATGTACTTTTTCCAGTTATTTTAAATGCCTTTTTGTAAACAGATGTCGAACGTTTTCGCTTATTTACTCAATGGTTTTATTTTAATGATCCACATTGGGCTCCGTACGCAAAACAACTAATAAAGTTACTACACTTTACTACTAAAACTAAAGATGTTTTTTATAATACTATACCTCTCGTTTATGGCCACAGCATGCAAAAATGGTTTGTTTTGCTTCTAACTCACACAAAACTTCCCTGTTAACATGTTACTTCTTTTTTTGCATATTTATTTTTGGAAACGTTTATAATGCATCAGCATAACATGTTCCAGAATAAAAAAGGAACCAAAATGACACGGTTTATCCTGATCATGAACAAAGTTGACCTTCTTAATTTGTATCCAATTCTGACAAATGTATAAGACCCACTGCGGTTAACAAATGACAGTGAGAAATAGGAGTACCAAAACAGCCATGAGCTCAAATACAACCTAATGAAAAAAGGCTGTGCTGCTGGAGGCATGAAGCCAAGACGTAAATGAAGGCTTCACATTCAGAGTGGGACAATGGCTGTGTTGGCAGACCCATACACTCGACGGCCGTCTCTCTATCCACAGCGTAAGGCGAGACGATGATTGGCGACCCGTGCCGTTCGACTGATAGAACGCTAAACGGGTCAGAAGATCGTATGATACTGCGAGGCAGCTGCCACGCAAAGGCCCAGAATACACAAGGGGCACCTTTGCCCGTAAACACACACAGGCTGCGTTGTAACAATTCACAACAAAACAAACCAGCAAGATACAGAGAGACGCCGAGTATACTCACAAGCTGGCTAAACATTTTGTCCATGGCACAAGCTTGACAATTCGATGCCCCTGAGACCAGGCAAAGTAGGAACCATCAGGTGCGAAAGCTACAGTCCAAGTCTCCCGTCCAGACTTCTGGTCAAAGGGAGCGACAGGAGGTATGAGTTCCCCGATGAACTTAGCTTTACCTGTTGTGACAGAAAGCAAACCAGATATCAACATATTTGACCAAATACAGTTCACACCGTCTCTTCTATAACACACAGTTCAGGAACTCTCAACCTAAAGGAACTGTGGGTCGATGAAGGAGCACCACAAATGTGGGGACAAATCTAAATGACTTCATGTTGGGTATGTTACTGATCCTGATTCTCTAAAGGTGAGTTTACATTAGGAGCACAATGATGGAGGACTGAATTATTGACCACTCATCGTCTCATTCAGAGGCTCTGAAGAAACCGGCGGACGGTGGGGGAGGGCGGACGCGCCCTGGGTGTGAACCAAGTCCGGTCCCCAACAATAACCATCCCATGCAAAACACGGTCCCCAGCAATAACCATCCCATGCAAAACACGGTCCCCTGGTGGCACCTCACACACGATCCTGAAGTCTTTCGGATTTCCACGCCGGCGACTCAAACGAGGTCACACAATAAAGACGCGCGCGCGCGCGCCCGTGACGTCACGCCGGCCGTCAATAAGCGACGTGGAAAAGCACACAAATAAATACAAACGCGCCGCAGGAAGCGACACTCACCTATTTCATTTTCGTTGACAAAATCCGGGAAGCTTGCCATCTAAATCGAAGCGGCTCTCTTAAACCGACGTCTCCTTGGTAACGAAATAAAAAGAGCCCAAATGAGTTGCGGAACGCAACGTTGCGCGTTTGCAACCGGACGCGTCGAGCAAACACTCACTGTATTTCACACGGCAACTGAACGCGCCCGTCGACGTGTTTCACGCAACGTACAAACGCGTTTGATAAACAAACGAGATTTAATCGATTAATATTAAAGCGAAATCCTCACGTCGCGCTCCGGTTCAATGCGGCGTGTTAATGGCCGCGAGCGTCCTCGGGATTCAAACGCTTACGCCGATGGGCGGCTCCCTCCGGCGACGTCACGGGGTTGCCACGGCGACGGACGAGCACGCCTCTCTGATTGGCTCAGAGCCGTCCGCGCGTGGCCTCCGATTGGCTGGCCGCTGGAGAAGATGAATGGCACGAATTCGTGGGATACGTGCTGATGAGGAGTGTGACGATGAGGCGAAACCAGAGTATGAAGACAATGAAAAAAAAGAGAAAACTTTGTTTTTTAATTTATTACATTATATGTTTTTTAATTTATTATATAATTACATTATATGTCTCTTAATAATGTCTCATTGTCTCAAATTCTAATGAAACCAACTTCATGCATATTAAATCTATCTACAGACATACATAAACAATTGCGATGTTTTATACAAGAGTAATAACAATGCATTTGATGGCATGAAGAAATCTGAACTGTCAGAAATGAGAAACAAAGTCTTAACATGCACATGCAGGACCTTCTGAACTATTTAACCCAATGCATTACTAAACAATGTTCATCTACAATGCAAAACCTGATCCTAAACTTAAAACCAATTTTTAATGGTATGGTTGCACGGAATTATGATTAATTACTGCAATATTTTTCTTACAATAAAACAGGAGATTATTCCTGCTGCAATGGGGAGTAAACCGGATGATTACTTCAACAATTTATTTATTACATTTTAGCTCTGACCTCCTAAAAATGAAGCAAAGTCATGGCAGGCTCATTCCTGGAGTTTGCAGGAAGCCACATGACAACCTGAAGCTTGTGAAACTGAATGATCTGATGAGATTTTCAACCTACAAGCAATTTGGCCCAAACCCATTTTTAGGGGGTGTCACAAAATCATGCTTAGCATTTTGTTCAGCAAGACAAACTAGAAATAAAGCTTGTTGCAAAACAGGAGGTTCCTTGAGAAAATCTGTTTCAATAAACCAAAGAGCTTTAAAAAAATCCTTAGCTGCAATAATGACCCCAAAGTACATAGAAAATCAGCTTAGAAGAATAGCTGGTACTCTGTGTAACAATAAAAGATAAACAGACATGACAAGCAAGATTGTCTGATGTAAATATATAAATGCAAATTTATGCAAATGTATATCTGCTTACATATAAAATATGTATAAATTATATATATATGAATGTGCAATTAATAATAGTACTAAAATTACTGGTAAAAATACTAAATGTGCAATTTAAACACATTATAAGCAAGATTACGTGATACAATAAAACGTGTATATATGTGTATATATATAGATAACAACTTATCTATATTAAAAATGTATACCACAAATAAACATCTTAATTTTATATCAATAATTTACATGAAGATACATTCATCTCTGTACAGTATCTGTTAACAATGATGGGACAGATAGAAAATGTATGTTGGAATGCATACAATGCAGGAATGTGTACAAACTATCGGTTTGACAGCTCTCTGTTCTGCTCATTTATCTTATATTGTTCCAGCAATTTGGTCACCTTTACACCGACTTTATGGTAGAAAGAAGATTTAAACACAAATATTTTGTTAAATGGTGTCAAGTCCATTCTTGTTTCCTGTTGGATCTGTATGTGTTATAGGAAAGCCCTAATGAAAATCTTACTGTGTTATACATATTAGTCAGAAAAAATGATCTTTGCCTTGTTGCCTCAGTAACATAATAGCAATGTGTTTCATTTTGTCTTCTGGAGATAACTGGGCCGAGCTGACCGTGAAGCAGTGCCTGGACTCCTAACAATTCCAAGAACTCTTAATTCAAAGTCGGTCAAGTGAAGGTCATTTCACAGGGTGGTCTGTCACATCTAATAAACCAATAAAGGTAAATGATTCACCACAAATGAATGTCAGCTCACTTAAAAATACAAGTTAGAAAAACCTATCTGGTTACATCTTAAAAACAGTACTGGGGTTGTACTGCCCTCTACTGGTTGCAGGAATCTTTACCCTACTTTACCTCAAAATAATTTTAAACCAAGCTTGTTTTGTTGAACACTTGTCATTTTTGGAAAACAAAACACTGTCAGATACAGTAGAACAAGTTTATTATTTATTTTAATAGCTAATAAACATCTGAATCGTAAGAAAGTCCGGAACTTAAATGAATGTGATACAGACACTGTTGATGAAGAGCTTCAGAGATGTTTGGAGTGAATCTTATTTCTTAAGGGACAGACAAATAATGGTCAGATTAGACTCATCTCGACACATTTTATTTAGAACATACAGTTGCTCCCCGTTAATAAAGTATAAATAGTACATTCCACCAACAATTACGAGCCAAGCAGAATGATCTGGCTCATATACTTCATACATCTGCCTCTTTTATCTCATATACAGAGACCAGCGGTGAAATAGGGGCCCTTAAACAGTCTGGATCAACATACATGGACATGTAAGCAAGAGAAGGACTTTGACTACATACCAGTCCTGAATTCCTCATGTCAACCACATGATGTGACAACAGATGGTGGACATTAGTTCCTTACATTATAGATGCCTATAGAACAGTGCTGCTTGGTTTGTTTGGTGAAACCTGACATTTGTTGGTTTAGTTGTGCTTTTTACCGGAAAGTGAAATGAGAGCAGGTTCCCTGAGAGGATAAAACATGTTTGCAAGCAGGATGGAAGAACTCTACAAGGATTGGCTCCTGTGGTTTCAATTGACTCAACAGTACAGCCTTGGATCACGGTGCCACCCTTAAATAAAAACATTGAACAGATGTATCTTATAATGACTCTTAAAACTTCACAGCACAAATATATACGCGGGTGAGGTGCTTAAACATGTCATTGATTATGGCTATGGTTACCTATATAATCAGAAAACAATAAAACAAAGATTAGTCATGAACAAACGCATACAGTGCCTTGAAAAACATGACCATGACTTTATAGACGCTTTAAAAAATAATCAAATGCTTATTTGTTTATTGGTAATTTTAGGCTATGGCTTTGTAACTGAAACATGATGGAACCAACCCATTATCAAATCCTTATGTCTTGGCACATATAATACTGTGACTGTAAGGTTTGTGACTTGTTAAACAAACACATGTTTATCTGCTGAACAATCTTCAAACAAACAGATCAATGGTGTCCTCCAATGGCTACCTACAAAATCAATACCAGGACACGAAACGTACAGAACCAAAATGGCACATTCTTATTGGTGGATCACAGTTAGACCTCTGATCTTACGACACTGTCACGTGACCTACTGGAAGCACAGCGTAAGGATAAATCATTCAGTGTGATTCCCAAGAGCAAACCACACAGCAGCTTTGGGAAGGTTCAAGGAAAGCATCATTCAAATTGTTCTACGCTTGTCTTTCAACATCACAAATCGTTCTAATCCTAACAAAGACACAAACAAGTTCAAATGACAACTATTCTGGATCAAACAATCTAAACACTTTTCACCAAGACACTTTCAATTAATTTATAAAACAGATATGGCAGTGCAAAACAAAAATTGTACAAGGATTTGCCTCTTTTGTGTGTGTGAACAAGAAATTGACATTTTGGCATTGAGAAATGTGTACAGCTAAAACGTGTGGAAACTGCCCCCCGCTCCTTTCGAAGTAACGCTGCATCTGTTATGATTTAATTGTATATAAACGTATCACAGAAAAGGAAGTGAACTATTCAGCACCCTTAAATCAAACCCAGACTGAACGGAGACCTGAACAATAGAGTTCTTGTCTTAATAGCAAAGATAAGAAAGAGTGGGAAAGTGTTTTGTGAGGGTTAGTGATGGACATTCTAATCTGGGGTACATTCAAAGTGGAAATGCCTTTAATGAGCAGATTAGAATAACGGCCCAATAAGACGTCAGGAAATGTAATGTGCTGAAACATCTGACCAATAGGAACTAAACACATGATTAGATTTAATTTTAAAATGGACATTAATAAACAAATAAAATATTTGCCTATTTTCCATGTCATGTTCCATGAATTTCCCCAGTTCATACATAAGTGGGGGACATATTTCTAAAGGAAATTATATTAAACAAAAACAAAAAAAGGAATTTCATTTCATTAGGATTCATGGGATAATAAAAGAAAAATGTTGTAAATCAGTACTAAATCTGTTCTGCTTTACATATGAAATTAAATATTAACAAACAGCTACAATACAATAATTATAATAGTAATCAAATGCGGGTAACAATAATCGCTGGCTCGCAGAAGGCTGCTACAAAATGATCATACAGTCCTGTCTCAGTCTGTTCCTCCAGTCTGGGATTGCTTAGTACTGATCTAAGCACTGGAGCCACTGAGATAAGGAGCTATCAGCCATGGGTCATTCTGAGGTCACCATGGAAACCCTTATTTCCCAGGAGAACAGAAAGATCTGGAATAAAATGAGCAAGAGGTTAACATAAGGCAAAGCAAGGATTCTGCTAGTGGGTTACCTGGATAAGAAGGATATGAATATCATTTCAGCAGTATGAATGTTGAATAATGTTGGTTTAGAAACCACAACGTTGTCTTCTGGATAACGAGAAGGGACTCACCATGATAGTGATTCCTTGTGTGGCTCCTCCTCTTCCTGAGTAGCCAATCGTCTTTCTTCATCTAGAAAGACACACAGCAACATCCAGACTGTAACCCTGGTATCTAGTCCAGAGTAACACTGTTTATCTAATCTGAGCAGCCAACCAAATGCCTTTAAGGCTGTGTTCACACACTGATTGGTCCAAATCAGAGTTCAGTTTTCCCTGCCCCTGCTGATCTGTGTTCACATTGTGCTTTTAAGACCAAACTGCTTGCATCATTTATGGAAGTATCAGGGAAAGTAATAGCAGCAGTTGTTTTCCATTGTTCTTGGTAACGACTCAGGGTGAAAAGACGAAACTATAAAAATGAATTAAACTGTAAGCGGTCACACCAGTAACATGAGGTTCGTTGGTGCACACTCCAGTTCTATAAACCATTTCACATTAACAATTTGAACTCTGATGTCAAACAGACTCGGGGCTGCACTGAAAGCTCTAGTGTGAAAAGCAAAGAGACAAATGTCTCTGAAAATTGGACCGAAAGTCCTACCACAGGGGTTTCCTTCCACATCATCGAGGAGGTTGGCAGTGGAGTTGGCTGTGCCCAATCTGAGAAAGCACGGTCAAAGTAAACAGCAGATGCTAAATTTACTCAACTGAACACAGTGCCAAGAATCATATTAAACATTAGCTGCAGGATTCACAACAGAAAACGCTGCACTGACACAAATGCTGAAGTGCAGTGAAGCCCGCAAACACCGCAGAGATTCATCAACTAGAAATTTAGCTAAAATGATGTGCGTTCTATTCATCCTCTAAGAATATTTTGATTCCACATGGTATTATATGTTGTATATGATCATACTTTATGAAATGAAATTGACATGTTTCTGGTGCATACTGAAGGATACGAATGATGTCGCAGCAGCGTTCTTCTTTTAGACTTCCTGCGCTTCGTCTTCTCTGAAAACCCTCTGGCGATTTCAAACAGCTTCTTCCTGGTTGCTGCAGATGAGAATGCGACACAAGCGTTAAGAAGTCCTAAACTAAATTCCTGAGTAAGCGATATCGCCAAGATAACCAGGATACTCTTACATTTCCCCATGTGCTTTAGCTTGTCTCTGAACAGGGCGTCATCAGAAACAGCCGTGCAGGCCTCTACAGACCCAGAGGCGTAGTGGTCACCTGTTTTATAGTAAAAAGATGCAGTTTTTACAGTAATATACAAACCCAGTCCAGACCACAGACATCTTTTAGTAGTACAAACTAGATTGCTGCTAAACTCACTGCCATGATACTAGTTTATTCCGGGGGGGTTGCCAGGGCATTGTTATGTAGTTGCCAAGGTGTTCTTAATGGCCATAAGAACACTGGGCATTGCCCAATGGTTGCTAGGTGGCTATTTACTGTCAAAAGAGCCCCACCCCCCAGATAAGAGCAGTAATCCTAAATTGCAAGTATCACTAAATTAAGCACATAACTAGAATATATTTTGTGAATGTATGACCAAATATAACAGTTTTAAAACAGCGCACTCACACATATAGAACAAATACAGCTCAGTATCTGATGTTTACCTGTGGAGTTCTCCATGCTAGCTGATGAATGACTGGATTTGGATTTTCTTGACTCGTATTTCAATCGATCTAAAACAAAGAAGGCAGGTGTTAAAGAAACAATGTCTGGTTCTTTAATGTTCTGTGTTCCACCAATACATGAAATCATCCAGACATCGGAACAGCACAAAACACACATAACAAAATTTCAGTCTAAAAGCAAACAATGCTAATGGCCTTATAGAAAAACTAAACAGCCTGTTTCAATGTTCGTACCCTGCTGAGTAAATGAGCTTTAGAATTTGCACTGTGTAGTGTGCAGCTGTGGAAGGAGGGAAAGCAGAGTGTCAGAAACAGCTCGATCGCCCCATTTCTCGCGTGAGCGAGTGTCTCCCTACCTCTTTCTAACGCGATGAGGAATTCTCGGTTCCTCTGCAGCTCCTTCATGAATTCCTCGTTCTGCAGAAAGAGAGCGATGCGCTCGTCTTCCAGATATTGCTTCAGTTTGCGTTCCTGCTCGGAAGCCCCGCCCGTTCCCGCCGAGGCCGCTACAGTGAGGCCTTTCTGAGGTACTGAGGATGAGGAAGAGGGCTTGGAGGTGCTACTCTGAGAGCCCTGGAGAATAGTACAGGGTTGGGGAATATGCAAGACAGTCTCATTACTATGGCAAAGAACTTTATTCATATGATGATGAGTGCATATATACAAAGATGACATCATAGTTCAGCAAAGATGACATCATAGTTAGTGCAGCCATTCAAAGAGTTTGAGAAGAGTTGATAGTAACTTCACACCGGCCTCTCTGTTGCACTGCTGTAGAGTATTAGCACATTTTAATGAATTTTTAATGAACATTTTAAAGATACATGTCAAACATCATATGACCAGGCCGGAAAAGTGGTCTCACGCTTTATCAGTTAAAGCTTTATGAACTGACAGCGATATCCATTTTTAAGATAATCAGCTAACCTACTTAATTCAACTTTTTTTGCTTTATTTTATTTTAATATTCAAATTTCAATGAGAAGAAGAAAAATAAAATAAACTTTTAGACATCAATGCGCATTATGTGATGCTCCTCAGTTATGTTCACCTTTGGTAGCTTCTGTGAAGGCATCTTGAGTAAGAGAGCTCTGTATGCAATGAAGCACATAAAAGATCTAAACTGGATGCATTCAAACCCATTATCCTAATAATTATTAGGAGGTCAAATAGATTTAAACTGCATGACAAACTACCAAACTAAATTTTAGACCCTACTTAAGAATAAAAGTGCTCATACACCATCATACTCTACTCCTGGCTATGAGATAAACGCTCACCTGTATACTGTCCAGTTGTTGTGGCAGGATTCGCAGGAAGTCATCAGGCAAATTGCCAAGTAACGGTGGGTTCCAGTTTTTATAACCATGGACTTGTGTGTGTCCAGGTGGAGGCTGGGCCTCAAATCTGAAAAGTAGCAGAGGAAGAACTCTGTGTCACTGATGCTAAATTATAATGGCAACCTGCATGGAACAATGGCTTATATTTAAACTAAAACTCTTAAAATACGTTTGACCTTTAAATACGTGTGAATAAATGGGGACCTAATCTATGAATAAACAGAATTTCATGGATGTTTCATGGATCTTCTGCACCTGTGTTGAACCTCATACAAAGGCAACAGTAACTGTAGTTTGTCTTTTGAACACCGGGGGGCATCAGTCAAAAAACTGTGACTAAAATGAACAATGAGTCTGAGGCCCCTGCTGACCCCATTACATGTTTCCAGCACTGTATTTCTGTCATTCTTCAAACAAAACTTTTAAAACCCTTTTCGAAAAGTAATCAGATGTTCTTTTCACATGGTGAGAGATTTCTAGAGAACATTAAAGTGCTTTTATAACCTGGGTGGAGGAACAGGTGGGGCATCGGGGTATTTCCTGTCATATATGTGCATGGCATATGTCGGTGGAGAATAGACAGGGGGCGGTTCTTCATCTGAACTGTCCGGCTCCAGCGTCCGCTCAAGAATCTGATAAAGAAAACATGAGGGGATGCTATTACAAACGTTACATCTCGATCACACCTGGTATTAACATCCATTTTGGGTGAAACCTTTCAGGATTTTTGCACTAAAATGACATTCTGAAGTAGATGAAAACACATATCGCAATATAAATGCATAAATGCTAATCGGTCCTGATGCAGCTTTGGGAATGGATGACTGATGGATAAGGGCAGATAATAGACAGATTTTTTTGCATTGCACTTTAGATTGTACTTTTAAATGTGTTTTGAGTGATCTGATTACCAATGTTTTAGATGCTGGTTGTCTGAAACATTACACCTGTATTGAGCTGTTGTCATGATCAGATCTTGTAATTTTTTTAGTTAAAAATGAACAAACATTAAATCTTGTCGGGTCAGATTTCCGGAAAATATCAAGTTTGATTTTATTTGACTTCAACATACTTAAAGAAAAATACGTAGTTTTAAAGAAAAGTAACCTGCAGTTTTATGTTTCAAACAGAGATGGTGGTGGAGAGGCGAAAGTTGCAGCTTTAATACCAGGCGTAAATGTGATATGATGGATAATTGATCCGTTAACAGCAATTATTTCATAATAATGTCTTAATAGTTGAATCCTTTTGCACCCAATGAGATTCTAATTGTATTTATGTATCTCAGGTGGTCAATGAATTTTATACATACAAACACTTGTTGTTGGGTATGTGCAATACAGCACATACTGTTCCAGCACTCGCCCATCTAAACAGCACACTATAAATAATGCAGGGAAAGTACACCAGTGGGGGATGTTCTTAAAAGCAGCAGCACACAGAACCATGGCAGAACATTTAAACAAAATGCAGTTTATGCTTCACATACGACTGAATCAGGTTCTAATGGACAAGCATCTCTCTGCTGGGCCATGAAGCAGATAGCTACTGCACTGAGACGTACTGTACACAGTAATGTGTCTCAGATCCGTGTCTGAGCCCAGTGCTGACACACTAACCCAGCTAACAGGGACTGTTCACAGAATATATCACAGTGGTTTACAATAATGATTGTAGAAGAATATAACAATAATGAATGATAAGTGATTTTAATACTTCATAAAGTTATGTATAGTTACAGTTTTTGGTCAGAGAGACAGAGAGACTGGCATGCAAATGTTATGTAAATGTAAATTTTCTATTTTTAAATATATATTAATGAAATTTAAAATGATTTACAAACTTAAAGCATTATTGTACTGAATATCACATACCGCATTATTTAGCAAGTTATCGCATTTTTCGTAAATGTCATGCAGGCCTATTCAGTACAGCACAACAGGAGTGAATGGACGACTGACCTCTGGTGGGATGCTGTCGTCTGAATCAGAGCTGTCATCCGAGTCCTGCCCATCAATGCTCATCTGCAGGAGCTGGTCAATGGTGGCATCCACAGCGCCGTTGTTGGAGCGGAGAACGCACTCGATGACCTCATAGTCCATGCTGGGGAACATGGTTTTAAAGTCCTCCATGGCCTGATTGAACTCCAGCCGTCGAACCTGCCGGTTGGGCCTGGAGTTGTTGAGCTCGCCGCCTGCCGAGCCCCCACCCCCACGAGACCCTCCATTACCGCTGCTGCGCCGAAAAAGGCTGGTCATGCTACAGCCGTCCGTTTGCCGCCCTCCCGGCCACGCCACGTCACGTCACGCTGAGGTCTTGGTTCTGCCCGATGTCCGTCTCTGTTTCCCTTTTTACGTGATTCCTCGCTTTCGTCTGCAACTAATCAAATTAACTTTCTCATTGTGAAAGCAATCTAGTCCACTGGAGCGTGAGAAATCGTTTCTTTCTCTTCCTCTGCTTGCTAAGCTGCATCCAACACGGTGTAGAATCGCTGGCAGTCTCAATCGTTTCGTTCGAGATGTGGTGCCCAGCAGTGTGGTTCCCCCATTAGCTCTGCTCCGGCTGCAAACAAACACAGAAATGGTTAACAAGGCTTTGAAATGATGCAGTTCATTATAAAAACCTTTGACTGCCAATCATCAACTATTTAATGGGCTGATCTCATGTTTCTCATTGGCTCCTCGCTCTGGAGGCCAACAGGCCCGGATTTAGTTGCTTATGGCCACACATGCTTTCACAAATTCGTCCGTTCCCAGGGGACAGATATAATGACATCCACTGATACAACGACACAAACAAAACGAAGCAGACAGAATGGCTAACGAGTAATAATAACGAAAACTGTAAAGTGCGAAACAAACAAAAAGTGGAAAAATACAGAAAGCCCACAGGGTGTCCTACAAAATTCACAGCAAATAAGTCAGAGAAGATCCGTCAGTTCCCACAGGGCATCTGCTATCACATAACATCAGCTCAACTTCAACAGGACCAAAACTAGTTTGCAGGAACTGCGATGAAGGAAGACTACTGAAATTATTGTCACGCTAGTAAGAAACACGGCTCGCTAAGACACATGAGCTGACCGAAAGGCGGCACTGAGCTTACCTCAAACAGAGTTAGTCAGATTAATACTGATCGTCTGATGTCTGTGAAACCACAAGACCAAGATGAAGAAGACAACCATGACAAGAAAGATCTCTGCTCAATAAACTGGCTTGTCAGACAGATACAAATGGTCGTGGGATGACTTGGACTGCATGATTTATCAGAAAAAGCTTTTAATTTAAGCATAAATTTAGGAAAATAATTTATAACAATCTAGTTGTAATCAAGTAATCAATCAAGTTTATGATGAAGAACATATAAAATACACTCTATATGCATATCTGCATATTCAACGTCAATTTTTAATGTTACATACATGCTACTGTAAGCTATAAAAAACATACGCGTTCATACACAAGAAGATTAAATTTTTTATAATTAACTATTTTAATCGTTTTTGTAGAGTACAAATTATATTGTGCATAATCTGAGTGAAACGTTTAACTGATAAAATGTCATTTGGTATGTTTTCCTGGTTTAATGACTTCATGAACTCGAGCTGTCATGGACTCAAGTTGCAAAACCTCATGGTACATTTTATCTCAGCATGACTGAGGTTTCAGAGAAAAAATAAATAAATCAATCCCGGATTTTCAATGTTGTCTCAGACTTTTTGACTCCACCGTTCATACATTACCCACAACATAGACAGCGACAAACAGCAAAGCTCACTGTCATCAGCAAACTTCATTATCCTCATTACCTTCACATGCAGATGCATTTATTGCACGCATTACCTCCAGACTACTCAGCTTAAAATGAAACCTCCTCATAGGTCCTCGGCCACCAGTCCTCGCCACAGCTACTGAACTGAACTTCTCTGCAGTTCTGCTTTTGGTTAGAATGCAAAACAGGAATGCTAAAAATGTGCAACTTTACTGCGATGTTCCGAGATCTAATTTCCCTGCCTGGTTCCCTCCCTCCCTTTTCTCCTCTCAGTGCAGGGCAGAGAAATCCCTGCTCCTGTTAAACAATAAACACAGATGAGCCCAAGCCCGGCCCGCATGGCACTGCCAGGACCCAGCACCCCTCGCCAGCCCCTCATTGGCATGGCAACGTGTTGTGATGTAAACAGGATGCTTGACATGCAGCGATACGGACGCATACATGTCTGCAGGGATGCCGGTGAAACAGCGAGAAGCTCCGACTGGTGCTCGAGGAAAAATTCCCCTCGTGGCCAAGCGTCGGTTTGAGGATTGTTTTGTCAGTGAAAAGGTATTGTTTTAGCTCCCTGCTCAACTAAGCTTCTTTTTGCATCTACTTATTCATTCAGCTTAGACTCTGAGATGCCTTGACAACAACAAACAAGACGGGCCACTGAGGTAACCGAGAAAAACAAGCAGAAGAAAAGGACTCGTCTAGCACAAGTTTAACTTATTACATTGTTTACAGGCAGGACTGTATTACTATTCCATAAACATTCTGGTTTTTCTAAGTATTAAAATTCTGCTTGTGCCTGACTCAAAATTTATGTAGATAATTACTTTAGTATCAGGTGTGCTAGCCTTGCTTCCTAAAAAAACAACTTTTTTCCACCAAACTTTGAAAATCATTCACTTACTAACTAGATAGTATGTTGGCATTTACAGTGTATCTGACATTATTGTAATATTTGCAGACTGAATTCTAAATGGCTTTTTTACTTACAGCCATCTGCATGCTGAATTTTGTTTGCTTTTTTCTGCACCAGGCAGCTGCTTTCACATTACAAAATGGTCTCACATTGTGTGTCGACTCGAACGTGCAGCCATCAGAAAACATGACACACGTGGAGTACCATGAACGTGGCAAAGCAACCATAATGCAGCTTTTTATACACACAAAACTATAACTATAATAGCTATAAACCTAATTTTACCTAATATTTACACTATCTTTTCCTGCCATGCAATTACTGATATTTTAGTATTCAGTACTTCACACTTTCTGTGATGCAAACTCTCCCAATATTACGAAAATAAAATTATAATAAACAGCTATAAGATTCCCTTTTAGCCGTAAATCATCTCTGTTACTGTAAATAGTTCTTCCTGTAAATTGACAGGCTACTATTTTTAGGCTGTGTAAAGGAATTCTGCATTACGGAATTCTTTCTGTTTTCTAAACCTCCATATGGGATCCTCTAGAGACAGGAAACAGGGAACAGGATGCTTCCTAATAAAGACATGAGAAACAACAGAGACTCGTACCATGAGCACTGCAAAAACTTAGTTTGTTGCATAAGCCATTTTAATTGCGACAGTTCAAAACAGTAAAAGGTATTTAACAACTCTGCTCACAATGCAGGCTGTAAAACTGTGATGTTTACCGCACTACTCAAGAACTGCAGCCTACGTGAGCCTATTATCAGTTAAAAAGCAGAACATTCCAGTTTCCACTTACTCTTCCTTCCAGGGACTCTCACTTCCTGTTTTGATGTACCACATCCCACCCGTCACTAACACCCGATATCAAAGAGTTTTGAACTGACACTGAATGCGACGCATTCGCAAGCACGCTCATTGCTGGCATGGCCTGCAAGGCTGCTGTGCATTCCCAAAGCTATTTTTACCCGACTATGACCTGCATCCAAAACTAGTGAATTACAGTTTACTAAAATTAAAATCTTTAAAACATTTCTTTTAACATAAATCACATAAAATGATTAAGCTTTAATAACTAAAAATAAACAGAAACTAAAATAAAATAAAAATGAATTCATCCTATAACAATATTAAAAACATAAACAAATATTAAAATGACAAAAGCACATAAGCAACACTAAAATAACTTGGAAACTCTCTATATTAATAATGGGATCCAGTATTTTTGTCTTGGTATATTTTTTCCTCCACATCAAAACACAGAGCCGATCTGGTCACACTAAATGTGTTAAGTATGTGTTTCATAAATCTGTCCAGTTACCCGGCGAACGGTTCACAAAGGAGAAACAGCTGAAGGACTTTGGGCAGTTTAGTTGTTTGTTTTTACTGGGTAATGGATAACTTTAAAAACATCTTACAGTAGAGAAGTTTTTTGACCACAGTCCACTACAGACTTCCTGCCCTCACATTCCCAAATTCGGGCTCCAGAAAGTATTCAGACTGAAATCTAAGTCACTATATGGCACAGTGTAAACTGCAAAAGGCTGCAATTTAATCAAATCAATATAGTCAATATCAATAAACGCATGCTTTAAGTGAAGTGGTGTCATTCTGTCATTCACTCAGAATTTGCGGTTTACGATCTATATTCTACACACAATTCTTGGGAGGTACTTGTTTGCATCTCCAGAACCTGCATGATGTTCATGAAGAAACACCCACACTGGAGAAGCCATTTTAAGCAGGTCAAGCTGCCCCTGATGCAGGCTGAACGCAAAGCTAGTGTAGATACCCCTGAACCAAAATAAGAAAACATTCCCCAACAGCAGCAGTCCTGACCCAGCTAACAGGGAACGTTCTTAGTTGTTAGTGGAAAGTTTTGAAAATGTTACAGAATTTTAAAAAAGTTTCATGAATAATGTTCTTATAACCATGCAGTAACATTAATACAACGTCTAAAAAGCTGGACATTTTGAACATACCTTGAAAGTTCAAGATAATATTTTTAATGCTTTTGTTTCTTAATGGAAACGTAACAGAAACATTCTTACGGTCTAAAATTGTTAGCACTCCTGAACCAAGGATTTAGCAGATCCATGCGGGCTCTCAGATCTAACATGTGATGTGAATTATGGGAAAAGAAGCGCATCATATCCTGTCTGCTAGCTGGCAGTTGGCCAATAAACATCCACACGTGGCAGTGCTTTAACAACTCCATTTACACTCTCAAGTTTTACCTGCTTTGAGGAGTCGTGGACCAAGACATTTTTCACATGCATTATTCATCTCTGTACAGTCCCATCACTCAGACAGAGATGGATTAAAGTGGACAGATCCTGATGGGTCCAGGCAAGAATTAAACCCATGTCCTGTACTTTCAAACCAAAGCATTCTTGCTTTAGAAAATCAAGTTTGATACAGGGTTAAGGGACATCCTAAATGGTCCCACACAGTCAACATGGAATCAAAATTGAACTTATTTTTCTAAGCTATTAGGCTTTGTTTTACAAAACTCGCTTTTGGGCTCTATTCAGATAAGTAACACACACTTTATCAATTTCTAAAAGATAAAAAGTCTTGCTCTACAATTTTTGGTAAATATCCTGTTTTACTGGAGAATGCATCACATTATGGATGTAAAATGGGCTACAAGTGGCAATTAACATTGATGAAGTTAACAAAGTGTATCCTTCCTAAGTAAACAATTGAAGAAAAACAGACTGCAGGAAAACAAAACCAGACGGGTTTCATAGAACAATCAGTGGAATGGATTTTTAAAAAATGGTGTCAAGATAACAAGGTTGCAAAATTCCAGTAATTTGGAAACTTAATGGGAATTATGGCACACAGATGAAAAGAAGAGTCATATGTTGAGGAAGCAAATATGTTAACATTACCTAAAATGTCCAATTAATTCCCCTTAAATCCTGCAAATTTCTGTAATATTCCAACATGGAATGCTTTCAAAATTCCCCAGCTTTGCAACTCTACTAGTAACTTAAAGTGTGATCAGATTAGCCAAAAAAATGTAAGAAAGCAACACACACAGTGTGGTGGATTTGTAGAACGTTGCAGAATGACCCAGTTTTGCAGAAATCTACTGCGTTTTCTGTGGGGTTCTGGGGATGCATGTACCAAGGGCCTACAAATAAATAAACATAGAAAGTAGGTTAAATTACCCACATATGAAAGAGAGGTACAAAGGAAAAAAGAAAACAATGATACTCTGGAGAATAAAGTAGCTCCATCAGATGTTGAGAACTTCCTTTTAAGTTAACGTATCTGCCACAGTGGCTCCAGCCCAACTAACTGTGAGCACCAGGCTGGTTGCCCTCACCCCTGAACAGATCACAGCTCAACTTGTTTTGACAGCTGATAAAGGCCGATTAAAGCCTACAGGCAGAGTTTTCACAGGTCTTGGCCTGCATGTTATCAAGAAGCAATTGTTTTTGTGATGGATTTCACTTTGCATTAATTATAGTAAATCTGACAGGCCATAAAACAGCATATGACTTCAAAGAAACATAAGAAAGATTAACGGCAAGCAAGTTTTCATGTAATGATTCCTCAAGCATGCTCTGTGATCCATATTTAAGCAGGATCCCATAACGTTAAAATACGTTAAAACTGCAATCAGTAACGTCTGCTTCTCTACATCTCTGTAACATAAAATTGCAGGTATCTTTACATACTTTTCCTTTATGTTTGCTGGAATCAAATAAATCCAAACTCAACAATTCCCAGGAAATCGAACCCGACAGACGCAGCGAATCAGGGAAAGGTAAGAAGACTGAGAACACTGATCTGTCATGCTCTTAAATAAATAGCTGATTTTTGATAATTTTTAACTTAAAGTTATGGATCACAGACTTAATATAGAAATCAATGAAATGAAGAGGTAGCTACTGCTAGCAAAGCTAGGTAAAGAGACGCCACCAAATTCTTTATTCTACAGGGAAACTAACATCAGCACAAGCTAAAAATGATTATAAACAGGCCTACAAATCAGAATGTATTTTCCGAAAAAAGACGCAGGGAAACAGCTTTCACCACAGACGAAAGGAGGAAGGAAAAAATACAAGAATGTTGTTGACAGAAAATCTTTTCCATGCAGCGTTTGACATGATCAAACGAATTCTAAATCTGGATGTTTAAATATTAGGCCATTACGTTCCTTTGACATCGCCCGGCACTGAACTGTCAGACGCAGATTAAAGACAACTTGCTCTGTTGGACACCAAATCAATCCGGCATAATAAGTAAACATGCTTTAAACAGACGGAAAACATCATTAGCTCTGGTGATAATGTCCCATATTCTGAATCGACAGAGTAAGAGAGATCCAAAAGCAGCACATGGAGCAGTCGGAAGCAAAAATATGGCCGTCGGTAAACAGATGAACAGAACGGGCCTGTAGGGGGTGAAACTGGAAAGTCTCCACACATTATAAAAGTGAGCCAGGCTTCCTGGACACCTTGGCAGGCGGACAAGAGCAAAACGAATTGTAAAACAGACCTTAGACAAAAGCACAATCAATTACACAGTCTGTGACGTCTGGAGGCTTCTACTCATACGCGTCTATTCTGAATGAAGAAATGTGTGAAGACTGCAAATGCAGAATCATTCGTGCTGTGAGGGAGTAACTCTGTGCTATCATTAAAAGCTTGGGCGTCTGTCTGAATGCATCAGCACAGGGATGGCGGCCAAAGAATCATTCACTGGAACACTAAACAGTTTGGATCTGATTCATCACTGTTTTGGCATTATATTTGCAGGCAACCTCCAGGAGGAAACGGATTACGTATGTTTTAGCATGAGTGTTTCAAAGGGATTTCAATATAGAAAACAGAATATTTGCTAGATTTTAAAAGTTATACTATTTCTAACTCTAAGTCACATGGATGAGCAGATAATCAGTCGGGCAGGCGCTGAACCAAACAGCATAAGGTCTTCACAACCCCCTCCTCATTTTTCTCTTCTGCTCTGACCTGGTTCCAAAGAGAAGACAGCCTCAGCCAACATGAGGGAACTGAGCTTTTAAAACAGGAAGTCATAAGAAATCAGGGGTTAGACAAACACAAAACTGACATCATTTGGCATTTGGCAGACGCTTTTATCCAAAGCGACTTACAGTACATTCAAGTTATACAATATATCAGTACATGTGCTCCCTGGGAATCAACCCCACAACCTTTTGCGCTGCTAACGCAGTGCTCTACCAACTAAGCTACAGGAACACATTTTATTTGTTGCAGGTTGATTTTCCCCAAAAACGTAAAAAAAATCCAGCATTGTTAATCAGTTCTGTGACCTGACAACACAAAATTAGCTTAACCAATTGTGCGAGTTTGAGACTAGGCCATCCGCAGAAATGACATCCCTCACCTTTAAACCTCAGCATATCCAGAAAACCTTCTGGAGGACCTTGGGGTGTTTCCTCTAAATGCATCTGTTAGGGGTCTGTGCCATAAAACCAATAATGATGATGTTAACAGATCTTGCTGGGCCATCTGCCACACAGAGAACAGACGTTTGCCACTGTCCCCTGAGAGCCAAACACACAAAGCATTTGATATAGACAATGAAAGTACAGTAGCACCTCTGAGCCAAATGTCCACTATTCATCAGAACAGTTGAATAACCTAAAACATATTGAGAATGATGACCAGCCACATGGTCCAAACATCATAAAACATAACAAGTGTGTCAACAGTGAAGTCTGATTCGTCTGATGAGTGAATCAATCAGTCAAAGGGCCTTTATACTAGAAGGACAACTGGTGCACCAGGAAACGGTCTTCACAAAAGGCTAAGACGTTTGAACGGGTTTTAACCAAAACCTTGCCTAACCCTTACCCTGTTTTTAAATGGCTTAAAAAAAACGCAACCACAGCCCTTAAATACTTAAAGGCCAATAAGCAGAGGATGAATAAAGGGGTCAACCTACATCTTGTTCCCACCTCTGAGGTCCTGGGGTGGAACAACGGACAATCTTAAAACCGTTCAACTGGATAATGCCACACAAAAAGGGAGGTGTGTGAATGAATACAATGAGTCCATCAACCCCTACAGCATCTTCAGGGCGAGCAAAAACAGGGTCAGTGGCCATATGCAAATCACAGCCTGTATAAGAGGAGAGGAGTGGCACCAGCTGTCAGACCTTTCTCACCTCCTACATCATCATCACATTGTCGGGTTCAGGAATATGGCTGCCCGACATCCAGATCTCTGAACTGGGAATCTGGACAAAAAAATGTGCTGGGAAACCACAGACAGATGTTCTGCATTTTAAAAACGATGACGGTAATATTTCTCACGAGGTTTGCATGCACAAAACAAGAACTTAAAACGTTGGACTTTTTCTAGATTATGAAGGAAATTCCGATCATGCCAAAACAACAAACACATCGACCCTTATCCCATATAACCGTATGTGAACATGGTCCCACCACATGACGTTCAAGGGTGATTATATTTTGCATTACACTGGACCGGACCGGACCACAGATGTGCCCATCTGAAAGCTGAGGGAAACCGAAGAGCTCAAACAAAAGTTATTTTCATATTCCTTCTCAAATCTCTGCACTGTGCACTACCATATGCTTTTATTAAATGGGACAAGAAACAAACCCTGGATCCTTGGGATAAAGTTATAAGATACGGGTCAAAAAAGTGTAATAAGTATAAAGTTAATGAAAGTGTCCTGTTGCATTTACTGATCCGCTATATTGGCTTATACACTCGGGCTGTGTCTCAAAACGTAGTGAGCGGCCTACATAGACAGCATTTCTGAGCATCAAGGGCGTTTTACTCGAGAACCAACCAAATCATTCAGTTATGCTTTGGACTGTATTTTTTAATTCATAATTATGCATTAATAATTTAATACTAAAAAAAGTATTTTGATATTAACAAACGACGGCCACTACAAACATGTTGTCTATGTAGACAGCTCGCACGGTTATTAAAACAGTTATCAGATGCAGAACAGTCTAATACGTGAAGTTCCCGATCTTTATTTTAACATGTTTACAACATGTATGTTTACAACATGTATGTTTACAACATGAATGTTTACAACAAAGCCGATGTTTGCATTTTATATAAAACAACAGATCGTTTAACAGCGTAACAAAACGGCGACCTGAAAAGCCAAACGGCTCAATAAAACAAACTCGAAACCATCACACATTGATTCGTTTGAGAGATTTGATCATATTTCATCTGCTTTAAAACGCAAAAGTCGCAGTTTCGATGTCAAATCAGGCTAGGCTGCAAACAAAGCTACTTACTCGAGGTAAGCCCAGCGCACACGCTCCCGATCCGTCCCGTTTTCCTCCTTTTATCGCGATATCATCGCTATTTGTTCATTTGAGTGAGATTTAATAGATGGATTTGTACCAGCCGGTTCGGTGTCGGTCGGGGTGATCATGACCCAGTCTGAGCTCCCACAGACGGGGAAGTAACCAGCGCTGTGTTGTTGTGGAGCGGATGAATCAAAGAGACGCGGAAAATCCGTCACGGCGAACAGCGTGAGGGAACAAAGAGCCACAGCGCCGCCCGGTGGACGAGAGCGGAACTGCAGCCGCTGCTGAAACGGAGGACAAAGTCTGTTTTGTAAACCTGAATACCTGCAAAACCTTACCGTGCAAGCCTATAAAACTATTATTTTATGCGTTTTAATATATCGTATTTAAATAATAATAATAATAATAACTATGCGTGTGTGTTTACTTTTAATGCATAGAAATGAAGCCTGTGTGTTCAAGTAGTTTAAGGATTGTAATGCTTGTATAACACAGGAGAGAGATTGAATCAATTTTTTCTAATCTCCCTGACTTTGTAAGATGATGAATTAAAGTATGCATGAATCGTGCTGTGTGCAATCCAGTTTGTAATGGTTTCCATTGCTTTTAATAGCGTTGTGTCTGCAGCATGTGTAAGGCAGGTGTATTTTGTTATTCTGTATAGTCACTTCTGCAGATACTGCTGGCTTGTGTATTCGTTCTCTAAGCAGGGAAGTGAGTTTAGTATTACTGGACAGAAGCGTCCAAATTCATGTAACGTAAGTCACCAATGGTACCATGTTATTAGAACTAGTTTTTATTTCTTAAAGGCATGCAATGTAAATGGTTAACCTTACTTTAATAATTACTCTAAGATGCACTATTGGTGCATGTGACTCTCCATTCTGCATGTGTGCCTTAGTTCATTATGTCAAATTTTTACTAAAAACCTTTAATTCAGGAGGCAGGAAGAGTCAGCCTTATTGTTCTGTTTGTACATCTGTTTGTAAGAATTTTCAACAATGGCAAAATTATTTAAAAAGAAAATTAATTAAAAAGAAGGCACAGCATAAATACTGTGGTCCCGTAGTTCAACAGGCAGAAACATCTTGCAACTATAGGTCACGAGTTCAATTCTCAGGAAACAGTGTGTGCATATTACATTAGGTTTAAGCATTTATCAGACGCTTTTTTTATCCAAACCAACTTACAATGTAAAGAAAACAATGAAGGGATAAAAATGCATGACAAAATGTATACATTGAATGTGCTGTAAGTTACCAAATCAAGAAATGTAAATACAATGTAAATACAAGTTGGTAGAACATTGTGTTAGCAGCGCAAAGGTTGTGGGTTCGATTCCCAGGGGAACACATGTACTGGATAATATGTATAACCTGAATGTAAGTCGCTTTGCATCTGTCAGATGCATAAATGTAAATGCCCAAAAGGAAGGAGCCGAAGCCACACTTTACAGTTTTCTTTTATTTAGACAACCCAAATAAAAGGCACATAAAACACTGCGCAATGTGTTTACATAATTATCTTGACATACGTTTACAAAAATGTCGGAATGTTTTACTTTCTTCTAACCGGAAAAGCCTAGTATTCATATATACAAAATTACCAATGTTAATTTTCTAATACAAAAAATCTTATAAAAGGTTATTTTACTTGTGTTTTTCTTGCATGTTCTATCATATCTACCACGTTCTCTGAGCTAACTGGTTTTTGTACAAAGATATACATTCATTGGCGTTTACATGGGTTTGCCAATTCAACAAAACAAGACATGAAACAACGGACTGGACTCATTTTTAACTCTCCAATCCAACACAGAACCCCATTCAAACAAACGTGTTCTTTAAAAGATACTGAGGCATAAGGAGAATACTTTGTAGGATTAAAAAACAAATAAGTCCATCGTTTCTCAGACATGACAACTTGATATTTCATAAGCAAAATAGATTCTAATATCTCCACACACATTTGGTAAACAGTTAAACTGCAGTTTGCCGCCCAGGCAGGTTCCATTGCCGAGCGTTGCCAGCCAGAGAAGAACGATGCGCTTCACTGTGGCGAATTCACACATGCAGTTCAGGCACGGAAGTGACGCCATCGTGGAGGGACAGACATTAATCACAAGCACAATTAAAACCTTTTTTGCGTTTTGTGTAGTGTCTTCAGTCAATTCAGTCTCGGCTAAAATAAAATGCCTCTACCAAACAAGGCAAAATTTAAACAAAAAATAAAAAAAGTAAATTGTTTCTCAGGCCATTGAGTGATTTCAGATTTAAGTCCTACATGTAAGACCGTGTAATGCTAACTTAAGACCACAAACCTCTTGTTACCAGGTCAACACTGTTAGAGGAGGTTGATAAACACTTGTGGGGGGATTGGGTCAGTTAATACAAACTAAACTTAATGCCCAGACAGTGGTAGCTATGACATCATTATTAGTATTATCACATTCAGCTGTTTTTACTCTTGGTTTGGGAATCATTTATAATCACATATTCTCAACACAGCCCCACACCACAGGGCATCACATGACAGCATATTTGTATCAGTTGTACCACATAATAAAAATCAAAAATGGGAAGAAATCAAATAACAAAAGTTACTTCGGGTGTATCTGCTATTCTGTCATTTACTCAACTTCACACTGATTCAAACCCATGTGATTTTCTTCCATTAGACTGTACTGGTTATTTTTCTCTCGGTAATTGCAATGCATGGAGACGGAGGTGTTCGGTTAAGTTAAAACGGATACAGAAGCACCATAACAGTATTCAGTGTCTTCTGTAGTCACATGACAGTTGTGTGTGGAGCAAAATGTAAGACGATATTTACTGATAAATCGATATTTACTGTAAATCGATATTTACTGTAAATCAAGTGGAGCTGTTAGAAGCGGTGACTAGCATTATAACTTTCATTATTGGTCTGTTTCTCAAAAAAAGCTGTTTCAAGAAGACGTCAAGCATGAGCTTCTAAGCTACTTGTGTTACCGAATAAGAAAGTCATGCGTGTTTGTGACTTAAACATAAATAAACATCAATGTCCAAATATTTCGATTCTCTTTCTTTAATTGCTAAAAAAAATTATTAATCTAAAATTATTTTTAACAGGGCTGAAAGATGACTGCCAAGATGAAAACCCTGAAAATTTGAAGGCAGTTTTGGTTTTTTCTGTAACCGGAGTAAATGAACAAACAAGAGAGGCTGTGGTAATGTTTTGCTCCTGTGATGGCTGACCATGTCAAGCACCCTGACCCCTAAGCTACTTCTCAGTTTTCAGCAATAAAGGGAAAATATTTAGTGTGTTTATTAGTTCTGAAGAATATCAAGTGTAATTATGTCCGCTACACAGTCAGTCAGGACCCCCAAAATTCCTGAGCAAACTGTCCTTGGGAAAGCCCTCATTCTTCAGCGAGGAAGAGGAGAGAGGAAGGTAACAAAACTAAATGCTTTTAAGATAATAGTAAAGATACAAATTAACTTTTCAGTGTTGAAGTCGGCCACTTGGTGACCAGGCATCTATATGAAGAGTTTAACAACCAACACTCAAATCGTTTGTTCTAAAATAATACTGCCGTTAAAATATTGCCAAAGAAATGCGTGTTCAGTGCAAGATTTTATCAGATTGTTACTGTAACTGTCCAACCCCACTAAGCAGAATAATGTCCCAGCTATCGAAAAAGAATAATGTAATTATTCTACAATCAGGAATGACCAACTCCAAAGATTACCTATAAAGAATAATAATTATAATAAAAATAAAAACACAGCTACAGATTAAAGGCTTACAATGAGAGGCCTTTTTCCAATTTCCTTTTCCTCATTCGTATAGTATTCTCAAAATGAAAAACCCTTTCATCTTCCATAAAATGGAAGCCATTGTCCCTTTTGTTGTACATGACTCGTAAAAATGCATAAAACTATGAAATACTGATAAGCAAGCTAATGTAACAAAAATAAATCATCACAGTTAATATATGCCAAAGTCCTTTAACCGTTAATACTAACCAACATACACCATCTGAAGGGGCAATTCGCTCCACTTCAAACAGACGACAGGCAAGGATTTTCTGGCACTAGAAAAGTGAAAAAAAATCACCAAACATACAGCATCAGTCTTCCACTCCATGCAATAGCTATTCTGTTGCTGTCCTCACTAACTCTAATCAACCTGGATCTGCTTATCCTTCAACCACCTGAAGGAGCAAAGTGCCAGCTAACTTTTCCAATTTCCGTTTGTCCGTTAACGATTTCCATACATCCGTGTTGCAGCAGACATTTACATTCCCAATACTCACCATTTCTCCGGGATCTTTTCCCTTAAGGCCGGAGAGGAAGACTGAAACAGGAGACTTTAGGTTTACGGGGAGCAATAGAGGGGCGGGGCTTTCAGGGTGAGGTTGGTGGCGGGGCTCAGTTCTACCAGGGCGGGGAGGAAGGCAGAACCTGTGAGAGGAACGGCATGCTTTCCATAGGTCTCATGGCGATGTTGAGGGGGCCGGTGATGTTCATGGACATGGGCGAGGTGATGGCGACGGGATGGGCGATGTTCATGGGTGCCGTAGCGGGGATGTTGACGGAGGCGATGTTGACCGGAGCGGTGATGGTGACCGGGTGCTGCAGGTTGACGTGGGAGGTGATGTTGACCGTGTTGGTGGCGATGTTCATCTGGGCAGCGATGGTGACAGGGTTGCTGGCGGAGACGCGGTTCATCACCGTAGTGTTGGATGCGGTAGAAGCTGCGACTGGTGTGGCTGAGGCAGAGTTGCACACATTGTTAGAGTCTGGGGAAGAAAGCGAGCAGAAAGATTACATAAGTTAAGACATTTTAACATTTTAGTTAAGACATTTTAGACACTTTAAGGTAGTTACGACTTTAGTTTGTAGACACTGGACTAATTAAGACACTTTAAACCAGTTAAGGTACCTTAGACACTTAATAAATTAGACACAATTATTTACGAATTATTTATCGTAGTTAAACTAGTTAATGCAGCATAGACTAGTTGAAATAGTATCTATAAATAGTTGAATTAGACTTCAGCTAAAACATTTTAGAATAGTTAAGTCTTTAATTAAAGCATTTTAGACTACTTATACCAGTTAGGACTTTAACTAGATATGTTATCATAGCAGACTGGTAAAGAAGTTCATTGTCTTCTTTTACTCAACACTACATTTGTCAATGTACACAAGCATTTAATCAAAAATGATCAAAACAAGCTGCGAATTTCACATAAAAAGCTGCTGTCATGATCATATATTTGTCAGATCTGTGTGGTGCAGGCCAAGACAAGGAGGTGGAGCAGAACAAGGGAAGGCCTGAGTTGTACCTTTGTTGCAGGGCGAGGGGAAGCTGGTCTGCCCATGGGTCTTGAGGTGGCTGGTGATGTACGCAGCACTCAGCATCTTCCCGCAGATGTTGCAGGTGACTTTGCCCTCATGTCGTATCATGTGCGAGCGCAGACGGTCTTTGGTGGCGAAGGCCGACGTGCAGGCCTGTAGAGACAAATCAACAGTGCGTGAGTAAGACACAGGAAGTTCAACTGAGTAACCAGGGAAATGATACACAACCTTACCGTTACTTGGCATTTAAAAGGTCTTTCTGTGGAGTGAACGTGCTTGACATGACAGCTTAGATGATCCGGCCTGTTGGAAGGAAAGATAAATACAGTACAAATCATTTTACTGTAAACCAGAGAAATGCTAAAATACACATTTTTGTTATCAGTTGCAGGCAAAATTCATAATATTCTCGTAATATTTTGTAATATATTACTCGTAGTATTTTCTGCTTTTTTTATTCAGATTTCTTGGGAAGTTTTGAAAACCGAATCTCATTGCTCCCTGGGTGGTTTTATTTATTTGGACATTTAAGTAAACAATCTTTGCTAATCGCTCTCCAAGCCTGCATTAGCAAGACTGTAATAATGAAAATAAATCCTTCACTTTGGCATCAGAATGAGGCTGGATGGTCAATTATTCTGCAACTTGCTCTCAAGTCATGTAAATTACCAGCTAGCTAAACATAGAATCTCTCATCAATTGCTCTACCCACCGAGAGAAGCCCTTCCCACAAACGGAGCAGATATAGGGCTTGTGCACGCCGCCGTCATGCGAACGAACGTGGTAGGTCATGCGATCCTTCCTCTTGAAGCGCTGGTGACAGATGGGGCACTCGAAGGGTTTCTCGTCCGAGTGCGAGAGCTTGTGTCGGTTGAGGTGGTAGACGTCTCGGAAGGCTTTGCCACACATCTCACAGCCGTGGTTCTTCTTCACCGGTTTGGGGGGCTTCTTAGGCACGGCCGGCTGCTGGGGCAAGGCCGACATCACGCCCGCCGCTGTGGTCGCGGAGGTCGTTGCCGTGGTAAGGATCCCGGCCACCGTGGAAACGTAAGAGGGGTTGCCGTTGTTGTCGCGTGGCACAGTGGAGATCAGAGGCACCATGGTGGGCGCTGTGGTTGTCTTCTTGGGCCGTGACACCATCTTGATGCCCGTGTGACAGGACTCATGTCGCCGCAGGTGGTAGCTGTCCCGGAAGGCCTTGTTGCAGTAGCCGCATATGAAGGGCGTTTTCGACTTGGGCTCCTTCTTTACGACCACCGGCCCACCTCCTCCACCTCCTGCTCCGCCCCCTCCAGCTCCTCCTGTCGCACTAACCATGCTGTCCTTGAGGAGGTCGGCGGCACTGACCGGGGGCTTCTGGTCGAGAGGGATAGGAAGAACCGGCTTCTGATCCTGCGGCTCATTGCCAGAGTTGAGCAGCGGCAGCAGACTGTTCTGACTGACCTGATGCTGGTGGTGGAGGGCTTCATTGGCCTGCTGGAAAAGAGAAGAAAGACTTCTTAACATGTTTTTTGTATTTTTTTTAAGTGACTCAACCTTAACGTTTCATACTGGGTTGTGGTGGTACTTGTGTACTGTTGTAATTAAAAATAAATTAGGATATTGTAATATGTAATTACACAAACACTTTTCACTAAATATTATGTATATAATTTAATTACAATAAAGAACTATTCCACACTATTGCTAGGTCACAATTCCAACATAAAGCCCAGGTTTCAAGACGCTTTTTGGAACCTTCTCAAATCATGCAGGAATCATGGATCTTCTGGATCCTCTGAACTACAGGCTGTCATTAAAGCATGAGGCAATTCAATACAGTTTTCCACTCCAAATATTATACTGATAATTTCTTATGAGAAACTTTTTTGGAAATTTTGGAAAACAATTCTACCAATAACTTGCATTATTATTAATTGTATTCATTTTCAAACACTAATAGGACATCCCGTTCTAAATTACAGAACATTTTCGAGGGAATCTCAAAGGAAAGATGCATTTTAAAGACAGGGTCATTACATAACCCTGATCATTTGCTTTTGAACACATTATGGGAAGTGAACGCGAGAGATGACTCTCACAGCCAGTGCTGCTATTGGACTGTATGAGGTAGACACGACCTCAGCTGAGAGACGGTGTTAAATGTTTCACAAAAATAGAAACTGACTCATTTCCAAGGCATCTGTGAAGCTTGGAAAACAAGAGAAGCCCTGACTGGGATCTAGCAGGGGTACGAGTCAGCTGTTCAACAGTGTAGGATGACTAATGAGATATTGAGAGAGAGAGAAAGCTCTCTGGCAGAATGTGAGAGAGTATGTGTTTATATGATTTAAGAGAACATGGTTAAAACTGTCTAGAATGAAGCAATAAACACAATGTTTTGCATAAATAAGTTTACAAAAGTATTATTTAAAAGTAATTCTTAGTAAATCAAATCCCTGTGTGACTATCAACACTGTAGATTGCGTCAGCGCAAGATGCCAATGTGCAGAAGCGTCCGTCATATTGAAAAAGCCTGCGCTGTTTGCAGAAGATACTGGCAGCTTCCTGCAGCCTGTGAACGTAAATCTACTGCATGTAAAATGATACGAGCCAGTAATGCAAGCAGTTCTTCATGTGACTAGCCTCACAGAACCGAACCTGCCTGACTTTAGGATGATCTGTTCAACCTAAACAGGTTATAGACCTCAGACACTGCAATACACACACGGTGAGACAACATGATCCATGCGGCAGGTATTACATGTGATCTCATGCAGAAATGAAATACATTAGGAAGGAAATACATTCAACTTTTAGCATAAATACATAAAACCACAACACAGAATCAATATAAATGACAGAAAGGAAAGCAATTAGATTATGGTCACATTTTATCTACATATGACACTACGTATGTGAGTGCCTACTTTAGCCGAAACAGGAAAAGACAATCTGCCTCGATTACAAGAATGAGACTGTATTTCACAATAAAGCAATACTCATAATATAACACCGCAGTACAAAGATAACACTCTCCATCCTGTAGCATATCTCGGATGTTTACAGCTAAGAAAATAAATTGTGAGTGGAGGTCGGTAATGACTGGCTCATGAGGGGTGGGGATGTTGGTTTTAGGGGGGTGGTGGGGTAGGGGTGCAGTAGGGAACACAGGGCCTAAAACAAGAGCAGCTGAAAGGCTACACAACTATTAAATTCCCCATTCTGCAGCTGCCTGCATTGTCCCATTGGTCACGGCAACCAGTGGGTGGGGTGGAGGGCGGTCATTTAACAACACAATTGTGCCATGGAGGAAACATACCAGACCCGTACAGTAACGCGACACCTGCGGGGTGAACCTGCCGCCAGCACGGCTGTGGAAATGCTACGCCATGAACATATGGAAACTAATGCTATGCTAATGATATATTTAGACAGATACGCTTGGGACTGTGTACCCAAAACGTTATGCTATGGAGTTAATTCAAATAAAGCTATGGAGTTTGGTTTAAGTCTATGCATTTTCTTCTTTTTTTTAATGGCCTTGCAGACCTCTTAGGAAGTCTTTGTGGGCTTGATTAGATGATGTCTCTCTATAAATATGCAATGAGACTGAACACCGCTGGCTTTATGTGTATTTAAGACTGGCTGATTTGAGCACACATTATCTGCTGGGTTATTGCTATTACCATTAGCACAAACTTCTAAGTGTGTGAGTGTGTATTTGTATTTAAATGAATGTAAGATTGCCATTCAGCCAGATAAAAGCTCAGACCGTGAAGGCAGAACAGCCTGCTGAGTCTTCATGCTGCTTTGATGATTTTGATACAAATTCACATTGAAGGCAGAGGTCATTGTAATCTAAATAATACAGGACACAGAAACGAACCGAAAATACTCAGAAAGGCAAGAATACTGTAAATGCTTTAAAACGCAGATACACACCTGACAACCTCGACTGCAAACAAAACAAGACCAGAGGCAAATCTCAATTGCATTCATTTAAATTGTGATGCCACTGTTAGCCTATGTTTGAATGACAAGGTATATATACATTAATCCACATTGTGTGCGTACATGCACAATGTGGAAAACGTAATCCTCATCACTACAAAAAATTGAAAACTATATACACGTTCTGCATTTCTGTACAAACCATTTTCAGAGGCCAAACTTTGACCGTGATTGGTGAAGACAGCAGAGACAAAGTTAAATCTCTATAAGCCTATTACAGGCGTTCTCACTGCCAAAACATGGAGGAAAACAGCATTAATCTGCCAAAAAAACAACAACAACAAAACATCCACAGCAACACATCTACTCATGTAACCTGTCAAGAAAAACAACAGTAAGCAGAACTCTTTTACTCCGAAGAGAAGCCGATCTGCTGTAGACGGATTAGGAGATGCCTGTTGGGAGCTGGACAATGCGGTGCTCATGAATAACCTCAGACGCCTGCAGAACAATGCGTGACGCGCTAGACCGCCGTCTCATTAGACGCCTCATCACATGGATGAAATCAAGCAGAACAAATCAGTTTTTTTAAAGCAGCTTTTATAAGCCTATAAACCGAAATCACTAATCCATCGGTTATAAAACTGATCAAGGTTTACGAAGGCACAGCTTACCATTTTATGGGACTTTTGAGAAAGCCAGAACTTTAAACAGGCTTTAAACATGGTGGTGGTTTTATCTTCTAAAAGGGGCAGTGACCCCTGCTTGATAATGACAATATCCGGAGCAATGAGTACGTTTACATTTGTTTATGCATGCTGCTCAAATATGGATTATGACCAGTGCATGCAAGGTTTGAGAAGGAAACCATTGCATAATGAACAACAATTCTCACCAAAACACAAAAACTGATGTTGAACTTTATGCAACACCCCAATTTACACTTATTTCACTATTTGTGGCCTAATTGTTTGCATCTATGTACAGTGAAGCCGATACAAGACTTCCTGCCTTCACGGTTAATTCTCAACAACGTGTCTTGAAATAATCTGATTCCATCTTTCTATTTCAAAACAAACGCACTTCGGCAAACTTATTTGGAACAAAGCCCAGATCTTTCAAATGTTTTTTCTCCCCAGAGAACAGGCGAAAGACAGAAAAAGCTTCATTACTCCCTTAATGTCTCGCAGTTTAGTAACAGTTAAGCTAAAGTACATTAGAAAACCTTTAAAGGCATCACATTAGTTTTATGAAAAGGATGCATTCTGTCAATTACTGCCCAAAGCCACGAATTCTCATTTCAATACCAACATAAACGAGAATCCTCATGCATTATTGTATCTCCAACTGCAATGCAATGCAATGCATGGTTCAATATCATTACATACATAAGACCAAGGGTGTCAGTAGTCTGGACACTATGAAGAATAACTCAACATCCAGATGAAGTCTAATGCACTTTTTATTGTTGGAATGAGCAAAAAAACAGTCCACATGCAAGAGATGTTTTCCAGCCTAAACTAACCCACTTCCACCACGTCAACCTGGTGAGCTGTCCACCTTAACCACATCTGTCCACCTTAACCACATCTGTCCACCTTAACCACATCTGTCCACCTTAACAACACTGCAGGGCATCGCGCGCGCGTCGGCGGTCCAAGTCGAGTCGGTCCGCGTGACGTCACGCAGTGCTGTCTAGGTAGGCAGCTCACTAGGTGTTGAAACACAGCCGCTCTCCCCACGTTCCCTCCAATAAAAGTATGCGAGTGAAGCGCGTTGCCAATAAAAAAAATAAGACACAGAAACGGGACATCATCAAACATCCCCCCCCCCAAAAAAAGAAAAAAGAGACGCAAACAGCGCGTTTGTAATTGTGCACGCCAACAAAATCAATGAGCACCGCCAAACGTGTGCACTAAAAGTGCTTAACTCACACCAAACAAGTGAACAACACGAGAAAGCGTGTGGAGACGAGATAAACGAGAAGAAAACGTCTCGTAGTTCACAGCCGGACGTCTGGGAGATGCAGCATTAGCGGCTAACGCGAGCTAGCTTAGCTACCATTGTTTTGACCGCGTTAAAAATCTCAGTTTCGACCTCCGATCCCCTCCCCGTCTCACAGGGCCCGAGCGACTGTCTGCTTCACCCGCCTCTTGGCTCACACGGTGGGCTTACCTGAAATAAAAATGAACTCCAGCTCTGCTCCATTGCAAGCCTTCAAAAATCTGCAGGAAACCTACAAGAAATCTACAACAAAGCAGCTCAACATGGCAGCTGCTACAACTTCCTGTAACCCCGAGGGCCAGAGCGTCTCATCCGATACATGCGCTGCTGCTGCTGAGGATCTGCCGGCGCACTGCATCAGCACACGCGTTTACATCCACGATACGTGCTGTGCTCTCTCATTTAGTTGTGCTTTGTGCGTTTGAAGGACTTCAATCAACTTTTAGGAGAAAGCGAAAGTCATTTGATGCATGCATAAGTCAGAAAGTCATTTGATGCATGCATAAGTCAGAAAGTCATTTGATGCATAAGTCAAAGTCATTTGATGCATAAGTCAGAAAGTCATTTGATGCATAAGTCAGAAAGTCATTTGATGCATAAGTCAGAAAGTCATTTGATGCATAAGTCAGAAAGTCATTTGATGCATGCATAAGTCAGAAAGTCATTTGATGCATAAGTCAGAAAGTCAGATGCATGCATAAGTCAGAAAGTCATTTGATGCATAAGTCAAAGTCATTTGATGCATAAGTCAAAGTCATTAGATGCATAAGTCAAAGTCATTTGATGCATGCATAAGTCAGAAAGTTATTAGATGCATAAGTCAGAAAGTCATTTGATGCATAAGTCAGAAAGTCATTTGATGCATAAGTCAAAGTCATTTGATGCATAAGTCAAAGTCATTTGATGCATAAGTCAGAAAGTCATTTGATGCATAAGTCAGAAAGTCATTTGATGCATAAGTCAGAAAGTCAGATGCATGCATAAGTCAGAAAGTCAGATGCATGCATAAGTCAGAAAGTGATTTGATGCATGCATAAGTCAGAAAGTCAGATGCATGCATAAGTCAGAAAGTGATTTGATGCATGCATAAGTCAGACAGTCAGATGCATACATAATTTGAGAATTCTTCAATAAGTATATGTGTGCATTTTAGGTTCAATGGACATAATTCATTTAGACAACGTTGCTGTTGTATCTGTTTGTTTGTTTACTTATGTTTGTTTGTTTCATTTTCTGTCTGTTGTTTAATGCATACCTTTCTATCTGTCTGTCTGTGTTTGTTTTTTTTTGGTTGCATGTTTGTTAACTTTAAAGTTATAGACGTGGCTTGTATTTTCTTTACCATAACAGTGCACATGTTCTGTTGTAGCCTACACAAATACATATATATATATATATATATATATATATATATATATATATATATATATATATAATCTATTCTGTATTCTTCACTGGCATTCATAGAATTAAACATTTCCCTAAAGCTTGTATTGAAAGCCCTGATTTTCTCAACCTGAGCACAAATCTGTGTTTTCTACAGAACATCAAAACTGAGGTACTTTCAAACTAATGTTACAATCTTGAGCAACACAGATCCCGTCTGTGATTCAAATCCCTCAGTAAAGGAAGTTGACTCAGGGTCTAATCAGGTTATAAGTGATCAGTAATGTTACTTTCAAAGACTCCATTAGTTCTGGTGTTTTGATTAAAAAGGGTAAAACTTTGTGTATATTAAAGTGTGTTTATAAAAGGGCTGTGTTCCAATATATAATCAGGGACCCAGATCTACCATACTGCAATAAAATAGAAGAAAGCTGAGTTTGATATCATTTGTTAGTACTTAGTTCTTTTCACATTGTGACCGATGTGCAAGAGTTCAGCTATTTATTATTTCATTGGCTTTCACATGTTCACAGCAGGCATTGATCAATTGCATTGTTTCTGTGTTCCAGCAGGTTCTTTTGAACAATCTGTTTGACTGTTCAGGGACATTCAGAGAAGTTGCATCCCATTGTATCTTTGTGACATTGTACACTGTGACTCTTTGTCCAGATACAGTGCAATGAGGCTATTGCATGTATGCCTGTGGTCAGCCCGTTGCCCCAAGCTCACTCAGTACAGTCCATTACCGGTGACAGCCTAACATTTTTACAATGCAAATTGTGCATTTGTCAAATCTGTGCCAAAGAAAGACAAGACATCCATAGGTAAGTGTTTTTATCACCTGTTTTACTGGTTTTATAGTTTGACAACCTTCGAGTTTAAAAATGACTTTGAAATGAGTGAGCCATTTTATCGCAAATGTGTCACTGATCAGTAAAATTAGAGGATGTAAATAGGGCTTGAATCATAGCAACATTAAATATGCATTATGATAATGTTTAATTAGCAAGAACAGACATATTGGCAGTATAAATGTAACATTTGTGAAATACACTCATTTCACTAAACATTGGATGATGTAACCCTTCGAAATCTTTTGAGATTGTAACATGACAGAATATCTTTGTGTTTGTCTTGCTGGTCTTCCGTCTTCTGCAGATTAAACAATGGGGGACTGGTCGATTCTGGGCCGCTTTCTAACTGAGGTTCAGAATCACTCGACGGTCATCGGTAAGATTTGGCTAACGGTGCTCCTGATCTTTCGCATACTGCTGGTGACGCTGGTGGGAGATGCTGTGTACAGTGACGAACAATCCAAGTTCACCTGCAACACTCTGCAGCCGGGCTGCAACAATGTCTGTTATGACACTTTCGCCCCTGTCTCGCACCTGCGCTTCTGGGTCTTTCAAATAGTGCTGGTTTCAACACCATCCATCTTCTACATTATATATGTACTGCACAAGATCACCAAAGATGAGAAGTTGGAGACAGAGATGGTTCAGGCAGAGGCCAAAAACCCAGTAAGGAACTATTCTGGGCAGCTGGAAGAAGAGGGTGTAAAACCAGCATATGGAACCCAGGGAGAAGAGTGGGGTGACCAGGATGAAGAGAGTGTGGAACAAAGCTTACTGCAAGATGATTTCGGTGAGGTTGGCAAAGACCCAACCACACTCTCCAGTCAGGTTCTTCTCATCTACATCGTTCATGTGCTGATACGCTCCGTTTTGGAGATCACCTTTCTTGTTGGTCAATATTACCTATTTGGCTTTGAAGTGCCTTATTTGTTCCGTTGCGAAACCTACCCCTGCCCGACGCAGACCGACTGTTTTGTGTCTCGGGCTACAGAAAAGACCATCTTCCTGAATTTCATGTTTAGCATCAGCCTGGGCTGTTTCCTCCTAAACATTGTGGAGCTTCACTACCTTGGCTGGATCTATGTTTTCCGCATGCTATGCGCTGCATGTTTCCTGTGCTGCAGACCAGAGAGGGAACATCATCGTCATCGCAACCCATTGCTGCTGAGGTTAAGACACTCAGTGCGGAGCAGGCTGGTCCTGCAGACTCCTACAACAGTGTTGTCTCAGGAAAAGACTGAGACAGCTTTGCTTTCACATGCTCCAGCCATTTCTTTCAAAACGGACTCAACTCTGGAGTGCATACCAAAGAGAAACCCAGAGGAACTGGAACGCATGAGGCTGAAACTGGCCAACATGGCTAGATGTAGCGGCAAAAAATCCTGGTTATAATGTGTAATAATGTTTTTCATTTCTGTATTGGATACCACAGGTTCATTGCACATTAGGTCTGAAAACAAGCTTTTCCGCAGATCTTGTTTTATTGTGTTATAATATGTCAATTTTGTGTTTATTTCAAATGCTTTTCAGGCTTGATGCAAAATTTTATTCCCTTTTAAGAAGATTAAAAAGCAATCCTTAAATAAGATAATCAACTTTCAAAAATGTTGAAATGTCTATCATAAAATGAATATTGTATATTCATCTCATAATATTATCAAATCTCATAATATTATCAAATATTATAGAATATGCATATAAACGGATACAATTTAAATGTATATTATATCATATTTCCATAATTGTGTGATTACCTGAATGATATTGTTCTGAATGGAACTGTTTTTATTTTCTTTATAACTATGATGCTTGATCAAAAGAAAATGATAAGTACAATTGTGAAAGAAGGGAGTGTAAACTCCTTTCCACACTGAAAATAAATTCTGGGCAAACTGGCAATCTGTGCATAAAAAACTTTCAACTTTTTTGAGTGAATGTTTTTCTTTATGTGCAGTGTAAATTCTGTATATGTACTGCATAGTACAAGTGCACGATTGCTTGAGTTTTCTTTGCACTGCAGACAAAATTGAACGTCATGAGACAGAGTCTGTTTCCTCAGCAAACGTTTAGATTGTAATGCATTTACATTTTATTTCTTGAGACATTGAAATTGTAAAGTAAATATATTTTAAGATGAACTGCTCTTTGATCTTATAGTATTCTTTGTTTTGAGAATTCGGGATATAGTAGTAACATTTTCGTCCATCTCTCAAATTCATTACTTACAACAATATATTCCATCTTCAATACATGTAGCATATGCAGACAATAAATCATAATTTATTTTAAATGTAGTTTTATGAAAAAGAGAAAAACTTAAACATTAAAGAAAAATAATAAAAAATATTAATTTTCATATTGCCCTGAATTTAAATTCACTAACAGCAGGAGCTGACCTCTTCAGCCATTGATTTCTCTCCTCCAGGCCACAAGGGGGCACTGTTAATCTTGGATCCCACTTTAACAGTTTCATTCTGGACGTTTTCTGTCCCAAGCCTCTTTTTGATTTCAGAGGCCATTGTTAAAAAGGCTTTCTCTACATTGTTTGCATTCTTGGCACTTGTCTCCAGGAATGGAATTTTGAGCGATTCGGCAAATTCCTAAAACGAGTAGATTAAACAGAAAACAGGATTATATCCTTGATGCACCAACCATGTACCACAGACTGTACTGTTTTAAGCAGACCTACCTTTGCTGTGGTAAAGTCCACCACCTTTTTTGAGACAAGATCACTCTTGTTTCCTACTAGCAACTTGGAGACGCTTTCGCAGGCGAAACGATCAATTTCTTCTAACCATTGCTTCACGTTGTTGAAGGACTCCTGTAGATACGATGTATTTGATTAAGCAAATATAAACAAGCAAGAAATAGTGCAATATAGACTATTCTGTAATATACAAAGGTGTTACCTGTTCAGTGACATCATAGACGATTATAATTCCATGGGCTCCTCGATAATAACTGGATGTTATGGTGCGAAATCGCTCCTGTCCTGCTGTGTCCCACTTCATAGCAGGGAAACAACATAGAAAATACAGAGAAATACAGAGATCATATGCAGTACCCACAATACCCTTGAGCCAGACACTTATGGCCTATTTGTTCCTGTGGGACCAGCACTAATTGGTCTATTGGTCATTTTGGATAAAGCTTTCAGTTACTTTTCAATTACTGTCATGGTTCTGTTCCACAGGTCCTCTAGTCTATACATAACTACAGTATTATTACAATTATGAGGTCGCACAAACAGCCTCAGAATGCAAAGTCAAAGATTTGACATATTTACTCACAATCTGCAGCTTGACAGTCTTCCCCTCCATTTCAATAGTTCTGATTTTGAAATCTACTCCAATAGTGCTGATGTAGCTCTCTGTATAGGTGTCATCCTGTTGGAAAAATTGTGTCATCAACAAAAAGTCCTTCCCTATCATGTCCAACTCATTAAAGAAATTTAAATGACATTTTCTGCTTTGAAATGATTTTATATGCACAGACATACAAATCAATATTTGTCAATAAAACTAATGTTAAGCATTTACCCAGCTAACAGGGAACGTTCTCAGAACATTGGCTAACATTCTCGAACAAGCGCTCTTATTTAACTTTTTTAACTTATCAAAAACATTATTCTTAAGTTGTTGGTGGAACATTTTAAAAATGTTACCAAGCAAAAACATTAACACGATGTCTAAAAAACTGGATGAAAAATACATTTTCCTAAATTTTCCTAGAACTTTTAAAATTGTAGGTTTTTTTGTTCCCTAATGGAAATTTCTTACAACCTTGAATTGTTAGCTGTGTAAAAATAAGCCTTTAACTAAAGACTTTTAAGTAAAGTGTCTTGACTGGTATCATCTTTGTTTTGATTGACGATGTGTTTCATATTATCTAGTGGTAACAGCAGGCCTCAACGACATTAAAACAGAGACGTTTGGCTTACAGCAAAGCGCAGGAGTAAACATGACTTTCCCACACCAGAGTCTCCGATCAGCAGCAACTTAAACAGATAGTCACTGAGGATGCAAAAATGTTTCACATTTAACACATTATGCCTCATTAATATCGATGCTACAAAGAAAATGGTGTCACAATATAGTAAACAAGCACTCTTCAGAGGCAAAACTACTCACTACTCAGGGTTCATCCTCAATGTTTTTGATGGCAGGATGGATGCTGTACAAAATGTGTTCTGCTAGGTTGTTTCCTTTAAAATGCAAAAAGCAACAACAGTGTCAGTAGTGAACCCAGATACATCGCCATCATTTATTCAAACCCTGATCAGCTTACAAAGTGGCCAATACCTGTTTGTTAAAGTGGCAGCCCTGCAGTGTGACAGATGTCTAATGTTAAAGGAAGGTTTGGAGATATTCAATTATATGTGAAATACATGACTTGCAAACATCCACTACAGAAGGTTATTGTATAGTGTACTGGTATGGGATTTGTGAGACCAAGTTAGATTTTCTTTCCCGAATTCCTCTCTGGGATCAGATATCCTACAAAATGGCATCCCTAAATATGACCAACAAGTAAGACCCATTTTCAACAATGAATATACACCTAAACCAATGAATACAGACCTAGTGATTACTAATAATCATAATACAATCAATTACTATTAATAACATTAACTGCAGAGGTAGACAGTGTTGTTTGTTTGCAACATGTTAAAATAAGAAAGTTGAAGGATTTAGTTAGAGAGCATTTCATTTTGCTTAATAATGGCCAACTATTAACACTAGAGGTCGCTAAAGAACCAACAGAATCTCACCTTTGACTTTTAACTTTAAAATATACTTTTTTCAATTTTTACTTTTACTTCAATTATCTTAAATTTTGTAAAGTAACAAATATGACAAAACTAATTACACGCAACAGTGAATATCATATATTTCATTTTATTACAACCTTTTTTTGCTTGAAAGGCAAAAACTAAGAAAACAAAACTAGGATAAAAACAATCTGAACAAAACAAGCCATAATTTCATTCAGACAAATGTTGATGTTATTCAGCATTGTTATTATTGTTATTAATAGGCGTTTTGATTTTTTTCCTTTGTTTTAATAGAAAGTTTGCATATGATAATTGTTGTGCTGTTTAAAGCATTTGATCCTTTAATAAATCAAACAGTGACAAAACGAAACACAACAGGGCCAAGAGGACCAAGAGGAGCAATTAATGTGTTCCCTGGACTCTAATACACCCAAGAGCTCGAGAGAGATACTAAAACAGAAATGAACAGAGATAGTGTATTGTTTTTCTTCTAATACACACAAAGCTCAGGAGATCATCACCTCCGAGAAACAACTTCAGTTTTTACAGTTATATCCGTACTGTTTCCTCACTGCTCCTGTCTTTCTATCTTACTGTGCAAACAAAAACTTTATTCTTCATCTTGTCAGATTGACTGCTTCAATTAAATACAATGTCGGTATTCAATTCATGCCCTTGACTGGTCTCCACAGCCTCCATCGGCCTAACTCAGCTGTCCCCTGACCAATGTTTAGGTCTTAATTAATGTTTCCTCTTTGCTCTTAAGTCCCAGTACGGTCATTCACCTTTATGGCAAAATCGAAAAGATCTTTTGAGTGTCAATAATATAGAACAACCCAATACTGCACATGCTGTGTTTCACAATAATCGGACAAACACAAATCAGGTTTAGGAGCTCTGGAATTCCTATGGATTACAGTTATGGATAGATGTTATGTAGGATAGTACAACCAGGATAAGGAAATGATGAGGCCTTAGATATGTCACAGAAATATCCGTATATGTCCATATATGAACGCAAACACACACATATAATGTATATACAGTATATGCATACATATGCATATAAAATACACAAATACACATTTTACTATTTGTTCCAGACATGTAATATAAAGTATATGTACAAACACAAAGTTTTTACAGTCTAATATTATGTAATCAAGTTGTACACAGCAATATAATGTATATCCTTTACATTCACATGTGACAACTGGCTATGTTGTAGTTTCCTTTGAATTCATGCTGCACATCTTGTTGACCATGTTCATGTTTTTGTTTGTGATTCATAGATGCTAGTAAACAAATCCCCAAAGTTTTATTAGCATCATCATTCATTAGAGTATTGAATCGCCTCAGCCGGTGAGTTTACTGGAAGCAAGAGGGGTTAATTATCGAAAGGATTTTACATGTGACTAAACAAAAACTGATGCCATTAACAGAATTTCCCTCAGGTCTCATCAATCAGATTTTACAAGACAAGATGATGAAATGGTCTGATGTATGTCTCAAAGGTGTGAAACACGCATAGCCGTTTCATACTGTATTCAGTACTGTTTCATATTATTCATGTTTGTAACAACCTTGCATATTAAATATTATAATCTCGAGTGTTGATTCCATACGCAAAGTCTTTTTTCTTTATTTCGGATAGCTGTATTTTTTTCAGTCTGAAAGAAGAATGCATTTGAAAAGATTTTTACTTGGATAAGACTTTTAATTGCTCAGTAAGTTGTAAACTATAGAGTGAACTGAAACTGGACTTTCTTAGAGTTCCTAGAATAATGACCATTAAAACAGTATTTTAGTTCATGTATATACTGAATAAAATGATGTTCTGCTTATAAGTACTAATTCTAATGACACAGTCTATACAATGCCTGTGTTTCTGTTACTGGTCATAGGCCAGAGTGCCTGTCTGGGGTGTTTCTGGTTAACTAAAAAGGCAAACAAAGCTATAAACATGTCTGATGTCCTGATATCCTGTAGCTTTATCCCACAGCTTTGCTTCTGCCCCCTGCTGTTGACATACCCTTGACCCGTCCGTGGCCTTAATGAGTCTTGAAGGGTTAATACCTTATGATGATGTCATCAAGAGCTATATAAAACGTAAGTGTTTCACTGTCCTTGATGACTTCTCATTGTTGGTGACAACACAAACTATAAACTGTCTTAATGTACGAGGTAAGTGATATTAAACAATTGTTCTGACTATGGTTTAAAATTATTTTTATATTCATATAGAAGTAAAAAAATGATACGAGTATCAAGACTTCTCCCTCTTTTATGCAGATTCCAGAGCCGTAATGGAGAACTTATCCATCATAGTGAGATTTGAAATGACTCTGGATCCGTTTTCCATCCCTCCAGGATTCAAATATCCCATATTTTTCATCGGCCTCTTCATCTACATGTTTTGTGCTTTTTGTAACGTAACACTGTTGCTCCTTATAATGCTGGAGCAAAGTCTCCACAAGCCGATGTATTTCATTCTCTTCAGCCTTCCTCTCAATGATCTTGTTGGAATCACATCTATGTTCCCCAAGGTTCTCTCTGACATTGTGACAGAAAGCCGTTACACATACTACCCCCTCTGTGTGCTCCAGGGCTTCTTGCTCCACATGTATGGAGGTGCCGTTTTGTTTGTCCTGGCTGCCATGGCTTTTGATCGCTACGTTGCCATTTGCATGCCTCTGCGATACAATGCTATCATGACACCGAAGGCTGTGATAGGAATTGTGGCTCTGGTTTGGGGTCTTGACCTTTTTTTCATTCTTCTATTGTTCTCCTTGCAGGGAATGCATTCCAGATGCAGATCTCATATTCTGAATGTATTTTGTGATAACCCCTCTCTCCTTAAGCTCACCTGTAGCAATACTATCATTAATAACATCATAGGCTTATTCAACACTGCCGTAATGCAGATTATAAGTGTTTCTATTCAAGCTTTTTCTTATGTGAAAATATTGATCACATGTTTGGCTACAAGCAGGTCTGAAGCGAAGATTAAAGCCATCAACACCTGCGTGGCTCAGCTGATCATCTTTATCATTTATGAAATTGTTATGACTTTCTATGTACTGTCACACAGGTTCTCAAACGTTAACTCAAATCTGCAAAAGATTATGGGCATGCTCATCTTTTTAGTGTCCCCTGTTTTAAATCCAATTGTTTATGGACTCAACAGCCAAGAAATTCGAAAACATCTGCTGAAAGTCCTTAAAAGAAAAACCTCCAGTTTTTAGGTTGCAAATTTGAATATTAATGTATATTTGTATATATATATATATATATATGTATATATTATATGCCCTGATTGGTTATATGATATATATATACATAGGGTTACTTGAATATTACTAATGCAGGGAGTTATGTATTTGTGAATGCAGGGAGTTATGTATTGTGAATAAAACATCATAATGCAAAAAGATTTCTTTCATTTTTTAAGGCAGAGACGGATGTCACAAAAATGATAAAAAAATGATGATTGTCCAGAAAGTTTTGTTCACACCTCTGCACCCCCTCTGCTGGTTCTTTGTGTTCATTCCCATGTCGTATTCATTCCCCATAATCCTCCACCATGACATCTATTTCCAAATGTGTGTGGAAACGTGTACATGCATGGGTTTTAACGACAAAGCAGACTTACAATTGAGATGAAAATGAGGAATTAAAATATCCAACATGAACCTGTGTGGACCTTATACTCTCTGCAGAATAATTAGCTCACCTTCTCTGTCCCTTGACCAACACTGGCTTCAACTGGTCCCCTCCCTGCAGGGTCACTGTTTAATGGCTGTAATCTAATTTCAATGAACCTTTGGAGACTAGATTTCCTCAGATAATCTATAGGTATCTCCTACACTCTAAACGTGAATTTAAATCACCAGCTAGACTTATAAATGTGTAGCACACAAAAGAGAAAAATTAAAACTCCTCTGACTTCATAGAGTAGTTGAATACATGGGCAAATAAGGTCATAGGAATAGACAATGGACAAAGAAGGTAATAGGAAGTGCAGATGACTTTTGTATGTAAAATTCTTTCATGCTACATACGTCTGCAGCACATCTTTTAAACATTATTTTATCCCACATTTCTTACAAATAAAGAAAAAACAATTTACCACGCAAAGTGACAATAATATTATCAGTGCCAAATTTCATTTCTAAATGAAAATAATACAAAAGCTAAACCTCTCATATTCAGGAACCTAAAAGGTGAATGGCTGCTTTTTGGAACATCTGTAGAAGCTGATCCAAAATGGTCAGTCTCCAGACACAAGGTCAGTCTGGAGATACACACAGAGTTGAAGCTCAGAGTTTCTGCACTAACGTCAGGTGAGGAGGTTACCGGGATGATTTTTTGTTGATGATTATAAAATGATACAGAACAACACAGTTGGGCTCTGTGAAACTCATCCCAAAGGTGTTATTAGTGACATGGTGCATTAGGACATTAAGCTGGTAACACATCAACACAATTAATGAGTTTACTGCTAATAAGATGGGCTTAATTGTCAAAGGGTTTATTATATGTGACAAAACAAAGCGGATGCCATAAACAGAATCCCTGCAGATCTTAACAGTTAGACTTATGAAAATATGTTGACATGGTCTGATGTTACTAAATCCCAATTTGCCAAAGAACACAAACATGGCATATTATTGTTAGCATTAATACATTTAAATAACTCCACAGTTTTATTGTATTTTAAAAACTTCTGTCTCTCTCTATCTATCTCCTTGTATAAGCATATTTATCATTAAAATGTATTACTATTAATATAATATAGAGTATGTACGTTATATGTGTGCATGTATAATTTGTTATGTGCACTTCTTTCTAAAGCTTTCTTGCAGTCTTGGCCTTCCCATCTCTCTACCATTGCTCAGGTGCAAGAAGTTTGTTTTTAACTGTGGTGATGAAAACCACATTTTAAAGGTATTGTAGGAACTTTCGGAGAGGCTAGAAATAGCAGGCTAGCTTTGAAAAGCTAAAAGTGTGTGGAGGTATGCAGATACATAGTTTGGCAGGCAAGTAAAACATCCTGTCCCGACTGGACACACACTTTATGGTCCTGCACCTTCCATAGGAGATACATAAATGTATTTAGAGCACTTTATTTAGTGATTGCTATCAGGAAGTAAAGACACGTTCAACCAGCTTAAAAATATTTCTGGAAAACATCACCTATCCTGCTTTAAGTGCAGTGAGTTCTACAATATTTCATGATCTGTAACATGAAATATTGCTTACATTACATGCAATGCTTCTGGTGCCATGTAAAACATATGTATTTATTTATATGTATTAAAGGAGTAGTCCATCCAAATTTACTCACCCTCAAACCATCTTAAGTGTATATGACTTTTTTTATTTCTTCTCCTTTCTTTCTAATATCTTGGCTCTTCCTAACTTTATAATGGCAGTGAATAGTGCCCGAGATTTTGAAGCTCCACAAAGCGCATCATCCTTCATAAAAGTAATCCTTATGTCTCCAGTGGGTAACACTTCTTCTGAAGTGAAATGATAAAAAAGAAAACGATTAATATTTCAATCTTATTAAGTGATCGATACATCACATTTTGATAAGATCTAATTCAAAGACAAAATGGCATAAGATATGACACCTATTTAGAATAAGAGCCATGTTTGTGATATAGAACACATGATAAAGTGATAATTAGTAGAGACAGACTGAAAAACAAAAATGATTTCCTTACTTTTAGTGATCATCATTATGACATCACTTTCAGTTTTGTAGATTAATTGAGCTGCATCACATTGTTGTCATAATGATGTAGCCGCACAACATTGTTTCTGCCTATTGTTGGCATGCTGTTTTTTCTCATCAGGGTTTTGATGTGTTGCCAAGGTATTCTGTGTTGGCTGTCTATATAAGGCCAACATGCTTTAACTGACTATCAGAGAACTAACCTGTTACCTCGTTGGTGACAACATCAAGACACATACTGTGGTCTCTTTTAATGTATGAGGTGAGTTACTGACAAATGTTTTGTGGCTTATTTTCTAATTCATAGATTTGAAATTTGGATCAAATCTTAAAGTTCTTCTTGTCTCTCTGTTCTTACAGATTCCAGAGTCGTAATGGAGAACTTATCCATCATAGTGAGATTCGAAATGACTCTGGATCCGTTTTCCATCCCTCCAGGATTCAAATATCCCATATTTTTCATCGGCCTCTTCATCTACATGTTTTGTGCTTTTTGTAATGTAACACTGTTGCTCCTTATAATGCTGGAGCAAAGTCTCCACAAGCCGATGTATTTCATTCTCTTCAGCCTTCCTCTCAATGATCTTGTTGGAATCACATCTATGTTCCCCAAGGTTCTCTCTGACATTGTGACAGAAAGCCGTTACACATACTACCCCCTCTGTGTGCTCCAGGGCTTCTTGCTCCACATGTATGGAGGTGCCGTTTTGTTTGTCCTGGCTGCCATGGCTTTTGATCGCTACGTTGCCATTTGCATGCCTCTGCGATACAATGCTATCATGACACCGAAGGCTGTGATAGGAATTGTGGCTCTGGTTTGGGGTCTTGACCTTTTTTTCATTCTTCTATTGTTCTCCTTGCAGGGAATGCATTCCAGATGCAGATCTCATATTCTGAATGTATTTTGTGATAACCCCTCTCTCCTTAAGCTCACCTGTAGCAATACTATCATTAATAACATCATAGGCTTATTCAACACCGCCGTAATGCAGATTATAAGTGTTTCTATTCAAGCTTTTTCTTATGTGAAAATATTGATCACATGTTTGGCTACAAGCAGGTCTGAAGCGAAAAGTAAAGCCATCAACACCTGCGTGGCTCAGCTGATCATCTTTATCATTTATGAAATTGTTGGAACATTCACTATCCTGTCACACAGGTTCCAAAGCGTTAACTCAAATCTGCAAAAGATTATGGGCATGCTCATTTTTTTAGTGCCTCCACTTGTGAATCCAATTGTTTATGGACTGAACAGCTATGAAGTACGAAAAAATCTGCTGAAAGTCTTTAAAAGAAAAATATCTGTGTAAAGTATGACGTGTGCCAGGATGTCACAAAAAAAACACAACATTTAAAATTACATCAGGATTAAACAACAACACTGAAAATGCATATTTATGGTAATGAACAAATGATTCATAATTTCTGTGTTTATGGTGCTTAATTCTGAGGAGCAGGACACTGAAATACAGTAATTATACTATTAAACTGTCAACAAACTCAATAAATGCATATTTGTAAATTGTCGATGTAATTGCAATTTGAACCTCTTCTATCCATATCCATATTTTTTACATGTAGAAAAGCAAATATCATTATATTATACAAATAATAGCTGCTCATTGCTACTGTACAGCACTAAGTGAACAGAATATTTTTTGCTCTGTCAAAACTGTACATATACTATAAATACAACTGAGATTTATGTAGATCAGTAACAACTTCACATTTACAGTTATTCATTGTGCTACTTGGGCAGTCATGGCCTAATGAAGATTCAGACTTGCAACCTAAAGGACATAGGTTTGATTCCCAATGCTGGCAGGAAAATGACTTTCACCCAGTTGCTCCCAAGGTGCCACAGTGCTGCCCACTGTTCAGTGTGTGTGTGTGTTCATTACTCACTGGATGGGTTAAATGCAGAGGTCACATTTCAAGTATGGATTACTATACCTTGACAAATATGTCACTTTTTTTGGAACTAGTAAAGCACAATGCTATATAGCAACACAAAGGTCATAGGTTTGGTTTCCAGGAAACTGGTATATGTATAGCTTGAATGCATTCGAGGTGTCTGCCAGATGCATACATGAGATCTTTCATTTGAAATGTTATATTTGTCACTTAAAGAGTCAAAAAGATTCTTTGTTCTCAGTTTTTTATCTACATTATTAATTCTTTAGGCATTCTTTATGGTTTTCAGGAAACACAAAGTGGAACCAAGTATAACTGTTTAAATCATCTATTTAATATGTAATATATTTCAAATGCTGTATTTAATATTTAACAGTATACTGATAACTGATACACTTGTCACCCTCTTTTTATATCACGTCAAACATTCTTTACAAATAATATGAATAGGACAGCCCTGCTGAAAAGACATGTTGTGTTTTGGATGCTGCTGGTTTCACCACCAGGCTTTAGTTAAAACAAGTTAAAACAACTTCATCAGAAAACAAAACATGCAGTTTAACCTGCATAAACTTGGATCTGCACAGAAATAAATTTTTATGTTTATATGGAATGATCAGGAAATGCTCAATGGACACACGTTTAATCAGTGTCAGGGCTAATGAGGGTAACCTGACTGAAAGCAGCCCACACTAACACTGATCTAACAGTTAAGCAGGTCTGTAGTTTTAACATATGACAAAGGAAAGCATTCATATTATACAATTTCTAGGGAATTTCTGAACATTTCTGAGCCTTGTGAGGTCTGGTGACGGTTTATTCCTGCTGTTGTTATTAATATATTACAGTATTTTACGCTTTACTGTAGTCATGCATGGCAATGAAAACATTTATGTTTTCCAAAAGCATTACTTGTTGAATAATCACATAAGGGCATGAAATAACTGTCAACAACAGCATGCATATGAGAAAGAAAGTCTCACATGTATCTATAATATATGAAATATATAATTTTTAATTAATTGATATAAAAATCATTCCGCTTCAGTTTCCTTCATATACTCGTATCTTTCTTTTGAAACAGGTGAACATTTTCTGTCTAATTTCTTTCGTTTTAAACCCATAAATGAGTGGATTCACTATGGGAGGAAACACCAGAACAGACGTAGAAAAGACCCTGCGCAGGTACGCCGGAATGTTTTCAGACCGATGTGCGATCAGAGGAAAAAAGGTGTTAAACTCTAAAAACAAGTAAACCACCAGATGTGTCCCACACGTCTGAACTGCCTTCATCTTCGCGTCTGACTGCTTATTTGAAACACAGGCGATTAATATATTTATATACGTAAATGCTACAACAGAAAGTGAAAGAACATGATAAAAAATTAAAATAAACAACCCATAGATGTTGTTTACTCGTGTGTCCTCGCAGACGATTTTCATTATGGATGGATTGTAGCAGATGAGTTCTTCCATGTAGGTCTGACAAATCTTGTAGGGCAGAAGAAGCAGGAAAAGCACAAATATAATGATAAAGTGAAAGAACCACATACAAGCTATGATTCTCAATAAGTTATTATTGGTCATGATGGCACCGTATCTCAGCGGGCAGCAGATGGCGATGTATCTGTCATAGGCCATCGCTGTAAGAATGACATGAGAAGCACCACCGTACAGGTGCACGAAAAAGCCCTGAAGAAAACAGGCAGAGTAGGAGATCGATCTGTTCTGAGACCATATGCTATACAACAGCTGAGGGAAAAAGCTCGTGGCACCCATCGTGTCATTGATCGGCATGTTCAGCAACAAAATGTACATGGGTTTATGAAGGCTTCTGTTGAAGCATATAGTGGTAACTATTGCTAAATTGCTGAGTAAGATGATTAAGTATGCCACTAATCCAAATAAAAAAGCTGAATAAATGCTTGTCGCAGATAGTTCCAGAGAGTACAAGGTCAGTACCAGTGAGTGAACAGATCCATTAGAATACATGGTGACAAATTGCTTCCCCTAATGATGGCCTGTACAAAACTGTACAAACATGCAATAGTGCCTGTTTAGATCAACAATATATAAATAGAAACGTTTGTATAAATTTATATGTTACATAAGTTTAACTTTGAAGTTTGAAGAATTTGTCCTTTTTCATTTTGTGCGGCATCAGCTTGCATACAACCTGGGAAAAAGCAATAAATTGTTTACAAGAGCAGGTTAAATGCTCCACAATATGTTCAATAAAACACAACAACTGCAGAACAATGTAGGAAAAGCAGATTTTGTAACACGTCAGTGGATTGTTAAAACATGTTACTGCACTACAGATAAACGATTATATTTAGTTCTCATGAAACAGTGTTTTTAAGTAAATAAGTAAATAAATTGTTGTTGAGAACTGATAAATGGTTGCACGTTTTGTCAGTATTGAATCCATTTTTAACCTTACATAATTGTAATATGTCAGGTTGCTGCATATCCTATAGCTTATGCATAGAATGCGGTAAGTGCAGTAAATGTGATATTGCAGTAAGTGCAATATTTATCCACCTTAAATGATCATCCTTCATGGCAGTTGAAATACGTATTGATATCATCTGTAACCCTCAGATTTATACTCATGAATGCTGTTTGTTATGTTTAACCAGGGGAATGAGTGTTCGTATGTGGCATGCGCGTATTACAGTCACACCTTAAAAAAACAAATAAATGACATACTCTTCACATGGGAGATGACGCTTATGGCCTGCTGCTTTACTTTGAGTGCAATGGCTGTTTAGCACAATCCCTGTTGAAAACACAACTCAAATTTGAACCAGCATAATTTTCTATGTAGGTACCACTGCATCCTGGCTAGATATGAACTTAGTTATCAGCTAAATTTTGCTTACATGAAATCTACATTCCTAATGGGCCCATATCACAAAGAAGCATTTTCCTTGACCTTTAGACATAAAACAGCTTGATGCACTATAATTATTAAAAAAATGTTAAACATATTTATGAAGCTTAAAATAATGTTGCAAACACAATTTGTTCTGAACTCATGTCAGAAATTCATAAACACGTGACCATATATGTTTACATGTGTGTGATGCTTATTTAGAAATACCCAATCAGAAATACATAGAAGTTACAGACCGTTGTGTTGGTGCTGATGTTATACAAAAATAAACAACATTTTACAATTAAATGAATGTTTAAATGTATTTTAATAGTTAAAGACTGCCTTGGTAAAGAAACACACACATAACTGTTTATGAAAACAATTTTAGATGCTAATCTTTAAAAAGAATATCATTGGAGCTGATGTTATTTGTTCACAAAGACCATTCATTTTTTATTTAGTTACTGTTTCAGTGGAAACATCATGTTCAAATATATGCTTAAGTGTGCCTTCACTAGATAAATACATATTAAGACATCTTTGCATCTGTGGCACTTGTAAAGAGTATCTCTAATGTTAACATATCAAATATAATTTTCATAAAAAAGGTCAATGCAAGCTTCAGTACACAGTGTTGTTATGCAAGCATAACATTTACAAACATAGTTTTAAATATAATAACAGTTTTTTAAAGAAAGTCAGACTTAAAAATGATAAATCATATATCAAGTGCTTTATGATATTACTTTACAAGCTTCATTTGACTTCACACACTGTTTATCTTTCTCTTGAGAAAGGCGGCGATTTTCTGTCTAATTTCTTTGGTTTTAAAACCATAAACGAGTGGATTCACAATGGGAGGAAACACAAAAATAGATATAGATAAAACCCTGTGCAGGTACGCCGGAACATTTTCAAATCGGTATGAGAGAAGAGGAACAAGTGTGTTTATCTCGAGGAACAGGAAGACCACCAGATGAGTCCCACACGTCTGAATTGCCTTCAGCTTTGCATCCGACTGCTTATTTGTAACACATGTAATTAATATACGTATGTATGTAAAAGCCACAGTGGAAAGTGAAATGCTGTGGTACAATATCATAGAAAAGAGCCCATAGATGTTGTTTATGCGAGTGCTCTCGCATACGACTTTCATTAAAGGTGGATTATAGCAGACAAGATCTGCAAGGTGCGTCTCGCAAAATCTGTAAGGCATCAGAAGAGCAAAAATGACAAATACAACAACAGCATTTGAGAGCCATAATGCTACTGTGATCCTCACTAAGATGGCGTTCGTCATGATGGCGCTATATCTCAATGGCCAGCAGATAGCGATATATCTATCATAGGCCATAACGGTGAGAGTTAGGTAAGCAACACCACCATACAGATGTATGAAAAAACCCTGAAGGAAACATGCAGGGTAGGAAATCAATCTGTCCTGAAACAAAATACTATACAACAGCTGAGGGAAAAAGGTTGTAGCGACCATTATGTCATTGATCGGCATGTTAAGCAATAAAATGTACATTGGTTTATGAAGGTTTCTGTTTAGGCATATGGTTAAAACAATTGTTAGATTGCAGAGTAAGATAATCAAGTATGTTGTGGCTCCAAATATGAATGCAGGGTAAATGCCCGTCTCAGGTAATTCCAAAGACTTTAAAGTGAGTATGAGTGAGAGAACAGAGCCATTAAAATACATGGTGAATGTTTCCTCTATTGATTAAACTTACAGTCCGGTATAAAGAAACAGTCATTATTAATAAATGTACAGTCTAACTCTCACTACTTTGAAGCTGTGACATTCATGATAACTTTGATGATATTCTGCCCAAACTTCAGCTGTCATTTTGCCATATTGTCTTTGCATGTTACAGACAACCTGGAAGAAAGAAGCAGTTAATGATTAACAGCAGCCGGTTAAATTATCCACAACACATTCAATAAAATGAGCAGATTTTGCTTATTCTCATATTCACATATCAGAAGAAATGATTAAATTATCCACAACACATTCAATAAAATAAGCAGATTTTGCTTATTCTCATATTCACATATCAGAAGAAATGATTAAATTATCCACAACACATTCAATAAAATGAGCAGATTTTGCTTATTCTCATATTCACATATCAGAAGAAATGATTAAATTATCCACAACACATTCAATAAAATGAGCAGATTTTGCTTATTCTCATATTCACATATCAGAAGATTTATGAAGCACATTGCTTTACAACAGTATAAACGACTACTCTACTAAAAAAAGCTACTCTGTATTTACTTTAAGAATAAGCAAATGATAGAGCTGCATGTTTTATGGCTAATAAATCAAAATGAATAAATGCAAGCATTTAGTCAAGAATAAAATCTTACACGAGCATCCTTCAGCACTGCTGAAAAGCACCACACTTTTCTGATTTATACTCATGTTAACCATGGGAATGGCTGATATTTTTGGCATGTACCATTACTGTGGGATCATGACAGTGACGTAATGTGACAGTATTTCACAGGTGAAATGCATCTGGGTTTCTCCTTGAATATCCATGGCAAGTATGATGCCCTCTGGTGGCCTTTCACATACACTACTGTTATTTATCCAAACAATATACCAAACATTTTAAAACGTAGTCTTTTATACTCACCTGAAATATTGTTACATTTATATACAAAGTATTTTTATATACCCTGTATTTTTTATACTGTTTACTTACTAAATATTTATTATGTAAATACATATTTAAACTTAGTTGTGTACACAGTTTATGCTGTTTTATATACAGAACATCAAAATCTGCACATCTGAACGTTGATATGGATGTGCACTAAAATTATTTTTATTTTTCATTTCATGTATTTAAATGTTTCTTTCAGTATACATTTATGTAAGTACTCCTGAAACCACAACAAATTCCTTCTGTGTGTGCACACTTAAGGGTAATCTGGATTCGGATTATCTGCAGCTTTAATTAAATTTGCAGAAAAAATAGAGCAGTTGATAATATCTCAGCACAGCCAGTGAATAATATTGAACATTAGTTAAAATGCTAAATAACCCTATTGGTAAGAAGCTGAATGTCATGCAGGCCCTGGTAGCCTTCTAGTGTGCTAACAGCACACTGTTGGTGTCAGTGTACAATAAATTGTCCAGTCAAACTATCCAATCAATATATCCAATCTTTTGCGGTCAAGCGTGAGAAAACATCAGACATTCAGCATTTACAACTAACTGAATTCGCTACGTTCCCCGTCACACCTGCACCGCATCTGTGTTTTCCGGAGCGAGACAGTCTTACTGCACATTTTCACAGCAACCGCAGAAATTTTTGGTGATCTTACATTTGGGACTCAGGAAGAAGATGAGATGTCATTTGTAGCTTGAGAGGGTGGGATCAGAAGTGGAAAATGAAAAAGTGATATATTTGTCAGATATGATAACCCATACCCAAAATTAGATTAGTTTATATTTTAATGATAATTACCGACCAACGACTTTTTTTAAAACATGGAAAACTGTGGATGCACCCCTTACTGGTCTTTAAAGATGATAAATAGTTTGTTTGTTTTTTGGCTAAAACCTACAAATACTTTGGCCTACAACCATTTGAATGGCCTCTTTGTCAAAGGACTCCTTTATTAAAAGATCTAAAGTATGAACGTATTCCCAAGTATACCAAATAAATAAAATAAAAACAATAAAACCAACAACTTTACTCATACATATTCTAATTTATACATATAATCATATATCAAACACACTTCATGATCATTTTTACACAAGCTGCAATTGACTTCACACACTGTTTATCTTTCTCTTGAAACAGGCGACGATTTTCTGTCTAATTTCTTTGGTTTTAAAACCATAAACGAGTGGATTCACAATGGGAGGAAACACAAAAATAGATATAGAAAACATCCTGCGCAGGTACGCCGGAACATTTTCAGAGCGATGTGCAAGAAGAGGAAAAAGCGTGTTGACCTCGAAGAACAGGAAGACCACCAGATGAGTCCCACACGTCTGAACCGCCTTCAGCTTTGCATCCGACTGCTTATTTCGAACACACGTAATCAGAATATGTATGTATGTAAACGCCACAACAGAAAGTGAAATGCAGTGATATAACACCAGCGTAAACAACCCATAGATGTTGTTGACCTGTGTATTTTCACATATAAGTTTCATCAAAGGTGGATTATAGCAGACAAGATCCGCGATGTGCGTCTGGCAAATCTTGTAAGGCATTAGAAGAGAGAAAAGTACAAACAAAACAGCAAAATTGAAGAGCCATATTCCTGTTATGATCCTCACTAGCTTGTCATTGGTCATAATGGCACTATATCTCAATGGCCAGCAGATAGCGATATATCTGTCATAGGCCATAGCAGTGAGAATTAGGTAAGATGTGCTGCCAAACAGGTGCACGAAAAAACCCTGAAGGAAACATGCAGGGTAGGAAATCGATCTGTCCTGAAACAAAATACTATACAACAGCTGAGGGAAAAGGGTTGTAGCGCCCATTATGTCATTGATCGGCATGTTAAGCAATAAAATGTACATTGGTTTATGAAGGTTTCTGTTCAGGCATATGGTTAAAACAATTGTTAGATTGCAGAGTAAGATAATCAAGTATGTTGTGGCTCCAAATATGAATGCAGGGTAAATGCCCGTCTCAGGTAGTTCCAAAGAGTTTAAAGTGAGTATGAGAGAGAGAACAGAGCCATTAAAATACATGGTGAATGTTTCCTCTATTGATTAAACTTACAGTCCAGCACACATTGAATTATGTGAATTATGTTTGCTTACATCATTAATATAAATAAACAGTAATTATAAACAAAAGTACAGTCTAACTCTCACTACTAAAAGTTGCTGTCTAAACTTTAGCTGCCATTTTACCTTATTCATGTTACAAACAATCTGGAAAAAAACAAAAGCAGCCAGTTTAATCATCCACAACACATGCAATGAAATAACTGCATTATAAAAAAATACTTTGCTATACCATTCACATATTCAAGGTAAATAAAGCACTATGACTGTATAAAAATATAAAGTTATTTGTAGTAAGAGTCATTTGTAATTACATTAGACGATTTAGTAATTAGGAGAGTTGCATCTTTTATGGTTAATAAATCAAAAGTAATGTCATATCTAGTCTCATCTCATATCTATAAGAGGAATATCTTACACATCCTTTGGCACCGCTGAAAAGCACTTTGTTTATCTGTACTTAACTAATTTATACTCATGTTAACCATGGGAATGGGATATTTTTGGCATGCTTACATAACTTTGAGAGCATGAATGACGCACTGTACAATACTTCACGTGACAAATTCGTTTTTTTCTGAGTTTCTCTTTGTGCCTTAAATGTCAATGAGAAGTATTTTGCCCTCTGCAGCCCTTTTACATATACTACAGTCGTACATCCAAATAATGTACAGAACATATTTAAAAATATTTATTCTTACATATTAACTAAATAAATAAAAATGTTACATTTCTGGAATAAGCTTGTGTAGTGCTTGTTTAGTTTCGCCAGGAGCAGTAGATGTAATAAACAACAATGTGATGTTTTGAGTATCAAATCTTTTAGATATGAAAAGTTTGATGATTTAAAAGTGAGAACATCACATGAATTTGCCACATGTATGTATTAGACTGAGAATGGTCTCTTCAGAGACCATTTGTTGGGCCAATTTGTTTGGCCTCTGTTTTAAAACATATGCAGCTTTATTTCCACCCAAAAAGTTAACTTGACGCTTGTCCAGCTGTTTAACTATGGGAAAACACTGTTACGACTATCATTTCACACAAATGTGAATGATATTTCTCAAATACGGCCTTCTGTGTCGTTTGTTCTGTCATTTCGTGTGACGCTTGATAAAAAGACACAAACACAAAACTATTTAGTAAGTAAAAACTGTTTCCTGCTAAACCTCAGGTAACAAATGAAGAGAAGTGACCTCAGTTTCATACACGAATTGCGAGGACGCACATCACGTGGTCATAATAGCAACATTATTTCCTGAAAGTGACCGCACTTCTGTACACGTGTTATTAAGGACATTCAATTTTTTAAATGTTGTATTAATGTTATCATGTTGTATTAATACTATAACTTAACAACTGTATAACTTAACAGTAAAGTTTTAGATATATGTTTGATATATAATGTATAATCGATACATTAGATTAAATCGGTCTGTATTGTCTTTGTTGTATATTTAGGCTAGTTTACAGATCTGAACTGAATCACTAGAGGTAAACATCATATTATGGGGCTACATACCTTATAGGTTTACATTAAATTGAATGATGTGACCATATTAACAAATTGATTATTTATAAAGGCAACATTATAATACTCCAGTTGTTTTTGTAGCTTTTAAAATAGTTCCTTATGGTTTTAGTCGCTTTCATTGACTGAATCACCTGATTGAAATAAGGACTCTGACATCATATCAGTTGTTTTTTCCTGTCATGAGGGCATAATCCTTACAGACACACACACACCTCACAGATGCTATATAAACGCTTTCACGCACCAGTCTGGACGGGTCAGCTGCTAAGTCAGTCAATCAGATATTTTAGAAACACTTTACAGCAAGTGTCATGTACTGGGAAGTTTATGACATCTGTCCCTGTGCCTCATGTAGAGAAACAAAGGATTTCTAAAGGTACAACATCTATTGTAAGTATTTCAAATATTATACATACTGTATACCTGTCTTCAAATACTACACTTTTATTTATAACAGCATACTTGATTGATCTGTAATATTTTCTTCTTTGGTTATCGGTTTTGGGGAGAAGCTGATTATGTCTTCCACCAGCAACCTCTACAATGTCTCATCTCTGCTGTCTCTTCAGGGCTTTGATCTACAACCTGACACGGCCATCACTGCGTTCGTTTTTGCCATTGTGAATTATATCATCATATTGTTCTGCAACTCCTTCCTCCTGTTTACCATCATAAGCAATAAGTCTCTTCATCAGCCAATGAACATTATTCTGTTGAATCTGCCCATTAATGACCTGGTAGGCTCCACAGCTCTGTTTCCTCATGTCATGCGGGAGCTTCTGTTAGACACCAGGATCATACCGTTCTCCACCTGCGTCACTCAGGCTTTCTTTATACATGTTTATGCCGTAGCTGCCGTATTCATTTTGACCGCTATGGCATATGACAGATATATTGCCATCTGCCAGCCAATGAGATACAATATCATAATGAGCAATAGTCATCTGATGAAAATCATCTCATTGGTGTGGCTTTCTAACTGGGCACTGATGGCTGGTCTTTTCATTCTGTTGTTGCGTTTGCCTCGATGTAGGTCTTATCTCACTCATACGTACTGTGACAACCCCTCCCTGCTGCAGCTGGTCTGCGCAGACACGACCGTTAATAACATCTATGGCCTGCTGATCACAGCTATCTGTCAGGTGGTAACAGTGGGTCTGATTTTGTACACATACCTGCGTATTCTCATCGCTTGCTTCAGAAACAAAACCTCTGACACGAGGAGCAAAGCTCTGCAGACGTGTGGCACGCATCTAATCGTCTTTCTCTTGTTTGAATGTTTGGGTCTTTTTACCATTATTTCATACAGGATAAAAGATATTTCTCCTCACGTAAGAAAATTCAGTGGGGTAGCTGCTATGATAATTCCCCCGACACTGAATCCTCTTATATATGGTCTTAAAACTAAAGAAATCAGGGTACATGCGTTAAAAATGTTTCAGCGAAAAGTTAACACGTGGTAATGTAAATCTGAGATAATACTGTAAACAAATCACTTCATATGGAAACCAGTTCAAAAACAGTGAAATTTTCCTGAAGATTGTCTATCTGATGTCATTAAATGCATTATGGTATTATTATACCCTTTTTGTCAATGCTTATTGTCATAATGGTTATAATGCTTATATTTCAATAGTGTCATCAGTTTGTATTTATACTGCATTCATTAATTACTTGTGATTAGTAGAATTGATCAGTATCACATCCTACCCTGTACCCATATGAAGAGGCTTTCAGTGCAGTTTGCATATGAACACGTTGACATTAATTTCACCATTAATAAATGTCACAGCTTGTTTTGCCTGATCTATTTCTCCCCTGCTTTTATGGTTTAAAGACCAGTGGATGTTAGACGAGGGAGGATTGGATAGCATGTTGATTCATTTTTGACCCTCACAGAAAGAGGAGTCGCAAACTCTGCTGTAGACTCAGGACTGTTAATTCTATTCAAACAAATGGTCAATTTAGCAAGTTATTGTCACATATCACAATATTAGTATTCTCTTGGACATAACTGATATATGCAAGGTTTGATGGCCATTCATTTGCCTGGGTACATAAAATATTGAATAAACAACAGTGCAATTCCAGTTCCTGTCCACAAGATGGAAAGCTAAACCAATTTTTCTATTGGTATATGGGTGTTTATGACATGCAACCAAACCCAGCTGTTTTGACCATATAGGGGAAATGTCTGTCTTTCATTTAAATTATTTTAATATGATGTAAAGTTGCGTAAAATAACAAGATTAAGAAATATCATAAAAATATATTTTGTAATCAGAGTGCTTAACAGCAGTACTTATAAATGGGGTATGAAAAGCAGTAATGTAAATAGATATTATATATTATGTGCTATAACTCTTTTGTTTTCCCCTTATGTTGACTATAAGCATTTGTTATGAACAAATATACATATGACATAAATAATGGATTAATGCTTAAACTAATATTTCATGAAATTTGTATGAAATATAATGTGTGGCTTTAGAGTGCTTGTGCCTCTGTTTTATTCAGTAAGATCAAGTAATTACAGGCTAGCAAAAAGCCAAGAGCTGTCAAATGTTCTTACAATCCAAGTTTAAAACCAGTACTGTGGCTGTGTTACTGTATGCGTGTTTCATATCAGATCAGTGGATGTGATGTATATTGTTGCACAAATATATAACCAGAAAATCTGCTGTCTTGTCTTACAATGCGGCACAGTTTCATATTTGTAATGATTATTTATGTATTTATGGCTACTGGGTCCGGACTATTACCTGTTTTATTTTAAAAAATGGATCACTGCATTTATTTTATTGCTATATTATTATTATTATAAGTCCAGACCAGAATACATGTGGAACAAACAGATGTTAGTGGCGCTTTTACAGACATTATTAAACAACATATGAAACACAAATATTTCATATCATTTTGAACAGCAGCGTGATGTGTTACATTGTGTCAAAACAGATTGTGTGAATAAAACGCACTCTCACAATTATCCTGCATAAAGCCATGTGTCATGTGATAGCAGACTTTGCTCTCATTAGTTGTCAGTATACTGTGTCATCATGAGCTCGATTTATTATCTGGAGACCTGTTAGATGTTAGTCTTGCATGTCAACCTTTTGTATACTGTAGCAACTGTTCTGCTTTGGCAACCCATGATGTTCATTAGTTAAATGAATGTGCAGTGTTTACATTAGTTAGTGTCTGTTTCTGTGGTGTCCCTCAGGAACCTCAGCAGGTTTGTCAAAACAACATAATGAGTCTCTTGTGGACATGCGTGAAAAGCGGGATTAAAGTTGTAATGGAAATTGGTATTTTCATATTACAAATATTTTAATCAAGTTGCATCAGATGTGTTAATATCATATATCTGAGCATATATCTAATTTGGCCCTTTTTGAAACAGTTTCACAGATTTAGGCCTTTTAGATCCCTGTTTGACCGCTTGCTTTTCAAGCATCCATTTCACCACAAGACCTCGTACAGAATCAACACTAAACATGGCTGTGAAACATGATTTTTTTGGCTAAATGGGGCCTTTGTTTGGCCTAAAGGCTCTGGTTACCTGCAGTATGTTTAAGGTTTGCAGAAAACCGCTCTTAACTTCTAAATGTGTGCGTGTTAAAGGCCTTTCATAAACTATGGTGTTAAATTACTCCTAAACTGTGTACAATAAGAAGTGAAAAGAATTTTGAGAAGAATAAAGCTTAACTGGAAAGAAATCTGATGGAAAATACATGTAAAACACATATAATCATATTTATGTTGTCATATATGAGTTTTACAGGTAAAGAAGGTATCATATACATTTCCATTTTTCTAAAACTACAAAACTGTCTGTTTAATTTTTTTATTGGTCATAGATACATACAGATATCATAGATATCTATGAAATGAATGCTGTCAAACAGGCTTATGAATAACTTTGTTTGGTCTACTGGAAAAATACAGAAGATCCTAAGAAGATTATCATCTTCACAAATAATTGTATAGTTTAAATATTTCAAGCTGTTTAGATTCAACATGTACTGTTTCTTTCAGCAGTGAAAGACATCCAACCAGGACACAAACACAAACAAACTGTGATGTTTAATTGCCTTTATACTGCTGAGAATCAAGCGTTCTGATTTTGCCTCTGTGGGCCAATTTTTGTCACCAAAACTTATTTGGACTTGGACCAAAAGTTTGTGATTAGACGCAATAACACCACTAATTAAATACTTGTGACAACCTTTATTGGTTAACTAGCATAACATCAATAAACTAATTATTTCTTTTTGTACACAGCGGTTAATGAGGCCTAACTGACTATTCATCAGTTTTATAAATGCAGCCCTTAAAAAGTGTCTTTTTCTACTGAAGCACTGCAGGGTTGCAAAGCAAAGGTTCCAGATAAGTTGGTGGGGATTATGTTTAATTGTTATTATTAATATGTCAGTTGTAAATTCAGCATCTTCTAATGTTGTTGTTTTTAGTGTTATATATTGTATTAGTGCATATTAATGATACATCTGTTTATGATTGTTTAAGTATATGAAATGAGGTTTATTTTATGCAACTAAACTAGAAACCAATCTAGAACAAGTTTTGTCTGCCTTAAACTTTTAAGTTTAATCAATTTGGTTGCACAAGTCATTTCAACTTATTCTTTGTAATCTTGACTGTTGTGGAGTTGAGGTAACTTATAAGAAATAGTTGGGAAATTGCTAAACCTATTTTTTTAAGTTATACCAGTCAGGATTAAAAATATTAAGATTATTACAAGAAAATTACTTGTATAGTCAAGATGATTGAGTTGAGTTGAATTTAAAAATTAAGGCAGCAATGTTTTTTTACAGTGTAATAAGAAAAATAAACATAATTTTTAAAATAACTTTATTGTTTGTCTGGTTTAACTTTACCATAATGTCTTATTCATTAACATTAGTTACTGCATCAGACAACCAGAAAAACAATGAATTATATCATTGTACACCATTTTTTAATCTGTGATTGTTAATTAATACAAGTACAATTGTTTATGTAAATTTATTGTGCATTAACTATATTAACAGATACAGCATTTGATTTTAAAGCTGCATTGTGTAACTTTCTCTTTTGCCAGTTTTGTTTGAAACATACAACTGCAGGTTACTTTACATACTTTTCTTTATGCTGAAGTCAAAGGAAGCCAAGCTGACATTTCCTGGGAAATTGGATCAAAAGCTCAAATTAGAAATCCTTATTATAAACTTACTATTGCGAGTCGGGGTAAGGTAAGCAGACCATTTTGAACACTAATCTGTTTTGCTCAGTAACTGTTTTGTAAACCAATAAAGCTTTGGATTTCAGCTTATTTAAGTAAAGTATGTAAACGAGCACAATTTAAGAAAATATTTAAATGAACATGCTATGCTTAATAAATGTTGTAGAAATATTGTATATTGTCTAATGCAGATACAGTAACTAATGTACATGACTGAGCCTATTGCAAAGTGTTTTCCTACTAACGTCTAATATTACTGGAAACGTTATTTGAGAACTAACTTGTTTCTTCAGACTTACAGGAGTTCAGATGAATTTTTCTGTTACCTTCAACAATGGGACCAACCCTTTTGATCATGGCTTCAATCTAATAGCTTTCCGCAATTTGCCCAGCAAAAGCTACCTCGTTTTGGGATTGTCGATCATCTACATCATCACCTTGATGTGTAACATTCTTCTGCTGGCTCTCGTCTTCATGAACTCCCATTTGCAGAATGCTAAATATATTGCTGTGTGTAATCTGGCCATTGTGGACATTTCCATGAACAGTGTTATCATTCCTCAAATGGTGCCTGTTTTTGTGCTGGATCAGAACAATATTTCGTTCGCAAAATGTTTCTCTCAAATGTTTTTTATGCATTTCTTTGGTGACATGGAATCGTTCTCTCTCGCTCTTCTGGCTTACGACCGCCTGGTTGCGATCTGCTGGCCTCTGCAGTACCCTACCATTAACACCAACCCGAGAATGCTGCTCATAATAATAGGGATCTGGATTCTGGTTTTTCTGCTGGATATTTTCCCAGTCACTCTGGCTGCCAGATTGCCTTACTGCGGCCCCAGAGAGATTCAGAGCTGCTGTTGTGAGCACGGGCCGGTCTACATATTGGCCTGTACGGACATTTCCTATAACAGGAGACTGGCTACTGCAAAGTCAATGGCGACTCTGCTAGGGCCTTTAACTTTTATTATTTTCACTTATGTGATCGTAGTGGTGGCTGTGCTCCGGATTGCATCCGCGACACAGCGCTGGAAGGCCTTCCAAACTTGTCTCAACCACATGATACTGGTCCTGGTCTATTACATGCCCATCATCCTCGCGTACTTACTAGGGAACCTAAACGTAGTGCAGAATGTTGATCTTTTCACAGCTATTATGACTGTGTCTGTTACTCTTCCTCCGATGCTGAACCCCATAATCTACAGCTTGAAGACCGATGAGCTGAAAGAAAAGGTCATGAAGATTGTGAGAAAGCCAAAAGTGGCGCAACAGGCCAGTGAAAAATGAGGTAAAAAGGTAACAAGCTATTATTATGTACACAAAATAAGTTACTTTTAACTATACATATATATATATATATAAAACCCCTCACATATAAAAGCCACGTTAAGCAGAAATTGCTTGCAATCAAAAGGATTTATCTTAGACTAAATGTTTTGTATTGTATATGAATATTGTATTTGTTTTTACTGTATCTATGTAAGGGTATGAGGAGCTGTTAGATTATGAAGTTGGTGGTGGTTTATGCACTGTATCGTACAGATTCCCCATTCATTCCTAATGAATGTGTATCAAGACAATAAGTGTTTTATCATTAAATAAAGAGGTCACTGTTTAAATGACTATCAATCCTATAAAACATGAAGCATCAACACAGTAAAGCACTTGAAATACTTGCATCTCAGGAGTAACTTTTGAGTGTGTACTGAGTCCAAATAAAAACCTACAATAATAATAATAATCTCTGACTTTTGTACGAATGCACTCATATAATATGTATAAATCACACTAAATTAAACAGACATAGACATAGAATCAGCTATCTTGTGTGAATTATGATGGTGCGAGTTTAAATTTGTCCACTAGATGTCAGGAAAGACTAAAATGACTCTGACTAGACTAGACTAGACTAGACTGGGTTTTTATTGACAAGTATGCTTACACACACAAGGAATTTGTTTTGGTAATGGAGCTTTTAGTGCACAGAAGACAGACACAATATAACAGATAACTTTTGCAAGGATATGAAGAACTGCTAGATTACAGTGTTGGTGATTCTTGTTTTCCCACTATATTGAAAACCTGCATCTCATGATTTTTCATTCAGTCTTTCATTGCCAATGAAGGTCATTATAAGACACATCCATATAAGCAATAAACACAGTAAAGCACTTACCAAGTATAATACTTCTGAACTTATACTTAATAATTAATAATATAATAACTTAATAATATATAATATACTTAATAATACTTATTATTCCATCATTCATTTAAAACAGACATATAGTCTCTTTTTGGAGATTGTTACATGGACAGCTCAGAAAGAGCATGTTTTGAGTGTATATTGAATGAGTCCCAACCATGAAAATCTTTGACTTTTATACGAATATTGGATCATACACTAATACAACACATATATAACACTCTGATGAAGGTGCATTCCCAAGTCTGTCCACTAGATGTCAGCAAAAGACTGACTACAATGTCTCAGCTGCAGCTGAGCCTTTGCAGAATGAATGCTCATGTATATAAGGCTCTTGGTCTGTGTATACTACTAACACAAGCAAATAATGAATTATTTTATTCAGTAATGAAAGCAAAATAATGAATATGCTTGCAGGCAAAATAATTATTCAGTGTTTGACAAGGAGGTGCCACGAGCAGTTAACAAAACAAACACAGCCTCCACTTTCCTCTATAACAGAACAATCTGGACTGTTAACATAAAAGTAAAAAGTTCATTATGTAAGTGGGTTCCTAGAAACTCTTTTAATAAAAACAGTAAATAAATTAAAAAATTGTATTCAGTATAAGGGGCTTTTGTAAGTCATAGTTAGTAAAAATTGTGAATTCTTCTTTGATTCTTTTACAATATTCCCAAAAATGTTGTCTAATCTACCTTAAAAGAGTTATGTCCGAACATTCACTGTTTTCTGACTTCATGCTATTGTTGTTTGTATTGGGGCTGTTAGTTCGTTGTTAAGACTTTTCACATCATGTTTGTTGGTGTCACCATTATTAAAGGTTGTGTGTTAATGTTTGATGTCGATGTATTTATATATGAGAAGGAAAGTATGTTGTGAACTTTATGTTACCTGATGATTCACAAGAGACTTGATTGTTGATGTTTTCCCAACTATTTTTATGGTTCTGTCAAAAAGGGCCCTTTAGAGGAACCGTTACTGCTTTTAGTGCTCTGTGAACTTAGTGTTGTGTGCTAACTTACAATAATTAAAATGAAAACAAGAACTACATTTATATGGCTGTACCAGCCTGTGAATGTAAACTGGTTTACCACACAAATCTGTGTTTCTCCAAGACTTTATTCAGGTGCAACTTTCCGAAAAATCCGAACTATTCTGTTCCTGATCTCTTTAGTTCTAAAACTGCATATGAAAGGCCACTAAGGTCAGGTGACATATGAAGATGTACATAGGCTGGTGCAAACGTTTATCCATGAAAATAAAACAGACGCTGGATGTGTTAGCAAGCATGACGAGCACATACGTCACAAAGATAACAGCTACAACCACAGGTTTATGCTCCACAGTGTCAAATCCCAAAATCAGGAACTCAGAAATGATTTTGAGATGACATGATCCTCTACAATGAATCTTTACAGTAATATAACAAGAACAAGCAATTAAACAACCAAATGAAAATGCAAACAAATGTTTACAATCAACTGTCTTCTCCATTCATTTTTCCAAATTTATTATGTTATGTTATTTTGTTAAGTTATGGTTATTTTGGTTTTAGAGGAGCTTTGAGAGTTTTAAAAATAAAGGGTTCTTCTCAAATGGTTGTTTGGTCTTTACTTTAAATGAAAAACTGTGATATTCTGGCATCTCGCCTCATGAATTTCCAGAACACATCAGTGTGGAAATATCAGGTATAAGCACCATCTATTCATGTTCCTGTAGCAACTGTCCTCACGTTTGATTAGCAATTGTTTACTGTTATAGTAAGCCATTAAATGAGTGTGTGTGTGTTTGTGAGTCCACAGGCTGTCAAAAGGTACACAGGTCGACTCTGTTATGATGTGGTCTTTCCACAGAGAATTTTGAAGGGCTGTATTATTTACAGGTGTAAGCACATAAAGCTCTTCCAGAAAGAGGCAAATAAACTCATTAGTGTGCTTTTATAGCACTGTACCTGGTTGACTGACAGTGATCCGTCCATTCATACTTCCTGCTAAGCACTGAACAGCAGCCTCCCATGTCACAGCAAACACTCCATGATTCACTGGTGTGTACAATAGAGTAGATTAGATTCAACAATATTGTCATTATGCAGAGTACAAGAACAGAGCTAATGAAATGCAGTTAACATCTAACCAGAAGTGCAGGAATATAGTGATTTATATATACAGATAGATTCTATATAGTGATTTATATATACAGAAGTGCAGGGGAGTTGAAAATATACAATATTTACAGGAAGTGTGCAAATTATAATGATTGAGGTAGAAAAAAACAGCAGCAATACACATACAGATTATAGTATTATCAGTTATATGTGCAAAAGTGTTGTGTATCAGTAGTGCAAATAGCATGGACGTTAAACAATGTACAGAATGTGCAAAATGTGGGTAGTGCAAGTAAGAAGAGCCTGACCATTAAACAATGTACATGTGCAAATAAGAGTAGCAGTAGTAATAATAATGTGAAATGTGAAAAGACAAAAACATTTTACTGTCTTTTTACTTTTATTAATGCTTGATTGTTGTCTATTTTAATTGGTTACACTGTTAAACTGTATCCAAGCATAACAAACACCAATTTTAAGCTAGGTCCCTATAAAACATTTTTAAAATGTCAATAAACAGTAGACAGAGGTACAGGCCTGTAATGTACTTCAAATGAACCCTAATACACAGCATGGGGAATGTGTGTAGTTGCAAAATTATTAGCCAAATCATGCTTGTGGGATTTGACCTGGAGACATCGAAATCTCTGTGGAGAATTAATTAGGACTCTGGGCTTCAGGTCCACTATCATTAATTCTTTATTATTCAGTGTTTGCTTTTCAACAGAGTTCCATTAACTCAACTGGATAAACATGGAGGTAATAAACGCCCAAGTTATGTGTTTTTATTCCTAAGAACACACTCACGCTGCAATAAAATGTATCTTAAATACATATATGTGTTATGGATAAAAGCATAAATGTACATGCAATAGTAGAATATTCATGTGAAAACAAACTACAATCTCTAAACTATCAAAAAAAGAGAATCGCACTCCAAACCAACTTGGCTGATTGTCTTTAACGGATGTGATTTTTCCGAACACCGCCACATGCTTCTCCAGCAGAAAAATGTTCAATCACCTCAAAGAAAAAGAAATCAAAACATCCAACTTTTAACAGTAAATTTGAAGTCAAACGTACTTCATCAGTGAAGGATAAAAGGCCATCAGGAGACGAAATGGTACAACAGAGACTTTTCACAGCAGACACACAACTGTCTGTATGATCTGTATTACAGCATCTTCATCAGGTTACAGGCTTCCATTCAGATCCCATTATCATCAACAGAAGGTCATGAGCTCAGTGTAACAGCTTTATATAACAATTTTTATATAGCTATCATTTATTTGATATCTTTATGTATATATTTTAAGCTTTGCTTTACAGTTGCAGTAACTTTTTCCAGTGTCATAGAAACACTTCATTTTAGCATTTTTAGACATCATAACAGCATTTTCTGCTGTGGCCCACTAAAAACCCATCACTCTTACTGTCATCAAACCAGAGTGAATCTGCTTTTACACTTGAAAGTTAAAAAACTTGATCCGGAGTGACAGGAGATAACATACTTGCATTACTGCAATGCCACATCTCAGTGATCCAGAACAGAAGATACAGCAAGCAAAGATCCAGAAATAGTACAGGATGTCCAATGTAAATTAAATACAAAGTCCCTTTGATTATTCTATATTTCAGTATAGAAGTGCTTAATAAATGGAAAGACCCTGGACTCCACTGGCAGTCATTATAGTTCAAGTTCTAAAAGACATTTTCTCTTCAAACAATATATTATATAAACAATATATTAAGTAATATCTCATCACATAATAATAACGTGTATTAACATTTACGTTTTGCTGAACCCATGCTTTTAAACTATCTACAGAACATAGATGAGCCTATGCACTAAATATACAATAAATAAAAAAGAAAACTACAGAAAACAGACTTTTCAGAATCAATGTGAAAAACCTTGGGCAACAGATGAAGACTTCTTTGTACACACTGTCTGGATGAAGTTCTTTACTTCAGCTGTGTTTAAAACATAAATGATGGGGTTTAACATAGGGGGAACAGCATACGCCAGAGATGTGCCGATGATTCTTGCATTAGGAGACAGAGAAAGCATGACAGCAGCAATGTATGTGCAAATAATAGGAAAGAACGAAACTCCTACTAACAACAGGTGAGAAATGCAGGTCCTCAGGGCCTTAAGACGCCCCTCCCAGCTTGTAATTTTACTTAAGGAAAAGAAAATGCAAAGATAAGACAGGAATATTATCAACGGGGCTGCAAAGTAGGAAGCCGTCAGGAGTTTGGCCATAAACGAATTGAAGCTATTGTCATTGCATGCCATTTTGTATATTGGTCCGTGGTCACAGAAAAAACTCTGAATTACAGTGGAGTTGCAGAAAGAAAGTCGGGTAATTGAAAACACTGTCAAACTGACCAGAAAAGTGTTAAGTATCCACATTACAGAGAAAACCGAACACGTGACAGTGTTTGTGACAATGGAATGATATCTGAGTGGTAAGCAGATTGCAACGAAGCGATCAAATGCCAACACAACAAGACTGACACACTGTATTATATTAAAGAAATAAACAAAAAACATGTTGGCCAAACAAGCATTATAGGAGATGTACTGTGAGTCAAAAAGAAAAGTCCTTAACATGTTAGGAATCAGTGCATTCGTTTCACCAACATCAGCCAGAGCCAAATTAAACACACCGATGTATTTTGGGCTGTGCAGACTTCTCTCAACAGCTATAATGAGAAGAACTGCAGAATTCCCAATAACAGCAACAATGTAAGTGAAAAACAGGAAGATATAGTAATAACTGCTGTGTGGAATACCTGAAAATCCACTGATGAAAAAGTATTCAGGACGCACGACAGAAATGTTTTGGTTAACAGTGAAATTATTTAAGGTTCCCATAATCGCTTTTTATTTCCTGTTGAAGGATCTTTGGATTTGCAAGAATAATAAAAAAACTATCTACAAGGGTATGCAAAATATTAAATTTAAATAATTATACACTCATGTACAAAATTACTAATACTAGTCTAATAATATGCACGTATTGCGTTCAATTGAAGGTTATACATGTAGTTTTATTGTAAGGTTCACAAATTCAGTCAAAACTAAAGGTTCAGTTTCTTAAGAACTACTTTCTGTATGTTATTGTTTGCATGCATATTCATACAGTATTTCAGTTACAGCATTTTGTGTTACTATCTTATGGGACCTTAACAAAAATACGATCAAGTATCATATTATAGTTTTATATATCACACAAAATGTTTTGTTTAAAAATCTTTGGCTAGGCCTCAGCTGTGCCAGGGTCGCCAAAAGATTTGGTTGCACTTCCAACGCAGTGCGCATAAAATGATCAACAGTATCCCGTTTAAAGGAAACTTTCCTAAGAAAGTCATAAGTTAATGGTAAGATTACAGTAACGAGACAGTCCTGTGGCTAACTGTGACTGTTCCTCGGCAAATACATGTAAGTACAGCCGCAAGGTCCCGTTGCTCAGGTCCGAATCACCTAAACGCGTCCTTGGCTTTATAGGCCTGGATCGTGCGGACCTCTCCGGGGTTGTTTGCTTGTTTAACCCGCAATGCACGAAGAAGACTCGGTTCCAGCTACATGTGCATTTACAGAGGCCGTATCGCCGTCAAATGGTACCGATTTTATTCGATGCATCATGAGCCCTGTCTGCTGTACGGCGTGCGTAAAACCGGCAGCCCCGGTGCGTGCGTAAAACCGGCGTGCGTAAAACCGGCAGCCCCGGTGCGTGCGTAAAACCGGCACGAACGCACCACTTCCACAGGCTCTGCACTGGTATATACATGCACAACAGCCACCACTGAAGCTGTGAAGCTCTCTGGATGGGAGATGCAAGCGTACTCCAGACTTATTGAACGAACAATTGCTGAAACGTCATCTTTGGTGATGGCTTTGGTCGTGACGCAGTTAGGAAGGCGGGGCATCTAAGTTCAGTATATGGACCGCTACTGGGTCACGGTGGGAAAATGGTCTTAAGATTATATAGTAAGAAAACAACAGCCAGTGTCTCTTTTCAGAGAATAAAATGTATTTCAGTTTGTTGCATTCTGCACTTGTAGACTTTAGGGTATTTTCTGCTATTGTCCAGGTGTGGATTTATAAAATGATGCATTTTATAGCTGTAAAGTGTTTCATGTCATTGCTTTAACACTTTAATATGTTACATTTTAAAATATGTGTAACATGTGAATCATATAGCACCTACACTTGAAGCAAATAGGCTTAAATGTATAGTACTCTTTCCTCGGTTTGATAAGTCTGTAAGGTGCTCCGTACCACAAACTCAGTGTCAGTGTTTTCCCATTTATATCTGCAGAAGCATCCCATGAGCATTTAGACAATACAATGATGCAATATAAATTTGTCCTTCTTTGTGAATTTACCACTGCAAAAAGGTAAAGGCTTCATAAGAACCATCTGTCCATGTTATACTAGTTATACTAACCACCAGTTATTGTTATACTAGTTATTGTTTCAAATTCAAGAAAAATAATTGTATATATATATATATATATATATATATATATATATATATATATATATATATATATATATATATATATATTATATATATATATATATATATCAAAATGTAATACATAGCTTTTACATGTTCTAAGATGCCCAATAATTAATCAGGCTGGGGCCTGACCTCTGTAACATCAAAAGTCACTGTTGTACAGTAAATTAAGTACACAAGTACAGTAGATTAGGGATAAATCTGGATGGGGAGGATGTATGTATTAGTCCCAGATGCCCATTATAATAATCCCTCTGGAGTGTAAAACTGTCCTGAGATGAGAGTTAATGAAATATTATTTTTGATATATCATAGCCCTTGTTTTATAGTGATTTTGTGTTTTGTGTAATATTACTTTTTAAAAATATTAATTGTGATATAATAAGACAAACTCCTTCCACTAATTGCAACAAATTACTGATCATGAACCAATCTAAAATATATGTAAGCAAGTAGTTTTGTTTTCTGGAAAACATGTCCTTAAAGTCAGGATTCTTTACCTTTACAAAGATTTTTTTTTTGGTAGGACACATTAAAAAGACGTTATCATGAGAAATTACTTATACTGAAAAAACAAACAGATAAATGCTACAGATCTAAAAAAAACAGTTAAACAATCATGAAAAATACCAATATTTTTGTGCAAAAGCAGCAGACAGATAGGAGAGGTTGTTGAAAATCACTCATCCACACACTCATCACTGTCTACACTCACCCATAGAGGAATTAAAGAAAAAATAACTGGGATTTTTGCTTACATAACGGTGTATTGATTCAGCAATAATATATCTGCTTTTAGATATATTATTTTAAAAAATTATAATAATATAAACAATATTCTATAACAATAATTTATTCTTAGTTAATTGGTAAATTAGAAATTAAGTGACCAATCATATTTCCATGTAGACCGACAGTATCATGACGCAAGGGCTTTGTTAATGACCTGTGTCATGTAAGAGAGTTATGAATAGGTCTGTTTGCTAACGACGGACTCTCTCTAAGGCATACACTCATTGGGAATAGAGAGAAAACAAGCAGCAAATGAAGACTATGGGGAAATGGCAGACATCATTATGATTTTATGACACTGCTTTTGTTTGTATCTCTAAAGATAAAAGAAAAAGAGGTGCGAAAGCTCAAGTGAATTAAAGGTCCAAGTAATTATGGGACTGTGGAACGAAACATTATCCTACCTCAGACACAGACGATTAAACTGTCTGTAGTATACACACATTTTGCAACTGGACCTTTCACTTTCTGACAAAACAATTTCAGTCAAACAGGTGATAATCTGACAACATGTTCATGCTCTTATTTGAAAAATAAACTTAATCTTTTAAGTTAATGCAATCTGAGAAAATGCATTAACAAAAACTTTAAAACATCAGACATTATTGGTCTGTTACAAGACAACTTGTTGCATTGCGTCTGTAGAGATGTAGTTACTGTATATAGAAAAGATAGATCTGTTTTTGTCTCAATAATCGCAATTGACTTGTCATTTATGGTCAGAAGAGGATGCTATGCAGCCATTATGGTGCATCATTGGGTATAAGGGTAAATGTCACCGGGGTGAGCATGTGCAGTAGCGCTACGGGTGACCCAAGTCTGAGTTTTCAATCTGATTTTGGGTCACCTCTACACTTCCCTGTCTAATGTCATAATAATGTCTAATAATGTCATATATTATTTCTAACATTTCTTCATTAACTCTTTGCTAGACAGTTGAGTATTTTTATAGACTAAGGAAAATATCATGCTAATGCGAATTCAAAACACATAATATATAATATCAGTTCAAGAATAAATGTCATTTCAAGTCTATAATGTGAACGTGGTAAAAGCAGCATTAGTTTACAGTATATTCTGTTAGCTGTGTAACATTTGCGGCCTTTAGCTTACGTCTTCCTTCTTATATTATTAACTATGTCACATTAGCAATCGTTTTAAATGCTCTTTCTAACTGGTACATTTTTCTTCATAGCCACTTGAAAATGATCTCATTTATTTCAGTTGTGTTTAAAACTGTAGGATTTACCTTCTGTAAAATAACAGATAATAAAGATGTTCTGATAACTTGTGTGTTGCGTGAGAGAGAAAACACAAATCTATGAAAATCTATGTGCACATTTTGGGTAATGGGAAAAATAACCCTACTAACCACAGATGGGAAACAGTCATACAATCATAACTTTATGATACATGATAGTCAATTGATACAATACACATCAGAAAATCATTAAAAATGGCCATTATATATACAAATATTCAGTATTTTTCAGTTTGTTTTGTCTTATGGTCAGTAATTAAAATATAAGCCATACAATATAGACACTTTAAAATGAACTGAATTGATGTATGTAGGTTTAATTTAATAAGCTAGGTTATACACAAATGTCTACTTATATTGCTCTGATAGTCCATTTATTCTGTTATAAAAAATGTTATCCAATAATTTACTTCTTAGAATCTATCCTCCCCTAAAACATATTAAACAGAAACAAAATGAAATGGGGCTACAGTCAGTTTGAAATGCATTAAATGGGTCCAGATCTGTTTTTAAATACTTTTTGAATTAAGCCTCTTATTTCAGCTGTGTTTAAAACATAAATGATGGGGTTTAACATCGGAGGAACAGCAAGCGCCAGAGACGTGCCGATGATTCTTGCATTGGCAGAGAGAGGAGTTATTGTGGCTGTAATATAAATGCATATAATGGGAAGAAACAGAGACGCCACCAACAGCAGGTGAGAAATGCAGGTCTTCAGAGCTTTTAAACGGCCTTCCCAAGTTGTGATTTTACTCAAGGCAAGAAAAATGCATAAATATGAGAAGACAATAATGATCAGAGGTGCTACAAGATATAAACCAGTGTTAAGATTTGCTATAAAATAATTTATGCTATTGTCATTACATGCTAATCTATATACAGGTCCATGATCACAAAAAAAACTTTGTATTACATTAGATTTACAGAATGAAAGTCGGGTGATAAAAGACACAGTGAGGGCCACCAGAAAAGCATTAAATGCCCACACTGCAGAAAAAATGACAGACATGACAGTATTAGTCACAATGGTGTGATATCTGAGTGGCAAACAAATTGCAACAAAACGATCATATGCCAGAACAACAAGAGTCAGACACTGTGTCCCATTAAAGAAGATAAACAAAAAACATGTTGGCCAAACAAGCATTATAGGAGATGTACTGTGAGTCAAAAAGAAAAGTCCTTAACATGTTAGGAATCAATGCATTCGTTTCACCAACATCAGCCAGAGCCAAATTAAACACACCGATGTATTTTGGGCTGTGCAGACTCCTCTCAACAGCTATAATGAGAAGAACTGCAGAATTCCCAATTACAGCAACAATGTAAGTGAAAAACAGGAAGATATAGTAATAACTGCTGTGTGGAATACCTGAAAATCCACTGATGAAAAAGTATTCAGGATGCACGACAGAAATGTTCAGAGAAAAACTGCTATTTATGGAATTCATGGTAACTTGGCTTATGATGTTCTGTCCCAGCTGAAAACAAAAAAGACCAGAAAACTTTTTAAAACTGAACTTTAAACTTAAAACTTTAAAAAACAAAATTGTCTTTTTACACATAAGCAGCTATTTTCAAATCCTGGAAAAATGCCTTTATATACATTTGCATACAAAGCTGCATCCTATTTGAAACACAGACCTGTATACTTAAACATACAATGTTAAAGAACCTGAGTAACAGTGCTGCTTTGACAGCCTGTGCATGTGCTTCTTCAGATTACAGAGCTGTAAATGAACTCATTCTGTCACGCAGCAAAGATTCTTGGATATCCTTGTCACTGAATCCAAAGTATATCTTTTGGCACATCTCCCAAGAGAGCATTTAGACAACACAATGATGTAATACTTGCATGTTTTATTTTTGTTCCTTTTGTACTTTGGATGAATGTTTTGTGTACCAGGCTGCAAAATACCTCCAGAAAATGTCAAAACATTTTGGATAATCATCACAGAATACTTACATTACATTAAACGTACATTCTTGACACGAGTAAATAATCATACACAGAAAGTTCATTTGAAATATTTTGGTGAAAGCATTTTGTTTATGTTGTGACTGACCAAACAGAAGTATTGCAGAGTGCTGGGTAATACATGTGAATATGTTATACTTTTTTAACTTTATATTTTCAGTGATATTTTACATTGTGCTCCTTTGAATGTCACTGCATATATTAAAAGGAGCACAGAAGCCCTACACTGTAGCTGAAGTTATGTGTGGAAAGATGGACAGTTGGTTTCACCAACCAATCAAATACCACTTTTCTAACTAATATTAGGAAACATGCCTAAACACAAACTGACATTTAAACATAACGTGAATCAATGGAAATATTCACTGAAATATAAAGTGTGACAACTAGTCCTGGTATTAGCATAGTTTACTTATATTTTTCCCCATAGTTGAACTACACAGCGTATTCTTGTAGGTTTGCCAACTGAAATTTCACACCAAATGTTTTCCCAGTTGTGTTTTTGATATTTAGAGATAATGGCAGCGTCACCTTTTTTCTCACTCCCTTTAATATTAAATTTACAATAATTGCATTCTTTCAGTTGTAAACATGTATAATAAATGATAACAAAATAATGAATCATCTGGATAGTTTATTTTTTAACTTTATTATTGGTCTGTGATATTAGTAAATGTGTGACATAGTAAATGTTGGATAACAAGTGACATCTTCAGTCATTTCAAAGGGAAAGATCTGCGATGATTATCCTGGGAGCTTTGTGCTGTTTTACGTCATGCTATATTAATATATAAATGGGTTTCTGATATCAGGGACAAACGTGTCTGATCTATGAATATTGTGAACATACAGAACTGTCAGATCTCTCTATAGACATCCCCTCATTGTGTCAATGGGGAACGTCAGCTTCGTAAAGGATTTTGTGATTGCTGGGTTTCCTGGACTTCAGCCTCAATATTACGGCATTGTGTTGGCAGTTCTGTTTTTTGTTTATGTGTGTACAATGGTGGGGAATGCTGTATTTTTTACACTATTCATAATATCCAGGAGCCTTCAGAAACCTGTATATTATTGCATTATGAATCTTGTTGTGTGTGATGTTCTCTTCAGCACCACCACATTACCAAAAATAATCAGTAGGTATTGGTTCCAAGATGGAAGCATTTCATTTTTGGGCTGCTTTCTTCAGATGTTTTTTGTACATTATTTCGGCTCGGTCACTGCACGTCTCTTGGCGGTCATGGCTATAGATCGATACGTGGCCATCTGTTTCCCACTGAGATATCACAGCATCATGACAAACAGAAATGTTTTTATTCTGATCTTTGGCTCTTGGATTTTGGGTTTGGTGGGCCCCTTGATGATGATCATACGGGCGTACCCTCTCCCCTACTGCGCAGGAAACATCATAGTACACTGTTACTGTGACCACATAGCCATCACAACACTGGCTTGCGCTGACAGAGAGGAGTACAGTTACCCTGCTTTCGTTCATGCCATGATAGTTCTGCTGGGATCTCTTGTTATTATTGTTTTCTCCTACTGCGCTATCATTGTGGCCGTTCTGCGCATTTCCAGCACTCAGGGAAGAATTAAAACCTTCTCCACCTGCAGTCCTCAGCTCATCATTATAGCTCTGTTTTTCATACCCAGGTGTTTTAACTACTTATCAAGTAATATTAACATAAAGTTCAGCACTGATTTGCGATTGGTCATTATTATGTTGTATAGCCTGTTGCCACCAATGATTAACCCTCTTATTTACTGTTTAAGAACGGATGAGGTTAAGAAAGTTTTACTGAAACAATTACAGAGGAAAAAAATAGACAATAATTTGAAGCTGCCATGATGTGCCTGTTTAATGTTGTCTGTAGTTTTGTATATTTTTGTTTATTTAATTTTATATTGCACATCCAGGAGCAGCGTGCACACACACACATCTGTGCTCTGTACATGTTAAGAGTGTTTTATATAAAACATATTTCATATTTATTTATTTATAAGAGAATTTATCTGTTAGATGCTTGTTGACTCATTATGTTGGTCATAAAGATATATATTTTTATTAAATGTATATAAAGAAATGTATGCATTTGCAGATATGTGTTTCATAAATATACTTCACAGACTTTTCATGAAGAAACTGGACTGCTCTTTTAAAAGTAAATTTAGTTTATTTATTTATTGCTTATTTATATTTATAAGTTTGTTTATTTTTATTTTTGTATGGAAGAAATGAGTTTTGTCATACCTTTCTGAGGCCTGCTGTAATTCTTTAAACATCCTTTAACATTATTATTTCCTTCTTAAAGCACCCATAAAAAAGACTTTAAAAAATGACTAATACTATAATTATTACTAAAGACTAATAATTCAGTAAGTCTGGGTACATGTAACATTTTTATTTAAAATTGCAAAATGAAGACATTAAACAACACACTGACTTGATATGAACCACTAGATGGCAGTATAAGACTGAGCCTCTCCTTATTTAAGGTGCAAAAAATTCAGGGTCAAAGGACTTACAGTATATGTGTGCAACCCTGCTAACATTTATTTGATCACATGAAGTCATTTGACTTCGGATCTTTTTACACCTTGTTTTTTTAAATAATAAACAAATAATAATAATAAGTAAATAATTATAACAACCAATAAGATAATCTCTGGCAAAAGACTTATAAGACTCAATTAAACTGCATAGACTCCTGTTCTTGAAATTTAAAGACATTTAAATTCTGTCCAAAATATTACTAGACTGAGAAGCCCCATGTATCATTAGCTGAAGTCTCTATTTCTGTATTATATTAAAAGTGTCACAATAGAAATAAATTCTACTTTATTTAGTCTACTTGATTTAAAACCACTTCGTTTAATAGAAATTATCATTTAAAAAGCACAAACAGTACAGTCACTTTTTTTAAAAACTCTTTATTCGGTGCAGTTCTCCTCATAAGCATTTTGCAAATTAGCGCTTTTATTTCAGTTATGTCTGCAAAAAAAATGATGGTGTTTAATAACAACAGATGACAGACTTCCTTGATGACAAACATAAATACACCAAAGTATGTGCAGATTACTGATAAATAACTTTACTCACAGGTCTTCAGGGCCTTAATACACACCCCTAAAAGTTTTACTTAAGGCAAGAAAAATGCCAAGATATGACAGCACTATAATAATTATATATTAGATATACAGAATGAAAGTCAACTGATAAAATACACAGTAAATACTACTACCAAGAGTCAGTTTGAAATGCATTAAATGGGTCCAGATCTGTTTTTAAACAATTTTTGAATTAAGCCTCTTATTTCAGCTGTGTTTAAAACATAAATGATGGGGTTTAACATCGGAGGAACAGCATAAGCCAGAGACGTGGAGATTTGCATTGGGAGAGAGTATTAGTGGCAATAATATAAATGATGTAATGGGAAGAAACAGAGACGCCACCAACAGCAGGTGAGAAATGCAGGTCTTCAGAGTTAGGTTAAGTTTGATTTTATCAATGTAAAAATGCCAAGATATGAGAGGACTATAATGATCAGAGGTGCTACAAGATATAAACCAGTGTTAAGTAGTACAAAAAACCCATTAATGGTTTTGTCATTACATGCTAATCTATATACAGGTCCATGATCACAAAAAAAACTTTGTATTACATTAGTTTTACAGAATGAAAGTCGGGTGATCAACAATGTAACTGTGCACATCATACATGTGTTAAACGCCCATATTGCAGAAAAAATGACAGACATGACAGTATTAGTCACAATGGTGTGATATCTGAGTGGCAAACAAATTGCAACAAAACGATCATATGCCAGAACAACAAGAGTCAGACACTGTGTCCCATTAAAGAAATAAACAAAAAACATGTTGGCCAAACAAGCATTATAGGAGATGTACTGTGAGTCAAAAAAAAAGGTTCTCATCACGTTCGGAATCACAGCGTTAGTTTCACCCAGGTCGGCCAGAGCCAAATTAAACACACCGATGTATTTTGGGCTGTGCAGACTCCTCTCAACAGCTATAATGAGAAGAACTGCAGAATTCCCAATTACAGCAACAATGTAAGTGAAAAACAGGAAGATATAGTAATAACTGCTGTGTGGAATACCTGAAAATCCACTGATGAAAAAGTATTCAGGATGCACGACAGAAATGTTTAGGGAAAAATTGGCATTTATGGAATTCATGGTAACTTGGAGTTTGATGTTCTGTCCCAGCTGAAATGTGAATTGACCAGAAGTCACAAAATTGGAATTATACACATAAAGTATTTTCAAATCCTGGAAAAATGCCTTTATATACATTTGCATACAAAGCTGCATCCTATTTGAAACACAGACCTGTATACTTAAACATACAACGCTAAAGAACCTGAGTAACAGTGCTGCTTTGACAGCCTGTGATTTCAGATGACAGGATCTATAAATGTGATGCTCTTCTGTATTCTCTCATGCACCACAGATCATTGGATACGTTGGTCATGGAATCCAAAATATATTCTTTGATACATCTCTTGAGAGAACATTCAGCATTACATAATGATGTAATACGTCACAAATGCTTTTGGCCTCCACAGGAGTAGTTTGGATGGACATTTTGGAAAATAAAATAAAGTAATAATTTGTAAAATAATTGTATTTTTAGTTGGTAACAACACCATCAGCCAGTTTAGCAGCAACCAAAACTAACCATTATAAACAAATTTACAGTTTAAGTGACAGTTTTACCATGTGCTCTTTTGAATCTCATTGCAAGTATAAAAAATAGCATACATCTTGCATTGAAGCAGAATGTTCTTCATAGCAGGCCTACAATGTAAAAATTAAAGTTATGGATGGAAACATACCCTAGACACACGGCCTGCTGTTTTACATAGCAATTAAATACCTTCATAATGAATATTACAGTACATGCCTTCACAAAAGGGCTACACAGAGGCTAAGTGGGTCGCACTGTTGCGTCACAGCCTGAAGGTCCCTTGTTTGAGTCCTGGCTGAGCCAAGAAGCCTTTCTGTATAGAGATTGCACTATTCAAAAATAAAATGAAATTCAAAAATCTCCCCTTCATTTTCTTTATTTTTTTTATTTTACCACATTTTAACATATTGTAACATTAACATTTAACAACTGCGACTTCATATTCGTACATTTGGTTACCCCTAAATAAATTTCTTTCAACAGACTTTTATATGGTTGGGGGCGGGACGTTTTAGATTCTAGAGAGCATGTGATTGGACAGGAAGTTTACTGACAAGATGATGTGCAGAATGACGTCAACAAAATGGACGATTTTTTTGTTAGCGGAAGTAAGATGCAAGTTTTAAAGGCTTATATCTTCCAAATGCAACTTTTGTCATTGTTTTGAAGCACACAAGCTTATGGATAAGCCTAAGGCTAACATACTCATAATTAAAGCTACATAACTTTGATTTAAAGGGAGAAACCTATACAGAAATGAACTTTTATAAACCTTACACACTGTGAAATAAAAAAGAAAATATAAGAAAATATTCACTGTGGCAAAAACTGTAACAATTAGTCTTGGTATTCCCTGTATGGCTTTATTTTCTACATTTCAAAGGATTTACAAAAACTGTGACTTTATCATTCTACATTTAGAGAGGGTGCCACTAATAAGTCAAAACAAAGTGGAAATAAAGACTATTCTGTAGCCCTTGCATGTCCATAATCAGAATTACCTGAAGCAATGCATTGCCCAATAAATGTGTAAAACTTTTTAATTAATAAATAAGAAAGCAATAATAAGAATCATGTTCATAAGAAAGCGTTTATAATTACCTATTAAAAACATAATAGGGAATTTAGAAAATTTATATAATCACTTTTCCACATCATGGAAAATATGTTAATGTACACTAATTCAAATATATTTCGACTGATACATCTCCTGAAATCATTCTGATATCACAGTGATGTTACACCTGCGTGTTGCAGTTCATGCTCTGGCCACTATAGTATTGCGGAAGTTAATTATCAAACTGTGTCTTCCTTTAATAAAGTGTTTTAAATTGTTTAATTAGGGCCAAGCACTGAAAGTGTGAAGGGCCTTGTTTCTCTAAAGATTTTTATTAAGGTTTTGGGGCACCTCAAAAATTCTTGAAAAGAATCAGGCCCGGACAAAGCTGGCACATGGGCGTGATGGAGGGCTCTGCAGCGCCCCCTGTTGCATGACCTAAACATGGTGCATATAATATACATGCATGTACGCTTGATCTGTATATTGGTCTCATTGACCTGAACAACTTTTGCCTTGACCTCTACTAGCTCCGCCCAACAGGAAGTCGGCCATTTTGAAAAGTGTACGCTGTGAACTTTTAAATACTCCTAAGAGATTCATTATATCAAGACATGATATGTTATACAGAGATCAAATTTACAACAATAATCCTTCCATTTTTCAAACCTGCTTGTCCTCTACAGAGTCACGTTGGGCTGGAGCCTACCCCAGCATCTCGGGCCATAACCAGGATACACCCTGAATAGATGGCCGGTCACACACACATTGATACACATACTCAATATATACATACTCATACAGAGCTAAGGGCAGTTTTGTTATATCCAATTGACTTGCATGTCTTTGGGCTGTGGGGGAAGCCTGAGTACCAGGAGCAAACGCATGCTGACACAGGGAGAACATGCAAGGGCTACGGTTAATGCAGGAGGAGAGAATATACAGTTTGCACAGTATAAAAACCATTACGGCTATGGAATGCCCCCATAAAACATGAAAATCAGATGTGTGTGTGTTTGCATTTGTGTTGTGCAGTTGTATTAGCTCCTCCTAATTATTCCCTCTGGACTGTGTCGTACATTAATAATATCCTGAGATTTCTATGGTAATGAAATCTAAATTGTTTTCAAATTCACTCTTGAGAATTCAGTTTCTTATTATCATAATTATACATCACATAATTGTATTTTTCTAAATATGCTTTGACAAATCAAAAATAAATAAGGAATAAGTACATTATATGCCAATTACTTTCATTATTAAAGATAAAAGATTGATCATTTTTCTTCTGCTGAGTGTAGAAAGTTTAGAAGTAACATCAGAAAGAAAAGAAGTAACATCAGTTTGATTGAAAGTTTAAAAGTATTTATTCCTCAGAGTAACTCGTATGTTTGTCAGACATCACCTGTTAATTAGCGGCTCTTGTGACAGACACCTATTTATGTGTTTATGAATTGTAGCGCACACAGAAACTGTTCTGAGACCTGGAGAAACCTGCTCTCTCCTCACCTGGAGTGCTGTGAACCAAAGATCATTATGAAGGTTTGTTTATAACAGAAATGCCCCTGTGACCTCATAAAGCAAATGTATGAAATATCTTATTAACATTTCGACTTTTTAACATTGTCATTCTTTTTTAACATAAGTAATAATATAGTAATAGTAATATAGTATATAGTAATAATTGGTTGCATATGTCCAAGTTCATACACTTATACGGCTCTACATCCTGTATTATGTTTTAATCTCACTCAGTCATGGCCTAAAACACTTTACATCTATTGCTTAAATTGTGTGAAGCTGAAACAAACATTTCTGAATAAAATGTAATCATTGTGGTTTCATGTTATTGTTTTACAATGAATATTCATATTTTAATATTATTAATATTTTACTTTACTTTAATATTAAAGTACATATTGTGTATTATTTGTGAAGAATTAACTGTTTATTAACCTGCTTACATTCCAATATATGCCATATGAAATGTTAGCAGGTGTTACAGTAGAGGTTTATAACAGAGATACAGTGTACAATACAGTCATCACATATCATAACAGTCATAACATGATGGTAAACGAAAATCATAATGCTTACATTAAAAATACAGGATATATCAGACGAAAGAAATAAGTGAAACAAAATTTAGTGGATGAAGTCAGCCTGAAACACCTTGAATAATGGCAGATCTTTTTTTAAGCATTTTGCGAATTACATGTTTGATTTCGGCTGTGTTTAACACATAAATGATGGGATTAATCATGGGTGGAATAGCATATGAAAGGGACGTGCTGATGATTCTCGCATTGGGAGAGAGAGTATGTATGATGGCGGCAATGTAAGCACACAAAATGGGGAGAAAAAAGGTTCCCACAAGGAGCAGGTGTGAAACGCAGGTCTTCAGGGCCTTTAAACGGCCTTCCCAAGTTGTGATTTTACTCAAGGCAAAAAAAATGCAAAGATACGAGAGGACTATAGTGATGAATGGGGATATGACATATAAAGCTGTGTTAATTGATGCCATAAGTTGATTCATACTGTTGTCATTACATGCCAGCTGAAAAACTGGTCCATGATCACAAAAATAACTCTGTATCACATTGGATTTACAGAATGAAAGTCGGGTGATCAGCAACACTGTTGTGCCTATCACAAATATGTTAAATGCCCAAATAGCTGAAAACACTAAAGACATGACAGTATTATTTACAATAGCGTGATATCTCAGAGGTAAGCAAATGGCAACAACACGGTCAAACGATAAGACAACGAGTATAATACACTGCATTGTACTAAAGAAGAAAACGAAAAACATGTTGGCCAAACAAGCATTATAGGAGATGTACTGTGAGTCAAAAAGAAAAGTCTTCATTAGGTTCGGAATCAGTGCATTCGTTTCACCAACATCAGCCAGAGCCAAATTAAACACACCGATGTATTTTGGGCTGTGCAGACTCCTCTCAACAGCTATAATGAGAAGAACTGCAGAATTCCCAATTACAGCAACAATGTAAGTGAAAAACAGGAAGATATAGTAATAACTGCTGTGTGGAATACCTGAAAATCCACTGATGAAAAAGTATTCAGGACGCACGACAGACATATTTAGGGAAAAATTGGCATTTATGGAATTCATGGTTAGTTTGCATTTGGTGCTCTTTCCAAACTGAAAATATAAATGACCACAAGAGCATTAGCAAAACACTGACATACTGATCTACAGCTCTCCAAATCTACAAAATAACCGCAATAGATTTGAATCTATACAGGCATACGGTATACTTACATGCATAAAAGCTATTATATTAAAGCAAGTAATGGCCTGGACCGTTTTTGAGGTTTATGGGATGAATGAAGTGGTTCATTTGATGCTGTTCTTTACATCTCTTGTTGGTTGGTGTCCCCTCAGCTTGACTTAATCAGTTGCTTTATTTGTTTCCTGTGTCAGTGTTTCGATCTTATATCTAGTGACACTCTCATAAGGACACGTGGCAACTGAATGACTCACAATGATGCAATTTTTTACTGTTCCAGAGGGCGACACTATTTTATTTACCAACATTTATACATTTACTTACTACAAAACAATTATATTGTGTATTTCTTTTTTGCTTATCTTGAATCAGGACAATGATCACTTGGCCAATAAAGTCCCAAGTGTCTTCTTTCAGAAGACACCACAATTGTACCTGTAGGTCAAATGGTTTAGATACTGCATACATTTTAGTGTCGGCCTGTCATTTTCATATTATGTGCTGAAAGGGGTTTTGTTACTGGTTACTGCTTTGAGAAGGGACATTTTCTTTAACATTCAGTTGCATTGTATGCTTATTGTGCTCACTTTGCACATAGCACAAGTGATGTTTAATCATTTATATACACACTTTTATTTCCCTGTCTTCTGTTAAGCTCAAGAGAAGCCCTTAAAGATTTACCTTGTTAATCATTCCCTGTAAATTCTTAATTCGCATTGAAAAGCAAAGATGTCATTCTGTATAGTTTTTTTTAGTTCTTATTTAATCTTACTCTGTCATGACCTAAAACACTGTTAATCTATGGTTTGCTAAAATACTAATCAATGATTGTATTATTATTGAAACAGTATTGTTTTATATATTTTGTTTTACATGTATAGAAATTGTAAATATAATAATTCCAGTCATTTATTGAAAGTGGTTCATAAAGGCTCCATATAAGCATGTTTGAGAAAAAATGAGTTTGTTTATTGTTGTTGAGGAAATATTACCAGGTTCTACAGTAGAGGTTTATACAGTAATAGATATAATATACAGTACAGTCATTATAATTGTTACAGCAGAGGTTTATGCAGTAAAAGAGATACACAATTCAGTACAGTCATGATAAATGTAATATGATGGTAAACAAAAAATAATATGTTCATGAGCAACAGAGGGGTAAAATGATTAACAGTCAATGATAAAAGCTTTCGGCGTGTATTTATGTACTTTTATTTTACTTCCATACCATTCCCAAATCAAACCATTCACGCTGGTCTTTATCCAGTCCTGTTTAACTCAAAGCATTTATCACAAAATTATTCACAAAGAATACTTGCACAATGTTTTAAAGCAAATAAGCAAAACAGAAGATACAGAAATAAATTCAGTTTCAAAATTCAGTGCGAAGCTTGAATTTTTGATCTTTGAATAAGAAATGCAGATCTTGTTTTGAGCACTTTGCGAATGACATCTTTGATTTCAGCTGTGTTTAACACATAAACAATGGGATTGATCACAGGTGGAACAACATATGAAAGAGACGTGCTGATGATTCTGACATTAGGAGAAAGAGCGAGCGTGTAAACACACAAAATAGGGAGGAAAAAGATTCCTACAAGCAGCAGGTGAGAAGCGCAGGTCTTCAGCGCTTTCAAACGGCCTTCCCAAGTTGTGATTTTACTCAAGGCAAGAAAGATGCATAAATATGAGAAGACAATAATGATCAGAGGTGCTACAAGATATAAACCTATGTTAACTTTGGCTAAAAATAATTTATGCTATTGTCATTACATGCCAACTTATATACAGGTCCATGATCACAAAAATAACTTGGTATCACATTGGATTTACAGAATGAAAGTCGGGTGATCAGCAACACTGTTGTGCCTATCACAAATATGTTAAACGCCCAAATAGCTGAAAACACTAAAGACATGACAGTATTATTTACAATAGCGTGATATCTCAGAGGTAAGCAAATGGCAACAACACGGTCAAATGCCAGAACAACAAGTGTGGTACACTGCATTGTACTAAAGAAGAAAACGAAAAACATGTTGGCCAAACAAGCATTATAGGAGATGTACTGTGAGTCAAAAAGAAAAGTCTTCATTAGGTTAGGAATCAGTGCATTCGTTTCACCAACATCAGCCAGAGCCAAATTAAACACACCGATGTATTTTGGGCTGTGCAGACTCCTCTCAACAGCTATAATGAGAAGAACTGCAGAATTCCCAATTACAGCAACAATGTAAGTGAAAAACAGGAAGATATAGTAATAACTGCTGTGTGGAATACCTGAAAATCCACTGATGAAAAAGTATTCAGGACGCACGACAGACATATTTAGGGAAAAATTGGCATTTACAGAATTCATGGTAATCGGCTTTTTTTGTGCTAAAATGAGAAAATACCCCACAAGCCGGAGCAAACATTACATTTCACTCATTTTCAAATTTCCAGATTTTCAAATTCTTGAGATATGCCTTTGTAAAATAAAATTAAATCACAGATATACTGTACAGTATAATTAAATGCATAAAAGCTCAAGTATATGACATATTATATATATCGATATTTGAAACAGTAATAACAGTTTAATGTTGTGTTTAATGTAATGCTATGTCTTCCGTTATATCACCTGGTGTTTTTTCAGCTTGACTTGATTTCAGTCACTCTGTTTGTCCTCATGTGTCACTGCTTTGGTCTTTTATCTAGTAACACTCAGAAGGATACATGACAACTCAGTGACTCACAATGATGCAGTTTTTTTTACTAATTACTATTGTCATTTTTTTAACCCTTTCATTAATTGGCACTGCCTTCTCATTGTGCTTTGCCCGCACAACGATATGCACTGGACATGCACCGATGAGATACGCAGAACTTTTCTTTACTTGCTTTGCCCACTACGGTAGTTTTGAATGAAATTTAGGACATTTTTTAGCAGTGTCTGTTTTAGAAAAAGCAGTTTCGTTTAAGTACGGCCCATTCACTGCACAATTCAGTGTATCATCTCCAGGAGTATTCTGTTTCTGATGCAAACTCTGTGACAGGCGTAGACTATTGTGCGTGTTTACCTCTAAATGTGCCATTTAGCCACATTTGGATAAACCTGTGAATAATGACATTATATTAATCGTTATGTTGTACTCAGTGTAGAGAGTTTGGTGTAAATGTTTTGAAACTTTTGACATGCATTGCATCAGCTTTGATTGAAAGCTGCTGTTTTGGCTTCAGTTCATCTTAATGAGCTGTGGAGATGCACAGGGAGAAACCCGCAACAGTCGTGTCACCCGGGAAAACCGCGTCTCTCCTCACCTTGAGTGCTGTACATCAAATCACCGTTATTAGGTTTGTTTACATGAATAAAATCATCGCCTCTGTGACCGTATCAAACTAAACATTTCTCTGGAGATTGAAACATATCTGGAGAAACTCTCCCCCTTGAAAAAAGTTAAAGGGACATTCAGTTTTTAAAACATCCGGCCTCTGCAATTTTGTCTAAATTACTTCACAAAATCAAATCATATAAATAGTTTATGTTAAAAGAAATCATCAAATTTTGAAAAGAGATTGTAGATGAGTTAGAGACTAAAGATGAGTTACAAGCAGAAACAATAAAACCAATAAAATACGTACAAATGTTAGATGTGTTATTGTATAGGCTTTATACAGAAGCATACGTTTAAATATTGTATATTATACTTATTTGTAGATTATTGATGTAATGTGTGTTGTAAAACAATCTCTGAGGAAATCAACGCAATAGGATTTGTCTGTGTATGTGAAGGTACACGTGTTTGTATGCGTGTGCAACCCGTGCTTGTGTTAACACTGTCCTCAGTGATTGTGAAGGTCTGTTTGCTGTCTGAATGCTCAGAAATCTTCAGGGATCAACAATAAGAAAGTAGCAAACAAGAAGCAAATTAACACTCTGGGGAAAGAATCTTCTTGTTAAGTTTTACTGGCACTGTGTTGTTCACATGTTACTGATTGATGTTTACCATTCATGTCACCTAGCAATAACACAGTAAATGTCCAGAGAGATACTGCATGTATCTCAATAATGATCAGTGATGAAAGCAAGAGTGGGAAAAAGTCACAGAAACAGAGGCCTGGTTCTCTAATACAAAAGACGTTGTCCTGCATCGTAACACTGGTGGCTTGTTTTAATTATCTGATATAACAGATTTAATTCAGAAGGAAGCACAAGATTGTTGCATTGTCAGCTTCGAAATGAATAAAGCAGAAAGTCAAACCGATGGTGTGTGTAGAGACCTGACCGATGGAAACTTCCTCAAACTGTGCTAAACTGTTGGCTGATTAATTCATTTAGGATGTAGTTCATCTAGAGACTTCCAAATAGTCCCAGTTGAGAGATGATTAAAATAAGTGATTTCACTGAGATTCTGCTGGGATTACAGGTTTAACAATTACCTTCATCCCTGCAACAATGAAGACGACAGTATACACCATGAAAATGTGGAAAAGCATAAAACTGTGAATGATGAATACATGAAACATGGAAAACACCAGTTTAGTAGAGTGGCCATTGTGAAATAAAAAAATAGATGTATAAATATTAATAATGTGTCATGTAAAAATGAATGAATTAAAACAATTAATTGTGGAGATATATAATCTGTCAGGCCACTGAGTAAACTCATAAATCATTGTGCTAAATGCTTGCCTGCCAAACATGCTGTAATTTAGGTTTTATGCTTGTGTTGTACTGTCCTTAAACTGTATATGTGCTGTTTAATTAGCAGTTTTGCAATGAATTTACAATTTTGACTGTCATCTAAGATAGCAGTTCTCAACTTTTTTGGTTTCAAGGCCCCCATTGTCCACAAAAAATATCTGAAGCCCACCCCACTCACAATTTCCCCTCAATAAAGTATTCTAGAGCTTGGCATTACTACAAAGATGTACATTCCTTATAAAATAAAAAACAAAACTAGGAAGCATCTTAATTTTTAGTTGTTTTAGCTTATTTTAACACTTCTTCTGCCTTGTTTTAAATCATTTTCAAGTCATCTCGAGGCCCCTGGAAGTTTGTTGAGGCCCCCCAGTGTTTGAGTTTGGTGATGGGGGTTGTGTCCAGTCATGGTTTTCACTCAGTATTGGTGTTAGAGACTCAGATAAGAAACATTTCATCCCATTAGAGGAGGTCATTGGTTACTCTAAAGTAATGCATGAGGTAGACGGTCAGTTTCATTAACCAACCACAGAATTCCCCGCCTCTGTGAGAAGAAAAAAAATCACATTTCTATTCCTTAAATATCTGACCGCAGCGTGTCTTTTACATACAGTGTAAATAATCCGCACAGGAATACATATAGTAAGTAATGTATTCAATATTGTATTGTATTAGCAGCATACATGGTTTGAAAAACAACTCCTGTATATTTTTTGTAATGATATGTGATATAGATTGTTTACCAAACTTTAAATATATTAATATATTTAATATATTTGATTCACAGTTAGTTAGATCCTGTTTTACAGTCTGAGGTTAGAATCTGTGATACCTGTGATTTTATATCTCAGTCTATATCAGTCTAATTTAATCTGTAATCTTTTTAATACTGCCGTCAGGTGATCATGTCATCGGGAAATGTCAGCTTCATTAAGGACTTTTTTATTGTTGGCTTTCCTGGACTTCCTGAGAGTTACTATGGTGCTGTGGCTGCTCTCCTGCTCTTTGTCTATGTGTGTATCTTAGTGGGTAATGGATTATTTGTTGCACTTTTTGCTCTAGATAAAAGCCTTCATAAACCCATGTATTACATAGTCTTAAACCTGGTCATAAGTGATGTTTTAATTAGCACCACTACTTTGCCCAAAATTATCGCCAGGTATTGGTTCCAGGATGGTGCTATTTCATTCATGGCATGCTTCGTACAAATGTTTTTTGTGCATTATTTTGGTTCTCTCACTGCTTTTGTCCTTGGAATAATGGCTTTTGATAGGTATGTAGCTATCTGTAACCCACTAAGATATTCTAATATAGTCACAAGGTCAACCATTCTCGGTCTCTGTCTCGTTGCATGGGTCCTAGCCAGCTCGTGCCCTTTAATGATTACCATTAGGGCCTATCCCCTCCCGTACTGTGCGGAAAACAGTATTATTCAGTGCTACTGTGATCACATTTCAATAACATCCCTCGCGTGCACCAACAGGGCCCTGTACAGCATTCCGGCTTTTGCATTTGCTATGGTTGTGTTGCTCGGCCCTCTGGCTTTCATTGTATTCTCATACTGCGCTATCATTATGGCCGTTCTGCGCATTTCCAGCACTCAGGGAAGAATTAAAACCTTCTCCACCTGCAGTCCTCAGCTCATCATTATAGCTCTGTTTTTCATACCCAGGTGTTTTAACTACTTATCAAGTAATATTAACATAAAGTTCAGCACTGATTTGCGAATAGCCATTATTATGATGTACAGCCTTTTCCCGCCCATGATTAACCCCCTCATTTACTGCTTAAGGACAAATGATGTCAAGGAAAGCTTGCTTAAAAGGTTACAAACTTCAAGTCTTCATCTTAACTCAACAAAAGTGAATGTATCCACTGTATGCAATTAAATTGTCACATTGTATTTTAATTTCAGATGTCATGCTACACTAAAGCAAATGTGAGTGGATACCATTTTGTTCAAAATACTGGACATAAGCTGTGTCTTAAATGTGCCAGTTTGCTTATTTTCCTGTTGTTGCATTTTAACGTTTTGCCATTTGGAGGCCAGGATTTTATTTTGTACTTCCCCCCCAAATACATTTTTGGTGTAGTTATTGTACATGTCTTGTAACATAATGTAATATGTTTCATTCGCGCATTATTTTTGTTAAATAAATGCATAAATAAATAAATATGTCTATTTACTTTGAAATGCAATCAGTTGTTGTTATTTGTCATTAGCAAAGGGGTTGACGTTATGTCACATAAAATTAAAAATGTATATAAAATTACATTTTAAATCATATTATCAATTAAAATATTTCATTGTAGTAGATGCTTTGCCAGTAAGCAGTTTTTTCACAAAGTTGACTTTTTTGTTTTAAACAGTGTACCTAATAAAGTGGCCACTGAGTGTTTATGTCAGGGTCCTGGCACAAGAATTTAGTAAAAAAAAACAAGCAAGGAACAGTTGAGAAGAACCTGACAGTTCATCTCATACTGTAACACCGTATGCTTTGTTTGTGTTTTGCAAAATACATATGAGAATTGGACACAGAACAGTATGTTAATGAAGCGTATGTAAATAAGTCACAGTTTCATTAATGAAACATTAGTGTTGTGTCCAGGTGACTATAAGGGACCCACGTCAACCTGTGCCACATCTCCTGTGTCTTATGAGAGAACTTATAAACCAGCGCTTCACTGAATCTGTCACAGTGTGCATCTCTGCAGTGGATTTTTCACAAATCAGGTTACATTCTTCAGTTACACAACAGACAAGCTTGTGTTTAATGATAATGATTGTGTTTAATTATAAACATGACAATGCCTTACATTCTGTTAGGAATGTTATTGCTGCTTTTTACTACACATTTTCTGAAGGAACACCATTTAATATAAATATCAGAATATAAATATCAAGTATATTTATAGTTTTATACCTGTTCATCAGTTTGGATTATTGATTATTGTTTTTGTTTTTTATCAGGTGACTTCGAGGTTTTGTCAGTGTCATGACTTACTCCAACACAACTGTCATCACTGAATTCTATCTGTCTGGCTTTCTTGGACTTCATCCACAGTATTATGGAGCTGTGGGGACACTTTTGCTGTTTGTCTACTTGACTCTGGCTGGAGGAAACGTTTTCATCATTTTGTTCGTTTCGTGTGAGAGAAACCTTCAAAAACCCACCTATCTGATCTTCTGTAACCTCGCTTTGGCAGATCTTACATTTGGAACCATCACACTGCCCAGAATCATAGCAAAGTATTTATTAAATATTAACACAATGCCATTTGTAAGCTGTTTTGTTCAAATGTTTTTTGTGCACTACTTAGGGACTGTAAATTCTTTTCTTTTAATGTTAATGGCTCTCGATCGGTTTATTGCAATATGTAACCCCCTCAGATATTCAGCTATTATGACAAACAGGTCGACAACAGTAGCATGCATCACGTTATGGATACTTTTAACATTATGGATCTCTGTTCTTACTCACCTAACCTTTAACATGTCCTACTGTGGTCCAAATGAAATTACTCAGTGTTACTGTGATCACAATTCAATAACTAGACTCGCTTGTGAAAACGTAAGGACGCTAAAGCTGATTGCTGTTAGTGTTGCCATGTTTATTCTCTTGGGCCCTTTGTGGTTTATTATATTCTCTTTTATTGCCATCATCACAACAGTTTTTAAAATCTCTGATGCTCGGGCACGCTATAAAACCTTCTCCACCTGCACTCCCCAACTTCTCATAATCTCCCTATATTACATCCCCAGATGTGTCGTGTATGTGTATGATGTGACAGTTCAGATCAGTCCTGATACTCGCATTATATTAATTATGTGTTACAGTCTTCTCCCCCCTGTTGTCAACCCCATGATTTACTGCTTTAGAACCAAAGAAATCAAAGACGCTTTGAGAAAAAAAATAAGAGACAGAAAAAACTTTGTGCTTTTAAACAGAGTTTAGGTTGAAACCAAAATATCTAGTGTACTTCAAATGTAAAATGATTGTAGCATGCTTTTAAACTAAATTGATTGTTGCGTGCATTAAAAGTAAATTAATTGTAGCGTGCTTTAAATGTAAACTGACTATAGCATGCTCTAAATGTAAATTAATTGTAGCGTGCTTTAAATGTAAACTGTTTTAACATGCTTTAAATGTAAAGTGCGCTCTTCCTTGCATGGTTTTGCAAACAGGTAATTTTATTTACATTTCTTTTGGCTAAAAACTGCCTTAAATATTTGCTGTGACATCATAGATAATTGCAGTTTATTGTTTTTTTAGTAAAACCTAATTTTAGTTTTTAAATGTATAGTTCTGTTCATTAAAATTACTCAAGTCTGAATTGTGTAATGGTAACAGAACCATCATAATATATTTTCCTTTATAATTTTAGACCATGTTTCCTTAGCCGTCTGACAAATGTTTCTTTGTTAATCAACACAAATAAGAAGTAGTGCATACACTCAGAACAGCCTGCTCAAGAAGGACTCATTCCTTCTGCTGCTCAAAACAAACAAACAAACAGACAACTTACTGTATATATATATATATATATATATATATATATATATATATATATATATATATATATATATATATATATAAAGAAAAATAATAATTATGAATATGTTGTTCCATTATGAGTCAATGAATCCTTTTACTTTTTAAAGTCCTAAATGCCACATTTGTACTGACACTGAATAAAACATTCATGTTAACAGAATAAATTGTTTTTTCACAGTAATTTAAATCAAAGTATAGAAAGTTGTAACACTGAATCTAGCATACAAACTGTTAATATACGTGTAAATAGTATGTTGTTAAACTGTAAATGTTTATGGGTCTATATTATACTGTACCCAAACAATTTCCTGCGGTTTGTTTTGCTGACAGGCTAAATTAGAAATATAACAGCTGAGATAACATTACTGATGATACTTCATACTGCTGAATATTATAGGAAAGCAGGCCCCAGCATCTGCCGCTGGCTAAAGGCTGATTCACTACGGTTTACAGTTCACAATCCATAGCTACAAATCTGTGATGGTGAGCTGTATATTGATATAGCTCAGTTAATCTGCAAACACTGTGAACAACCCACTATTTGTTCTGAATGAATGTACACCTGTACCCCTGCTTATTAATACAAATATCTAATCAAAAGGAAATGTGACGATTGTGAAATGGATGTTGTTGTATCCACAAAACTGCTAATCTGCTAAGGATGCTTAGCCCTGCTGATAAATCCTCTTTAAAATGGCAAAAAGCATCTTTTTCCATTGGTGGCCATTATGTATTCTAACAACATTTTTTAATTTACATTAGAGCGAGTGTTTGACCGGTGACCAGTTTTTTAAAGGTTTCTTGGAAACACAAACTCGACCTTTTGTAGGCTGCTGCTGGTGTCGTCATATTGCTGTGGACAACATTTTCTTGGCACACATTAGGCCCCTTTAAACCAATTAAACGTATTATGATATTAAAACTGTGTACCTAATAAAGTGGCCGCTGAGTGTATATCTCACACTGTAACAACATATGCTTTGTTTGTGTTTTTCAAGATACAAATGAGAACTGGACACAGATCAGTATGTTAATGAAGCGTATGTAAATAAGTCACAGTTTCATTAATGAAACATTAGTGTTGTGTCCAGGTGACTATAAGGGACCCACATCAACCTGTGCCACATCTCCTGTGTCTTATGAGAGAACTTATAAACCAGCGCTTCACTGAATCTGTCACAGTGTGCATCTCTGCAGTGGATTTTTCACAAATCAGGTTACATTCTTCAGTTACACAACAGACAAGCTTGTGTTTAATGATAATGATTGTGTTTAATTATAAACATGACAATGCCTTACATTCTGTTAGGAATGTTATTGCTGCTTTTTACTACTAATTTTCTGAAGAAACACCATTAACACCATAAATATCAGAATATAAATATCAAGTATATTTATAGTTTTATACCTGTTCATCAGTTTGGATTATTGATTATTGTTTTTGTTTTTTATCAGGTGACTTCGAGGTTTTGTCAGTGTCATGACTTACTCCAACACAACTGTCATCACTGAATTCTATCTGTCTGGCTTTCTTGGACTTCATCCACAGTATTATGGAGCTGTGGGGACACTTTTGCTGTTTGTCTACTTGACTCTGGCTGGAGGAAACGTTTTCATCATTTTGTTCGTTTCGTGTGAGAGAAACCTTCAAAAACCCACCTATCTGATCTTCTGTAACCTCGCTTTGGCAGATCTTACATTTGGAACCATCACACTGCCCAGAATCATAGCAAAGTATCTATTAAATATTAACACAATGCCATTTCTAAGCTGTTTTGTTCAAATGTTTTTTGTGCACTACTTAGGGACTGTAAATTCTTTTCTTTTAATGTTAATGGCTCTCGATCGGTTTATTGCAATATGTAACCCCCTCAGATATTCAGCTATTATGACAAACAGGTCGACAACAGTAGCATGCATCACGTTATGGATACTTTTAACATTATGGATCTCTGTTCTTACTCACCTAACCTTTAACATGTCCTACTGTGGTCCAAATGAAATTATTCAGTGTTACTGTGACCACAATTCAATAACTAGACTCGCTTGTGAAAACGTAAGGACGCTAAAGCTGATTGCTGTTAGTGTTGCCATGTTTATTCTCTTGGGCCCTTTGTGGTTTATTATATTCTCTTTTATTGCCATCATCACAACAGTTTTTAAAATCTCTGATGCTCGGGCGCGCTATAAAACCTTCTCCACCTGCACTCCCCAACTTCTCATAATCTCCCTATATTACATCCCCAGATGTGTCGTGTATGTGTATGATGTGACAGTTCAGATCAGTCCTGATACTCGCATTATATTAATTATGTGTTACAGTCTTCTCCCCCCTGTTGTCAACCCCATGATTTACTGCTTTAGAACCAAAGAAATCAAAGACGCTTTGAGAAAAAAAATAAGAGACAGAAAAAACTTTGTGCTTTTAAACAGAGTTTAGGTTGAAACCAAAATATCTAGTGTACTTCAAATGTAAAATGATTGTAGCATGCTTTGAAACTAAATTGATCGTTGCGTGCATTAAAAGTAAATTAATTGTAGCGTGCTTTAAAACTAAAGTGTAGCGTGCTTTAAATGTAAACTGACTATAGCATGCTCTAAATGTAAATTAATTGTAGCGTGCTTTAAATGTAAACTGACTATAGCATGCTCTAAATGTAAATTAATTGTAGCGTGCTTTAAATGTAAACTGTTTTAACATGCTTTAAATGTAAAGTGCGCTCTTCCTTGCATGGTTTTGTCAACAGGTATTTTTATTTACATTTCTTTTGGCTAAAAACTGCCTTAAATATTTGCTGTGACATCATAGATAATTGCAGTTTATTGTTTTTTTAGTAAAACCTAATTTTAGTTTTTAAATGTATAGTCCTGTTCATTAAAATTACTCAAGTCTGAATTGTGTAATGGTAACAGAACCATCATAATATATTTTCCTTTATAATTTTATTAGAATAGACCATGTTTCCTTAGCCGTCTGACAAATGTTTCTTTGTTAATCAACACAAATAAGAAGTAGTGCATACACTCAGAACAGCCTGCTCAAGAAGGACTCATTCCTTCTGCTGCTCAAAACAAACAAACAAACAGACAACTTACTGTATATATATATATATATATATATATATATATATATATATATATATATATATATATATATATAAAGAAAAATAATAATTATGAATATGTTGTTCCATTATGAGTCAATGAATCCTTTTACTTTTTAAAGTCCTAAATGCCACATTTGTACTGACACTGAATAAAACATTCATGTTAACAGAATAAATTGAAATAGAAAGTTGTAACACTGAATCTAGCATACAAACTGTTAATATACGTGTAAATAGTATGTTGTTAAACTGTAAATGTTTATGGGTCTATATTATACTGTACCCAAACAATTTCCTGAGGTTTGTTTTGCTGACAATCTAAATTAGAAATATAACAGCTGAGATAACATTACTGATGATACTTCATACTGCTGAATATTATAGGAAAGCAGGCCCCAGCATCTGCCGCTGGCTAAAGGCTGATTCACTACGGTTTACAGTTCACAATCCATAGCTACAAATCTGTGATGGTGAGCTGTATATTGATATAGCTCAGTTAATCTGCAAACACTGTGAACAACCCACTATTTGTTCTGAATGAATGTACACCTGTACCCCTGCTTATTAATACAAATATCTAATCAGAAGGAAATGTGACTATTGTGAAATGGATGTTGTTGTATCCACAAAACTGCTAATCTGCTAAGGATGCTTAGCCCTGCTGATAAATGCTCTTTAAAATGGCAAAAAGCATCTTTTTCCATTGGTGGCCATTCTGTATTCTAACAACATTTTTTAATTTACATTAGAGCGAGTGTTTGACCGGTGACCAGTTTTTAAAGGTTTCTTGGAAACACAAACTTGACCTTTTGTAGGCTGCTGCTGGTGTCGTCATATTGCTGTGGACAACATTTTCTTGGCACACATTAGGCCCCTTTAAACCAATTAAACGTATTATGATATTAAAACTGTGTACCTAATAAAGTGGCCGCTGAGTGTATATCTCACACTGTAACAACATATGCTTTGTTTGTGTTTTTCAAGATACAAATGAGAACTGGACACAGATCAGTATGTTAATGAAGCGTATGTAAATAAGTAACAGCTTCATTAATGAAACATTAGTGTTGTGTCCAGGTGACTATAAGGGACCCACATCAACCTGTGCCACATCCATACTCATAACATCATGGATTTCTGTCCTTGCTTACCAGGCCTTTGACATGCCCTACTGTGGTCCAAATGAAATTACTCAGTGTTACTGTGATCACAATTCAATAACTAGACTTGCTTGTGAAAACGTAAGGACGCTAAAGCTGATTGCTGTTAGTGTTGCCATGTTTATTCTCTTGGGCCCTTTGTGGTTTATTATATTCTCTTTTATTGCCATCATCACAACAGTTTTTAAAATCTCTGATGCTCGGGCGCGCTATAAAACCTTCTCCACCTGCACTCCCCAACTTCTCATAATCTCCCTATATTACATCCCCAGATGTGTCGTGTATGTGTATGATGTGACAGTTCAGATCAGTCCTGATACTCGCATTATATTAATTATGTGTTACAGTCTTCTCCCCCCTGTTGTCAACCCCATGATTTACTGCTTTAGAACCAAAGAAATCAAAGACGCTTTGAGAAAAAAAATTAAAGACAGAAAAACTGTGTGCATATAAACAGAGTTTAGGTTGAAACCAAAATATCCATAGTGTACTAAAAAGTTGTATTTCTTGATAATTTTTTTACTTTTCTTGATAAAAACTGTCTTAAATGTTTGCCAAGAGATTATGGATAACGGCTTTTTTTCTTGCTGTTATAAGAACGCTTGATTTCAATGTTTACACTTACAGCCCTGTTCTTAATAATTACTTATAATATTAGACTTCGTGTAATATCAACACAGACTAGAATCATAATACATTTTAATATGAAATATGAAACATTGACTATAGTACACGATATTGACATGTAAAGCACAAATATTAACACGTAAAATGTTATGCAGATTACATATGTATTAATGTATAAAAATGTATAAAGTTACTCTGTTTAAGACATGTAAAGTGCTAGATTCACAACTGACTGTGCAGATTTTGTTGTGTTGAACATGTGTCTTTAACATTAAGGTTATACAGCAGGTTTGTGCAGCGAGATGAATGAACTTCACATAAAGTTCATATAGGTTTACTGATGACAGACAACATGTAGGTGACCAGAGCGAAAGAAACTGTTTATAGCTGAATGGGATTTCTTAATGTAAATTATTATAAAGTGATTCGGGCATAAACATCCAAGTGAAAAAGCAGTTTTGAGCCTGGTTTAACATAACATGTACAGAGATTCATATATATATTTTAGAACAATATGTATTATTGCTGTGATGTACATATGCATTGATACAGAAACATAAAACCTTCACCACCCCCTAGTGTAATTTTGTAAAACTACACAACACATTTCTTCAAGTTCTTAAAGGCTCTCTAAGGCCTTCTTTAATTCATTATGAGACATCCATTACGTCAAAGAGTTATTTACATGACAGCTGAGAGCATTTAAAAACCAATAGCCAACCCAGACTTAAACCCACTGTGGAAGGGAGGAAATTCTAACCTGTGTTTGGTATATTCATGTATCCTTGTTTCACATATATAAGCCTGTGTTTAGTCTTATTCATTCATTCTACTTTTTCTCACTCCCAGCTAATCTGTATTTGCAGAAATTTCTATTAAAATTAGGGTCACTGTCTATGGTAAAATCATAAATTGATATAGATTCATAGTTTTAAATGGTCTATTTTCCTTCGTTTATGGGTATAGACTGTATTTATGAAAGCGTTCGTGTTTATATAAACATTTTGTTTTATTTAGATTTGTTTAGATTTGTTTCCGTATGGGGACAGGCACCAATGAAGCAGCCTACCAAAATACGAACAGCACGACAAATGTGCTTGAGTTTGTTCTGCGAGGTTTTTCTGGACTCCCTCCAGAGTATTTCGGACACGTTGGGGCCTTGTTTTTCATCCTGTACCTTGTGCTTGTAACCGGGAATATTTTTGTCCTTGTCTTTGTGGCGTGCGTGAAAAGCATTCAGAAACCCACCTACTTTATCTTCTGTAACCTCGCAGTGGCTGATCTCGGACTTGGAACGACAACGTTCCCAAGAGTGATCGCGAAGTACTGGATGTCTGACAAAATCATTTCATTCAACGCCTGCATCACACAGATGTATTTCGTGCATTTTCTTGGGGCTACAAATTCTTTTCTGATGGCACTAATGGCGCTTGACCGATTCATAGCTATATGTAATCCTCTCCGATATCAAACTCTAATGAAAAATTCAACTGTAGCCATTTTATGTGTGTGCATTTGGATAGCTAACATGCTGCAGTTAATTGGAATCACTCTGCTGACTCTCAGTGTACCGTACTGTGGGCCAAACATCATACCTCATTGCTACTGTGATCATGTATCTGTTACTAAACTGGCTTGTGGAGATTTGTCGACCATGAAAGCCACCAGTGCAGCTGTTGCCATGTTTGTACTGTGGGGTCCTTTAGGTTTCATCATATTTTCTTATATTTCAATCATCATTTCTGTTTTAAAAATCAGGAGCTCTGAGGGACGTTACAAAACATTCTCCACATGCACCCCTCAGCTGCTCATTATATGTCTGTATTATCTGCCCAGAACATTCGTGTACTTGACAAATGTTGCTGGTTTTGAATATAACACGGATGTCAGAATTGTAGTTTCAATGGCGTACAGTCTCTTTCCTGCTGTAATTAACCCGTTTGTATACTGCTTTAGGACTAAAGAAATCAAAGATGCTATAATTAAGCAATTTAAGAACAGACGGGTTGGAGTCAATAGAAAAGATGGTCCTGGTTAAAAAAAAGTCTATGTCCGGTGTTTCGTTTTTTAATTGTAATATTTTAAAATCGTAGTACTGTAGTATTAGTATGAGTACTGATGCACAGAAAGAATTATTCAGCTATATACAAATAATGCGTCATTTGACAAATACTCTGTTCACCTTTCTAATGAAGTATTTTTTGTTAAACTTTCATTAATAAGATTGTAGCAGTTTGACTGAAGCTGTTTTCTGTTATTTTTCTGTTTAATATTCCCCTGTATTTGTGCAGAACTTTCTTATTGAACAAAGGACTGACCTGTCACCTTGAAGTCATCTGTCCATTTTCTACCCCAATTATAATATGGAGTGCTGCAGGAACCTTGCAGTCAAATAAACCCAAATGTGTATATAATAATTACCTAAATACATCACCATTTCTTGTAATAATACCAACCATCCATCTTAACTTCTTGCTGAAGATATTTTCGGTCAACATTACATCACCATGCATGCTTTTTTTCCATGCAACAGATTTTTCTTTCCCTAAATCCATAATGCCATAATCCAGAAAGCATTATCAGAAGTGACCTTGCAAATCTGCCTTTTAAATGAAAGAGATATAATTCTATCAAATAAATTTCAGTTTATTTATATTGCGCTTTTCACAATTTTTATTGTGGCAAAGCAGCTTTATAGAGACAAGACAAATTAACTGAGACATGAAGTAAAAAAAAGAAAAGTTATAATATTTTATATTTTTCCTGCTGGTAAAATATTATGAAGTACATGTAGAACAGAAGAATCTGAAACTTGCAACAGAATACAATTCAAAGATAAACAAGCAAGTGAAAAGTGAACAAATGAACCTATTAAATATTTTAGCCAAATAACAATATCTCTTAACATGCCACTGTCACATTAATAAAAGACTTCTGCAACTAAACAGAGGAATGCTGGGGATTATTGAACGATTGTTATAGAAGTCCTCTCACAAACGACATGCAATGTTTTTAATGTGTGATGTGATGTGGCTTTTTAGGGGGATTTTAGGACCTGCCCGTTTCTTAAAGATCAGGAATGCTTTTTTCTCAGGAACGAGGACAAGACGTGGAGACAAAACAAGCTGATACTAGCATAGACGTGGCTCACAGAGTGTAACAGTTGTACAAAATGTAATAAAATATAAAAGAATAATGTTTGAGTTTGGGTCCGGTCAGCTTACTATTATTTAGAGGTATTATTAGAAGGTATTCTGTCTGTTTGATTAGAATTTAACAGAAGGAAATCGTTGGCTATCCATTTTTTGATATCATTAATACAGTCTGTTAGCCTAAAAAAGTGGTGGTTGTCACCAGATTCTGAGGAGATATTAAGCTGGGTTTCATCATAAAAACTGACTTTGTCTTTTCTTCTAGAAGAAGCATGTACAGTGAGAAAAGACAGGACCCAAAACCATATTTAACCTGAAATGTACACATTTCTCCATTTATATAAAACAAAAAAGTCTATAGTATTGAGCAGAGGTCCTGATACAATAGGAAAAACCTTTTTCAAGAGTTTAATTGCAATATAGTACAGTATACGTGATGACGATTCGTTTTAGATCATTTCAGATGATCTAGCTAGTGACCAATCAGCTTAAAAGAAAATATTTCCATGTAACTATGATGAGAAACACTAAACAACAGGTCAGATGTGGGAGGTGTCTTTGATATTAAAAGAGATGGTAAGCCATAACTGCGCTGCTCAGACAGTTTCATATCTGTCATCCACAGGATATGTGTCTGTGGCAGAACCTTCTGTGCATGAGTTGAAGTTTACAGTAAATGCAAGATGACTGAATTATGCTACAGCCATCTTATAATATGACACCATGTATGTGGAATATTTCTTTGTAGGTATGTTAAAGATGTCCTATGCTACTTCATATTTATTGTTATTTATATTTATTATATATTTATTGATTGAAGACCTACATCAAGTTTTAAATGACATTTTAATTGATATGAATTGTTAATGATCTGTTTCACTTCTGCAGATTTTAAGTATGTCATAAACACTGTGCAATACAGCTCTGATCTGTCATTTGTTTTGTTTTTTATAGTGAGAGTGTTTGTGAGTTTATTGTGAAGTCTTCATAAAGGCATGGCCTACAACTCCACTGTTATCACTGAATTCTACCTGCTGGGATTTCCAGGACTCCAACAACAGTATTATGGAGCTGTGGGAACCTTTTTGTGTTTTGTTTATTTGACTCTGACAGGAGGGAATATCTTTATCATTTTATTTATTGCATATGAGAAAACCCTTCATAAACCCACTTATCTGATCTTCTGTAATCTGGCTGTGTCTGATCTTGTTTTTGGAACCACCACGCTGCCTAAAGCAATTGCAAAATACCTCTTTAACATCAGCACTATATCATTTTATGGTTGCTTTGTGCAGATGTTTTTTGTTCACTACTTAGGTGGTGTTAATTCCTTTATTTTGCTATTAATGGCCATTGATCGGTTCGTTGCAATACGTAACCCACTTCGATATTGTGCTTTTATTACAAACAAAATTATTTTAATTACATGCATGGTGGTTTGGACAATGCTAATAGGTTTTTTGGTAGTCATTGTTTATCTAACCTTTGATGAACCCTATTGTGCTTCTAATGTAATAACTCAAAATTTTTGTGACCAAAATGCAATAATGAAGTTATCTTGTCAAAACATAAGGCAGAAAAAGCTCATTATATTTGGAATTGCCATGTTTATTCTCTTGGGCCCTTTGATATTCATTATATTTTCTTTTATTGCTATCATCAGAGCTGTTTTTAAAATCTCTGACATTCAGGCACGCTATAAAACTTTCTCAACCTGCACTCCTCAACTTCTCATCATCCTTCTGTACTATGTCCCCAGATGTTTTATTTATGCTTATGAATTAGTTGTGCCGATCAACCCTGCCATTCGGATGATGATAATTATGTGGTACAGTCTTCTACCACCAGTTGTCAATCCACTTATATACTGCTTCAGAACCAAAGAAATCAAAGATACACTAAAAAAAAAAATCAGACATCAAAAGGTCGGCATGCAGGTGGCAATGATGTGGAGCACCACCTAAAATATTTAAACTGCTTTATTAAAGTAAAGTGCACTGTTTACACTGTGTCCTGTTATGTACCTTGTTATTCTGCTCGTGAACTTCTAGAATAATGACTTATTTTTTGACATATTTATTTCTTTGTTGGTACCCATTATTTTCTTGTAAATGTAATGAATGACTGAGTGTTTACTGAGTTTGTTTTAAACAATGTAGAAAGTCATCTCTTCTGAAGAAATCATTTTTCTATAAAGTCATACATGACAAAAATATTAGTGTTATGTCATTTTCTGTATGTGCTCATCTTTTAAGATGAAAAGATTATTAAAAAATCTGAGATGTGCAGTTTGGAGTTACATTGAATCCAGATAATATTATCTGTTTTGTAAAATAGTTTATTTATCCTGAAATCCTTTCCCCAAACAGTTCCTCTTTCATGACAAGATCATATGCTTACCGCAAAAGGTCTGCCACTATAAATATTTCACGGTATAAATGGCAAAATACAATGTCTGTAACTGTACAGTGAAAGAAACAGATAATTTCACACTATTTCTGGAAACAAATTGTGTTCACTTAAGAAAACAAATTACAAACAGGTTAAATAAGGAACATGTTAAATGAAGTGAAGTGCTGGTCAAGGATAGTCATCAGAGACATTTTTAAAATCTCTGACATTCAAGCACGATATAAAACATTCTCAACCTGCACGCCCCGACTTATCATCATCCTTCTGTACTATGTCCCCAGATGTGTCGTTTGTGTGTATGATGTGGCCGTTACAATCACTCTTGCTATTTGGATTTAGTCTGAAATTTTTTACCTGTTTCTTTGGGCAGACAAATATTACACTTCAATATTTTTATGTCCTTTTTCCTTCTGTGATAAAGATGAAGCATGAAACATTAGCAGTTTAAGGGCACATTTCATTCAAATGTAACTTTACCTGAATATTTCACTCTTTGTGTGGTCTAATGAAACGTCACTGGAAAATTAACATTTTATTACAAAATGTAAAAAATTATTACCGGCCATAAAACTGTGTGTTGCATTATGTTTAGTGTAAATGTACATTTGTACATGCATCCCTATGGCAATGGGATTGTTTCGCTGTTTGTCATATTTTGTCACACTCTGCCTGCCTGAGATGAGTGGACTTGAATTTATAAAATCTATGTGACTTTCACACACTTTTATAAAACAAATGACTCTTGAAAGAATAGCATTTTAAAAGTGTACAATTATTTCTCTATCATGTGTATGTATTTATGTACTTTGACTATAGTGCACTACAACATATTCTACAAAGGCCAAAAAGGACACAAATATTACAGCAAGATAAATATGATAAAACTACCAATAAATAAAGATGTACATTTTTGTCTTTGCTGGTGTGTAAGGGTAGTCACTATAAAGATTACAGGTCCAGGGTTGAGTGCCACCTCTTTCACATGCTGGGCTGCTTCCCAGTGCTAGCAGGATTCTTCCCGGGTGCCGCAGTGTTGCCCACTGCTCCGGGTGTGTGTTCACAACTCACTCCTCCAATGTGTGTGCCCTAACTGGGTGGGCTAAATGCAGAGGACACGTCACGTCACTGCACACATTAAATAGACATTCATGCTGTGTGAAAATATTAACCTGTCCACTGATTCACCATTATGGCAACTGGCACATATAATTCAGTACATGGAAAACAGTGAGTGGGTTCTGACAATACTAAAGAAGCTACAGCACAAGGGATGATGTTTATGCCACCTGATATCAGACACGAACTTTAGAGTAGAAATCATGTTGCTTTGAACAGTGGTGTGATTACGCCCCGGCTGTATATATATATATATATACCGCATTACAGCCATGCCATTGGCCATGCTTAATAAAGTCAATTTTTCTTAAATGTTTTAACTACATCATTTCTTCTGAAGATTAAGTTATTAACTAAATTAAACATTATTAAAACGGATGAGGGTCTTAATGAACAGTGCTTCATTCTAGCTGCTACTGTTAACCTCTCATTATGGAGAAATGCAAATATATTATGTCAAATATCTTGTGCAGGGAAATCTTAAAACTGACACCCACCAGACGATATTTCTCCCAAGAACTGCTTAGTTGCAATGCTTTAAATAACTTAATCTAGACTGGCTGCTCCTTGTAGAGTGACGTCAAGGTGAACCCTCACAAACATGACGTCATCTAGTTATCCGAAAGCAGCAATTACGCATCGTAGCCACAAGACGTCACTGTAAGCGGGTATCTAAACCCGGACACTTGCCCCTGTACAATTACTGCCCTCCTGCGAGGTATTCGTTGTGGAGAAATACGTCGACCACCCCAAGATCCAAGAAATAAACTTCTGCTTTCTAAAACGAAAAATGAACCAATAAACGTTTAACTATCCAGTTTTCTGTAATGCTTTCTTTTCATTATACAGAGGTCATGTCACGCCATGTCTAAAGTCTGCTTAATGTTTATTATGAGGATTTTGAGACCTTTTTCCTCAATCTATCCACAGATCACAGCTGTCTTCTCACCCTTCCTTCAACAATCCTTCAATCAACAATCATCTCTAGAGTCTCAAAGTGCTACAATGTTTAATTGCCTGAAGCAGATCAGTTAGTTCACTTATAATCACAGATAATATTCGAATCACGCGTATCGCAAGAATTAATGACGTATTGGTTAAGTATAAGAAAAGAAACAGAACCGTTTTCTAAAAAAAGAAATGTTTACTTCAGACACATTCTTAAATGTCAAACAAAGCTGCATTCTTGTAATTAGAGTGGTATTCAAAGTACAGTTAAAGGACCTCATGACGGCAAATACAAAAAATATTTGTAAAAACTAATATGATGCACTACAGCTCTACATAAACCAGATTAATTGTGCTATGCACCTTCAGAGAAACAGTTCATAATTCATATGGTATGACCCTTAAACTGCTCCCGGCGAGAACTACCACTAACAAAAAAGGTAAAAAATTATAAGACTGAGGACACATAGTGTTAACTTTACAAAAGGAAAATAACACTGTACATCTTAACGTCACATATACACAGCCTAACAATTCATGTTTCTGCTGTATGACGTTTCAAGATGTGAATCGTGTACAATTGGGTTTATGGCATGAACGAGAACCCATGCTCCCTCAGTAGCTAATCTACTCATCATCTTCCTCCTCTTCTTCCTCCTCCTCCTCATCTTCGTCCTCATCCTCGTCATCATCCTCTCCACCATCTTTTTTAGACAAGCCTGCAATTCCCTTTGTGCGGTATATGGCAATATCCTACAAATAAACAACTTAGTTAATGAAATGTGTCCAGTTCAAAAATCACAACAATGCAATTCTAGAACCTTAAAGAACATTCAAGTTGAAGACAAATGGATTTAAATGACCTTGTCATATTTCTCCTTAAGTTTTGCAGCCTTCTTCTCATAGGGCTGCTTCACCTCAGCCGATGAGCTGTTCCACATCTCACCAAGCTTCTTAGCAATGTCTCCAATAGACATACCCGGGTTCTCACCCTTAATTTTAGGGCGGTAATCACCACAGAAAATGAAAAACGCTGACCTTGTGAGAGGGAAAAAATTAAATCACACCATTTCAGAAATCTGACAAACTTTTGATAAAACAATAAATGCAAAACAAAACAAGCAAAACAATAAATGTCACTCATACTGGCAAAATGAGTCTGAATGTGCATGGGTAATTAAAAATGATCTTTATTTGTATGTTTTCTGAGAGGTGTATCTTCCCAAAGCTTTCCTCTGCTTTAATTATCCATGTAAAAGTGCATTTTTTCTGCGCTCTTCTCAATAACTGGTGCTTCAGTTGTCCAGGTATAGCTCATTCACTGGTTGTGCCATTTCAACAAATCATACATCATTTTAATGGAGAATGTAAAAGTTAACATAACTCTTTTTTTTGAAAATTTGTTCATTGGGACTCATTTTGTCAGCACAGGTCACGTGTATGAAAACGTGGCTGAACGTACGGCGGCCTCTTGGGGGCGTTAGGATCCCTAAATCGCTTCTTCTTTTCACCCTTAGGTGGGATGTAGTTCTTCATCTCTCTTTCGTAACGAAGCTTATCCTGCTTGGCCATGTCCTCAAACTTGCCCTTCTCTTTGGCAGACATTGTCTGTTTGGAATGAGAAAATCCTGCATCAAAAAGTTCAACTAATACAGAGATAAACGAATGCAAAGAGAACAAAATGCTACAATGCAACAAACTGATGCACTTTTTGCGCACACAACGCAAGAACAAATCATACCTTCCAGCGCTCTGAGCACTTCTTGGAGAATTCAGAGAAGTTGACACTGGCCTCGGGATGCTTTCTTTTGTGCTCTTCACGGCAGGTTTGCACAAAGTACGCATAAGAGGACATCTTTCCTCTGGGCTTCTTTGGATCTTTACCCATCTTTCACCTCTGATAAAATAATCGAATAGAAAAGGATATTTACAACCAGCCGGCGAGCGTCGTGTGAAAACTCAATTTGTGATGCCATTACTGGCACTGCATTTAAAGGGGTTCCTCTAATATTCAGTAGGTCATTATATTATGCATTATAATTTAGAAATTTGCATTAGATCACCAAAGAGGATATTCAGACTTCTCAAATCATCATGATGAAATGTACAGTGGTTTATACCACGCAGCACAATAATGAACTGATGGGGAGAAGCACCCCTCGGGTTCACGGTGAAAGACAAGGACATCCTCCATTTTATGAATAAAACCCCATATTTAATGATTTACTCCGCAATCCCGTTATTTTGTCCCCTTGTGTGCATCCCTACAGGACCTTACAGCGCCATATTATCCCACAAGTCCCGCCTTATCACATCCAAACGATGCAACAATAATATTTCTTCTTCCATTTTGAGAAAGCCTTCTTCATGAGAGAAAGTCCCCCTCAATTGTCTCCTCCCACATTCCTGGATCATTTCGAGGACCCAAAATCAACGCGCTCCGTCCATTTTTTCCCCGCTTTCCCACATTATCGTCTCTCCTATGTAAGAAGTGGCTCGGTATGGACACAGTGCCTGCAACTATAAGCGCTTTGCAATGGGAGATTCAATCCCGTTAGTCCTCCGTTAAACTGGAGCCACAGGAGCGCAGCCGGCAGAGCCAACATGGCTTCCTCTGCCTTTATGTCTGCCATCCAGAGCCGCATACACACAACGGTGTATATATATATATATATATATATATAAATAAATATAAATATTTATATTTCCCGTTCAATGGTGATGGAAAAACATTGCCATTCGCTAAAACAATGCAATGCAATGCAAACAACGAAAGCAATGCAAACCAGCAGCGCCGGTTATTAATGAAGCTGAATGGCGCTCGCTCGCTCCCCGTCCGGATCCCTCGCACTTCATGTTCTGCAGGCCAGACATATTACACGACAGAACCACGTCCGGATGTTAAACGACTGATCGATACAAAACAAACCAGCAGCATTTTTCCCCCGTTGGGATCGATTAAACGCGATTCGGTCGCACGTCATTTCTGAATGAACAGCCCCACACGGTAACAGCGAACCGGAGCGGCGTTTTGTTTCAATGGACAAAATGGTCGCTTGACAAATACGATCGCCGGTTTACGTTCAGGGGTGATTTTTCCCGGTCGGTAACCGTGTGACGGACCGTGACGAAGCCGGGGCGCTCTGCGTTTACCAAATACGCACTTAGCGATGGAAACCGGCGTCGCACGACGCGACTCCGTGCGGGGAATCGCTCGTTAATGGGCGGATTTTGGACCCAAACTCACCGCGGAAATCGTCCTCTGTCTGCGGATAACGGAGGGCTCGACGCACAATAACACCGACGAGTGCGCGCGCGGAGCCGCCGCCGCTCACGAGAAGCGCGGCGCACCGTCGCCCACCCCATTGGCTGCCGCCGAGTCTTGCGCGTCCGCGATTGGCCGCCGGTCGTCTACGGCCTGAACGAGGGCCGAGGCGCGATTGGGTGGCTGGCGCTGTGACGTCACAGCTCGCCAACGGCGCGTGAATACGAATAGCCGCCCGTTGAGGCGAGTACGCGTACTCGCGGTAGTGCGCACTAGCGCGCGCCGCCGCCGCCGCGACTAAAGAAAGAAAGAAAAGAAAGACAGAACGACAGAAAGAAAGAAAAAGACGCGCTTAATGATGATAATACAACAATAAGACGCGGTGTGACTAACTCGCCTGCAATTATCGCTGCAACAAACCGATGGTGACAAGTCTAGGCTAGTACAGAGCACTCAGGATGCACGGATCTCTGGTAAAAACTGCATTGTTTGCATTGCATACAGTTTTAATGTTTGCATTGCATACAGTTTTAATGTTTGCATTGCATACAGTTTTAATGTTTGCATTGCATACAGTTTTAATGTTTGCATTGCATACAGTTTTAATGTTTGCATTGCATACAGTTTTAATGTTTGCATTGCATAAAACATTTTACTTGTACAAATGTCATTGACGTCTCTGTGTTTTGCATAGCAAATCCTACATAATGTTTTCCACCGAGCGGCGCTACTAACTCACACACTAACTCCGGGCTATTGTTCCTATAGCCTGGAAAATGTCACGTATTTCGTTTTGCATTACAACAATGCAGCCTACATTAGACAGCGTTATATAACGTTTACAATTATAACACTTCACTGTATAACAGTGACAGTTATATAACCTATACAACTCATTACAGAAGCATCATATACCCTGTCCTGTACCATTACAGTACTTGCTGTACTGTTAACCGCATGACAGTGTCAAGGGTCTTTGGGTTTGAATGGGCCCATGTGTGCCTCTGGTCCTGTTAAAAGACCCCCGGTGAGCACCAGCAACTCTTCATGAGACGAATAAAGATGGAAAGTAACTTCAGTCATATCAGAAAAGTTTCAAAAGTGTAACTATGTAATTCTCTTATAAGTACCAGATTAAATCATCTCATCCGGTCAAGACAACCATAGCAAATTATAGCTGGAAAATGTATTCACGGTTTTCTCAAAATGGTTTATTAATGTTTTCACAGGTAAAATTATTTGGTTGTTTACAGTACATTTAAAAATATTATATAAAAGATGGGATACATATGAGGTCTCACACAAACAGACTTCGTTTATAGACCCATCTGTTCTACTGCAACTTTACGGTAAGTGGTAGCCATTGTAAATGGCATATAATATACAAAGAATGCCGCAAATGTAAGGATTATGATTCAACGTTGCTTTTGATTTTGTTTATAATAAAAGACCCAAAACATCTGCCAAGATCTTTAGAAGCTCATGTGCGTTGGATGATCCTGTGGGTGCAGCTGCATATAGTGAAGACTTCTGCTTCAAAGCCTGCCTCAAAGAGCACCTGCATAAGATCTGCCACATTCTTTGGACACAGAATGAACAACCCACACCCAAGCTGTGTCTCTAAGCCCTCGGTAGATCTGTATGCAGCCATAGCTTGTAGAACAAAACAAGCAGCAGCCTCAAAGCAGAAAGACAGCCAAGCCAAAAAGAGGTAAGACACTTTCAAATCTCACCAGGTATGCTGCTAGGTGGGAAAATCAGTTCTTATCTGCTGGAGCCAAACCTGAGACCCAAAACCAAACTCAGGTGTGTCTTGAGCTGTATCTTGACATGGGTTCTGTTTCCTACATATTTAAGTGGGGCACTGTTCATTTTCCCAGCGCTAATTTGAAACAGCTTCCGATATAGTGACTAGTTTGTTCTGCTGTATGACTTTCAACACGAGCATTAGATTTTAAACCACATTTGTATTCAGGCATTTTCAAGACCCGACCTCAACTATAACTCCCCCGTTCTTCATAGTGTTTACTGTTGCTAAGGAATAAGGAGACTGTCAATGCTGCTGGCATGCAGAAAGACTTACACCAGTTTTTGCCCTTGAGGACTAATTTATTTATGCTTTGACAGACAAATATTAAGATATTGCCTGACTGTAATATAATTTAACTCACCCTCGGCTATCTCGAAATCTCATTTGAAAAGTGTACATTTCCACTTTCAGTGTTGTCAGTGTAAAGTGTACTAACAATATGTATATTTTGCCATTTGTTGCTAAATAAAATTGTCCAGACAAAACTGATCTAATGTCAACATGCAGAACTGTTACTCATTACGAAATAGTTACGGTTTAAAACTTATTTATTCAAAAGTTCTGAACAGACAATACAGAAGATACACAAGATATAGTATTGCTCTATAAAAACATCCTGCCACAGGTTGCATACGTATAAGCTTTACTCACAGGTATTGATTAGGCTGTAACCTGAAACTATAACTATAACTTTATAACTATAATTATAACTAGTTTTCGACAATATACTTTCAGGGCTAAGGATGTGTTCATTATACCTCTGACACGACTCTTTAATGATTGAGTTTTGTGTAAATTGAACACTAAAAGGTGTTTATAGTTATCTATACTTTTATCTGTTGTCCGTATTTATGAGAAAGGTTCTTGTGGAGCGGAAAGGTGATCTCTAATAACTATCAAATATTTTATTAAACATAAACAAATAATAAATTCAATACAATCTTGTGCGGAGTTTTGACAGACTATGAACCAGCGCATGGATCTGCTATACTGAGCCAGAAGGGGGCATGGGGTAGAGACTGCAGACTGCGAGAATGCCCCCTACTTGATCATCCTCAGTCCTACTGAGAGGAGCCAAATGCTTTCTGATTGGCTGGAGCAACAACCCAGGCAACACTCTCCTGCCTTGGGAGACAGCATTAAACTCAGTATGTGGCAACACTACAGATCAGATTCTGCCTACAAACTCCATGAGCTGAAGGTAAAAGTTACATGGTCACACTTATGGTCACACTTATGCATCATCTGCTGCTTGGCTGTATCTCCAAGCAATTATATGCCACCTATATTGAATGGCAGCTTGCCCAGTATTTCCTTCCATAGCTAAACTATGCAAATTCAATGTTATAATGATAAATCAGGGACATGGCCAGCTGCCAGCAGTCACTCCTCACAGATCCAAACACCACATATTGCATATGAAATTCTTTTGAATAAGTAAAAAGACACAATGGCAATATTGGGATATTTTGACAAACCTTCTGTTACATACTCCTGGGGCACAGGTGCTTGTAGGCAGTACATCACCCAAAAAGCATGCACAGAGGCACACTACAAAAACCCAGTGAAAATAAAAGGACTGTTTTACATCTCTAGATCAGTGGCATCTGAATGCTTACTTTGATTAATCATCAGAAGGTGTGACCTAATAAGGAGGTGGACAATATTCATTTGCATACTAGTGGGAGTGGTCATTTTGACCCCACCCCCTAATCTACCCTGTTTTGTTTTGCTTTTATTCAATCCAAGCACATTAGGAACACAGCTGAATACATAACCAGTCCTAACCCTACCAGCATATTTAAAGTTTGTACAACATTGTATCAACCACAGAAACGCTACAAATGTCTTTAATATCTCTTATATAATCTTAATTATGTTATATAAACTTTTTTCTATAAAAACCTTTATAAAAAGGTTTTTTATAAACCCTTTTTTGTCTAAAATAACTATATTACAGCTACAATGTTTGTCTCACCCCTTCTTGCAGATAACCTCACCACTAAAATATATCAGCCTCCTTCAGATATGTCACATCACAAACCCTTTGGAGAACAAAACTGGCTCTTTGCCAGAAGTGACATTTTGAATCAAGCACAGAATCCATTATTTCATTAGCTGTGTGACCTTTGCATGGGGAACCAGTGCAGGGTAATCTGTCACGACCACTGATTGGACGGACTGACACAACAGACCTGCATTATTTATTTCAGCAGCGGGCCTGATCTTATACCACAGCAGGTAAATCAATGACTTTCTTCTTATCAAGCCCCAATTTGTCGGTGCTGGAGGCAATTTGCCATCTGGCTGCGCACTGAAATAAGCATGAAAGTTACAATCTGTATCTATTACGGATATTTAAGCATCCTTCTTTCTCAAGGAGTCACATTAATGTGTTCAGATCTCGGATTTGACCTTTTTTGGTGGGTCTGTCATATTTTATCTCATGCAGCTGCATTGAACAGCAAATGTAGGCAGTTAGGTTATATTTCCATTAGTATAAATATGAAATTTTGTCCTGCCACTATATGCTGCTAGATAAAGAATCTCTATTAATAATTGAACAGCAAATTACAACCATATTTTAATTTCCTTTTAGATTTATGTCCCTGGCAGATTCTTTCCAAACTAACTAGCATACTAAAAGCACTTTTATTACTTTTATTGCTTTTGTGACTATTTGATAAATAGATATCACAAGTAGAGTCATTATTCTATGTATATAGCTGAAAGGCATGCCTATAATGTTTTCTATTGTTTTTTTGGGGTAGACAATTTATATGTATTGTTTCATTTTTTGAACAAGAATATTTGGTAACTCAGAGGCTTTGTAGATGTACTGGCCATAATGCTAAAACGTCTTCATGATAAATGGTTTTTCAGAGAGATTTACCCTGGTCTGTATCTCTTGATTTCTCGACTGATGAAGCAGTTAGCTTTTTGATCCACAAGTGTAGGGCACTGTGTTGCTATGAGACCGTGTCACTATGAAGAGATTTTATTAATGTATGAAGCAGAACATGTGACACCAGCTTCCTTTCTCATTTATTAAAGTGCTGGCACACAATGTTGGATCATTCCACAAGCTTCATACAAAACCTCAGTTTAAACTGTTATAGTATGAGTGTACACCATATCTGTCAATCATCTGTCAGTCCTCTTTCTGCGTAGCTTTAACACACAAGTGACTGCTTTTTGCATCCTTATGTATTTCATCTGTTGTCGATCACAGCGCTGACGCAGTGACATTGAGTCCAATAAAGAACCGGTGTTGTGTTGTGATACAGTGAACAGTTCAGGCAGATGTCAGCTTCTTGGAGGGATCGGTTAAGGTTCGAAGATCATGAGGACATTATTATTGGTGGATATTTTTATACTTGATCTTTTCTGGTTTAGTACAGTATCTGTACAATGTGGTGGACCAGGTACATGCAATCCACAAATTTAAACTTCATGAGAAGTTCTTATGAGAAGTTGCTCTGTTCTCAGAAGAGGCCAATAATCAAGTGTATTTTTTGTTTTGTTTATTCTTCTTGAGTATGATTGACATTCAGGGTATTTAAGTTATTATTTCACACATAATGTAAAGTTGTTGTAAACAAAGCCTGGTTTATGTTCATTTCTTCAGACATAAGATATGCAGAGATTTGCGCAGAAGTGCATAAGTCTCTGCTCACTGTGTGAACAGTGTAATCTCTGAGGATATTTGCCTATTCATTTTTGGCTGTGATTTCTGTTGGTTGGGAATGCAGGACTGACATTTATTCGAGGGGAAAGGGGACTCATCCGGCTTCTCGTCGCATCCGTATTTTATGTGAGCGTAATTTCCCCAGATGGCTCTCATAAAACGGTTGACTTCCACGACCTGTATTTTTCCCTGCTGATCTCGCCTTTATTGCACTTTGCTTGATTTCCATATTTCATTTACTTCCGCATCCCTTCTTCCTCAAATGCTCCAGCCAGCTTTCAAATGGACACTGGCGTGGTTTTTGAAAAGAAAATGATACTATCCCAGGTAACAATGTTAGGTTTACATGAAGTAACAAAACATTCAAAACTATTTTTGAAAGTTTTAGGAATGTAGGTCTCATGGTAAACAGGTGTCTTTACCATAAACAAAAATGTAGATTAAACTGGTTCACATTCAATAGCCAGAGCCCCTCTACCCACCTAATGTACTTAAATTCGTTTAAATAAGTTACGTTCTGAATGGGGGAACATTTCTGATGTCTTTTCTGTAACTTGTCTGTAACTTGTAAGGTCTTTTGGGGCTATAAACTTGGTGAATAAAAGTTTTTAAACCAACTAAATAAGGATCCAGATTTTGGATTTTTAGATCTAATCTGAAAATATTTTCTAGACAATCTGAAACAGTCTGAGGGTACATTTGGACAAGCAAGTTGGAGCATTCACACTCCATCTTCTCATAGGTCCTTTGAGCATGCCTTCTCATCCTATACTGAAGAAGGAGATTAATCTGCCAGATCAATCTGAGACAGCTAAAAAAATAGGAAGAGTGAGGTAAGTGGCTCAGTGTTCTGAGTTTAAGACTTCATCTTTATTGTTAAGCCATCATATGTCTCAAGTTCTGTAGAAATGCCCCCAAAGTACAATTTACTGATTGATCAATAAGTGTTTTCAGGGGTTAATTCCTAAAATCTTTTCTGGATATGTTCTGATGGCAGGCAGATGTTCTAAGCACTGAGTGACCATTCATTAATCCTAAACAACAGAGATATCGAACATGAAACAACACTCCTCATCTGCTGCTTGGCAGGAGGTTAGTTAGTATTTTCAACCAAACCAAACCAAAACAAAAAAACACATCCATATGCAGCCCAGGTGTTGTGATGTAGCAGTACCAAATTGGATTTACTGACCTTTAGAATTGCGGGTAGCAAACAGGAACTACAGAGAACTTCTGAAGAACAACACTGCTTTGAAGGCCATTATTGGTACCCCATATCTGAAGGACCACCTCTGTCCTTCATAAAGATCAATGGTTCCAAATCCAACGTGAATGACTAGCTACTTTAATGTGAAAGGGACACCAGGCTGAGAACAGAGACCGTTACGATTGTTCAAAAGTCACAAACTTATTTAACTGTTTGGTAACTACGTTTGGTGTTTTTGTCTCTGATTTGAAGTCATGTATCCTCACAGTTTTCCATCAGGGTTCCTCTTATTTTCTCCAGGCGTGTTGCCATCTTACCATGGCGCCTGTTTTTTTATTTACGCTCTGGTTTGTCACCTAAGACGTACTTGAAGAAAAAGATACAGAACAGGAAGTTTTTTAAGTTATTTTATTGTGAAGAAAGTTTTAAGCATAACGCGAAGGAACAAACATCAGGCACAGTATAATTCTAAATGCACTTTCTCAACAAATTTCCGGTGAATTTCCAGCAGCGCAGATGTCACTGTCTGTATGTGCTATAAATAAATCGTAAATTTTACATGACATCCTCTAAAGGATCCACAGCAGAAATACGGAGACACAGTCAAGCGTACAGCAGCAGCCTCCTGTACATCCGCTTGTGAAACTGCAAGCTTTGACTTTTACTTCCATAGTTTCAATCTGTGTAGTTGAAGTATATACTTTCCTTCAGTCGGCGCACAAGACGCAGTGCAAGTTAATAATAGTTTAATTCCTTTGGCTGCTGTTGTTGCTTAATACTGCTGTCACATTAATGATATTACAGCTACATCCACTATTAACTTAAAAAGAACAACAGAAGCAATTCGTGTTCAATTACAGCTTCAGTTTTGTCAGCAACAGAAGAGGCTCGGTAGTCAACCACTGGTCTTAGTAAACAACATGAACTTTGGTGCCAGACTGAAGCTATGAAGAAAAGCAGAACTTTGAAGATTTTCAGGTGACTGCTAGTGCGATAAAAAGAACAAGAGGTGAAAAAAATGTCACTCCTAACACAAGTAAGGTGCAAATGTGCCACTTAACATCAAATATATAAAACTAAAGCTTCATCAACCATGTTGGTATAACATACTATGAACATTCCGTTACTGAACATATGTATGTATATATATATATATAATATATATATATAAATATAACACACACACACACACAACAATAAATATATATATATATATATATATATATATATATATACACATATACATACATACATACATACACATATATACACACATACATACACATACATTTACACACATACATATATATATATATATATATATATATATATATATATAAATTTATATATATATATATATATATATATATATATATATATATATATATAAAAACATTACATAGAATCAGGCCATGTTATGTTTCCCACAGAGCTGTTCAATATTGACCCGAAATCTGCGTATTCCATTGTTACATCTTCTGGACTTTTCTTGTTGTGTTGGCGTGCTGGCTGGATGTTATCCATAGGAGAGTCGACTCTGGACTTCGATACAATCTCCTCACAAACGTTGTTTAGTGCCTTCAGAATTATATTAAAAAAATCTTGAATTCAGTGCAAGAAAAACTTTCAACAAACAAGCAAAGTGATTTACTTTGGCCCTGATTTCTGAATAGTTGTATATTACACCAAACAAATAATCCATAATTTAAAAAATGAATGACTGAATGCTGCTAAAAACAAAAACTCTCAATTGAAGTTTTAAAAGCTGGCAGTGACAACACAGACAACAAGACCCCTTGTGGCTGCTCGGACACAGCTCGGAGTGCTGTGTATGGCGGGTTCCTGATCAGGCGTGAGTTTATTCTGAGAATTCTGCATATTTTTCATCCACACTTCAGTATCTTCGACACACACTCTGACTTTGTCCATATCCATGACATCGATATGACTGTAATTGTCATTCTGCGGGACAACATTTATGACATTATAAAATTGATGTTTCTGGTCCTTGATGCAGATTTGTCAACAGCTGTGGTTTATTGATGATAAAGCACAGTTATGACCTCATCACCAAGCTTCAGTTAGTATCACTGCATAGTAACCACAGCTAATCGTTTTTATGTTGCACAGCAACGTTCAGTCCCCGTTTATATGTTATCACTATGTCTTCTGGCATTTTATGATTGTATGTTATCAGGTTAAGCTTTACTGTCACTGCTAGCACTTGTACTAAACACTTGCTCTAACATTAAAGATGGAACGTTACAGCTGCAATCTGTAATGTTTGCCTCTTTACTGCCATCTCTGTTTAAAACTTGAAATTGCACATTTTACAAATTGCACTTTTTTTTGAGGTCAAATGAATCAAACTGACTTTTCCTGGAAAATCAGACCCGACAGCTCAAATGATTAATCACTACTATAAACCTACCGTTGCGATTTGGGGTGAGGTAAGGAGACAGTTTTGAACACTGATCTGTTATGTACTGATCTGTTGCTCAATAAGTGATTTTGGCAGCCTCAAACAAAATTGCAATCTGTTTGTTTGAGTGGCCAGACTGGACGAGACATAACATTGGCTCAACTATTAGGACTATACGTTTATCAACCAATGGCAGATGGAGGGATTGTTGGAAACTTGTTTGCAGTTCTGACTAGTGCTGTGTAAATTACACACTTCAAGTATGTTGCTCAACTCAAAACAGTTTCCATAGCTTCTATTGTCTTGTTTAAAATCTTATGGAACACAGCAGAAGATAAATTACATTGTAATGCAGGATTATTCAAAATAACAATGACAAATAAAGACAGAACATATTCTTACCCCATTCTTAAACTCCTCCATAATAGTCATGTAGTTCTGGATTTTGGCTGACAGCTCTTCAAACATCCTGGTATCTGTCTTGCACAGGCAGCCCAAGTTTCTGTGGAAAACAATGAGGTTTTAATCACTGTTTGTAAGCATGAATGCTTCTGCTGGGTTCTGCTACACGCTGTAGCCAATTAGTACTCTTCCTGAAGTGCTACGGAGGCATTCTGAAAGCTACACAAATGAGTCTGCAGCTTTTAAACTAAGCACATCATCCCAAACGCCTCGAGCTGTCAAAACACTGCAAGTCCATTAAAACTGTAAACTGTGGTTGGACATAATTCAGACAAATGCCAAGCATTAAATCTGTTGGGGTTTTCGGATTCATTTTGTCTCTGTGGGGACACGTAAATAACTGTCATTGTACACGCAGGTTAAGCTACGATCAAATGCGTTTGTGCGTTTACAAACGCCTGGTTATCTTGGTCCTCTCCTTCATCATACAGCCAGTTCTCAGTTCCATTTAAAAGTTCAAAGAATGTCTGATGGTCCTGGAGGAAGAAAAGCATTTGTTTTGCAATTTTTATGCTCCGTGTTAAGATTTGTGGTCTATTCATGCTCAAAAAGACATAGAGCTTGTAAAAACGACTGTGTAATTTATTTTATTGCAATGTGATTTTTTTTATTTATGCAACTGAAAATGGTAGATTTAGAGATTCATGAATTGGAAACAGGTCTTACAGAACAACCTTCACAAAAACATCCAGTTTTTTATGGACTCTAAATGATAAATAGATTACATGCCACTCTGCAGGTAATGGTGTGTTAGCTGAGAAAATCTGTGGAGATGATACATTACTTCAGCACTTAGGAAAGTCTGATAGGGGCCTTCCAGCATGTGTCTGTAGTAATACACATTTTCCTCAACAGCGTTTTTGGCATTCTCTCTCTCTTTCTCCTGGCAGTCTTGCTGTATCATTTTGCTCTGTGTCAGGAGAGAAAAAGAAGAATGTATAAAGAGCCAGATGAATTTTTGAAGAGCTACAGAATGTCTTTGTATCCTGACAATGCATAAAGTTATAAAAATTATCTACAATCAAAAGGCACATTTCAATTTGAACCCAGAAACTCTACCAAGACGAAATTTTTTGAAATGCAGTCAACTTCCACAATTTTTCTATTTTTATTTTTATGAATATCTGAGACTGATAAAGCTGATTCTTCAGGCAAACTTAAAGCAAAATCTGGAATTTTTCCTCTCTATCGCCATCTCTGTTTTTGAAACCTAAAACTGCAGGTTACTTTACGTACCTTCTTTACATACACTGCAGTCAAATGAAGTCATTTCCTGGGAATTCGGACCCGAAAGTTTAAATTAGAAATCATTATTTTAAGCTTACCACTGCAATTCAGGGTAAGTTAAGGGGACCATTTTAAACACTGATCTGTTATGTACTTGCTTAACCTGATTTTTGTTCTTTTTTGTAAAAAAAAAAAAAGTTACAAATTGCAGCCTTAAAGCTCCATAACGTCTCCTGAACTATGGAAGACCAACCAATAAGAAACGTTTGCCTCTGGGTCAACATATTGAGTCAATAATTTCCATTAAAATGAACAGAACCTCCTGATCGATGTAAGCGCTGAAGCGATCCTTCAGCGCTTACTGCTATAATACTATAACTACTGCTACTGCTATAATACCTGCTGTGTAATCATCTCCTCGACAGGAAGTCCCACATATTTGACCTTCATCCTGGTTTTTTTAGCATCAGAAGGATGATTGTGTACTTCTCCATTTATCCGTCGTACAGGAAGAATGGCCATTAGCATAATGGTACGACAGACTGTGGTACTGACTTGAGATGTCTTGGCATGCTCGAATGGCTATTTTTTTTTTTTAAAAAAAAAAAAAAAAAACACCCCCCCCCCCCCCCGGAAACAAAGGGGGGGGGGCGAGGGGGGGGGGGGGGGGGCGGCTTCCCCAAATTCATTTTTTCGGTTTTGCTTTGTTTTTCATAATGCAACCGTTTGTCTAGAACCACATTCCCAGGCAGCTGATAGTCACATTTATAACATAACATTCTACGCAAAACTGTTACTGTATCACAACAGGTGCCAATCGCCCACTGTCACCCTCTTAGAAACCCATTATTATTCATTTCATAAAGCATAACTGTGAGAATTATGCATGTTAGCCAAGCCATTATAAACAAAATCTTTTCCACACCCCCCACCACTTTCTTTTTAGCCGTTTTTTTTTTAAGATTTAAGTTCTTCATTTTGAACCCATGTATATTATACAACATCCTCAATTTTAAAGAAAAGCAAATTTAAGAAAACACTTGTTCAAAACAAGTATCATCTGCGCTTAAAATGAAGTTTTAATGGCACGCTAATTAGATTTTGTTGTTGGTACACAAAAAGCCTTGTGGTACCAACCTGTGCCTCAAAGTCAATGCCATCATCACTGTACACCTTGCCATTCTCAGCCCTGCAGTGGCCGAGGTCACACTGACGACACCACTAGCATTTACTTTAACTTTGACCTTTGCCTTGTCTCCATTCTCCTGTGGTGGGATGTTCTGCACTTTATATTCTCCTACGGAGTTATCAAACACAACATTGGATTTTTGAATCACGTGCGCAAGCGCTGCATTACTTCATAATGGGATTCAAATGATTTATTATGCTCTAGAAGCACAAATTATTGCTTGGTTATGACCAGAAGGAAAATCTAAATCTTACCAATTTTAGCCTCAGGAAAGGGCAGTGAGGTGGGATCGGAATAAAAAGATTCCAAAACCAAAGGCTTGCTCCTGTAAAATGTGAGGATTTTGGCTGAGGGACAAGGATGATTCCTGCCAAATATCTCATGGCAACTGGAGAAGGACATATAAGCAGATGTGCATTAGTATGAGAGCCTCAGTACAGCCTGTGCAAGCAGATGTGTAGAGTAATACTTATGTACGTGCTACAAAAGCCCAGCACATTTCCCCATGTGAGGATAGAAAGCATGAAAACTGAGAAGCTTACGATTTGCCTTCATCTGCTTCACTGGTCCAGGACAGAGAGATGGAGCATGGAACAGCATCTGTGATTGAGAAGTCTCGCACTCTGAATGCAGGCGACAGCATGGCACACTGTAGAAAAAACATTATACCACAGCTTCATTATTCATAGAATAAAGTAATTTCCGAACCACCAGCGTCATCAAAACTCATTTTCAAACAGGTTTACAGGAAGCTTCCCTCATCTTCAAACAAATAATCCCAGCCCAAACATTTTTTGTGAAAATTAACAGCTTGCCAAGTTAATTTACGTCAAAAATGAAAAATTGTTTTTTCTCTTCTGTGGAACACAAAGAGGATATTTTGAGAAATGTCTCAGTGGTTTTGTGTCCATTCCATGGAAGTCACTGTGTGCCACTGTTGTTTGGTTACCAGCATACTTCAAAATATCTTTTTTTGTGTTCCTCAAAAGCAAAAAAGTTACAGGTTTGGAATGACATGATGGTGAATAAATGATGGAAGAATTTTCATTTTTGTGTAAACTCTCTTTAATACAGCAAAGAAAAACACACAACTCAGCTCTAAATGCATGTTCTGCTACAAGTTAAGAAGAAGTAAACCCAGTTACCTGTAAGGCACAGCCTCTGGCCACTGCTTCATCTGCATTTAAAGTGGTGCTGATGTCTCTTTTGAAGAACTTACTGATCTGGGCCTTCACAGCAGGGATCCGTGTGGCTTCGCCTACAATCTCCACCACACTGAAGTCCTGAAGAGAAACATGAGCCTGTTCTAGAGCTGCTGCTAGAGGAACGGTCACTCTGTCAATCAAATCTGCACACAGCTCTTGAAATGTGGCCCTGTATAGTGGAGAAACCAATTTATTCTTCATCTCCTGCTGACCACCTACAAAGTAATCCAGCTGCAACTCTATCCGTTCCTTCATAGACACGTATTTATAGGCTGCAAATAATCCTATATTTCTGCAATTTAAAAATACTATCTTCAAATACCTGTTCATTTTTCCAGAGATGTCCTTATCATTCATAAAGCACTTAATGTTGAGTGGAATATCCGCGGAGTTGCTGCTCATCAGTTTCTTGAGTTTCTCACACTCCTGCGTCAGTCTCAGCAAAGCTCGAACTCTTGACTTTATATCCAGCTTGTATTTGGATTTAAACTTGGCACAGAAATATTCCACCAGCCTCTGATCAAAGTCTTTCCCCCCCCAAGTAAGGATCAAAGGCAGTTGAGAGTACCTGCAAAGCACAGAGCATGCGTCTAAATAAGAAAACCAGGAGAACCCGGAGATGCTGATGTATTCTGATGCTCACCTTCAGCTTCCCTTTGTTGAATGCACAAATGGAGACCTGGAGAGCTGAGTGTCCCATGTCCACAAACACCACAATCTTCGGCTTCTCATCTAGGCCTGGGAGATCTTCCTTGTATATGCCATAGTTTAAAGCCACTGGGATGACAGACAATACAGATGTGTCAATATTGCTTTAGATGTTGAGAAGATACCGTTGTTGTGAATTCAAAAGTGAGTTCGAAGGAAATCTGCGGTGTTGTCATTCATTAGCTTCAGGCAGTTCAATCCGGCGATCTTGGCGGCATCCAGCACAGACCTTCTTTCTGAATCAGGGAAGAATGAGGGGATCTATGCATAATAAAATCATTTGTGCGGCCAAGAAATAATGAACACAAACAAACCATCGGATTGGTGGCTTTTACATTAGCGGTGTACATGGAAATGAACAAGGCCTGGTATGAACACACTGCAGTCTCGGGAGTGAAGAGAACCTTTCTCGAAAAAACCATGACAGGACTATACATCACTATAATACATTATTATCATTATAAATACTTTTGAGAGAGTTTCTAATGAACTAAAAGCTTCTATTTCTGGAGCACGCCTCTGGTATCCATTAAAAATCAAACAAGGGATGAAATTATTTCTTGGATTATTTAAGACTACACAGTGTTGAAGAAGAATCTTCTAGAAAACCTACGGAAATGACACACTCCACCACTTTCTTCTGTAGGTTGGCCTCGGCAACATCTTTCATTTTGGTTAACAACATGGCCATGATCTGCTCGGTGCTGAAGTGGTGTTCCTGGTCGAGGTACATGACTTAAGACATTAAATGTCACAGATTAACCAACAACTATAGATTCATTACACTGATTCAAGCAGTATGTTTCAATTACACGTGGGATGGATAAACAAACTTTACCTTAACTCCAACCCTCCCACAGCTTAGTGGTACACGTTCAAATGGTAAACTCGCCCTCTCAGTTTGATCCTGAAACAATCTGCCATGCATTCTCTTAAAATGAAAGACGGTGCTTTCAGGATTGGTTATCATCTAGAAAAAGTCAAAAAACAAGGTTACATCATTCTAGATTATTTTCAGACGCTTTTTTTTGCCAAATAAGACCTGTTCCAAGATCAACATCATCTGTTGGTCCTGGAACAATATTCCTGTCAAAAACACCTTAACCATAACTTCAGAGGGAATATCAGAGGGCAATAACAGCCCCTAACATCATATGAGGAAGTGTTTTCGACCTGCCTCCCATCCTTGCATCTTTCCCTAGCATCTTAAGGGTGTGGAGCTAAGACAACAAGGAAACAAGGATGCACAAATAAGAAGCACTCATACATTATAGGCCTGGTTTTCTGCAGCGTTTCCTATAGTGCTGTTCTTTGAGCCAAACGATACAACAGCTCTACAAGAAAAAGTTTAGGCATATTAAACACCAACACATGAGGGACCCAATAACACCGAAAGCAGAACTAATAACTCATCTTGTTTTCATCACTAATTCAATGCAATGTATTAATGCAATTCTAATGCTCAATGCAATCCAGCACTTCAATGCAACAATATTAGGTTTCATGTATTCAACAGGTTACTATAAATCTGAATCAATATTTGGGCTGTTTTTGATCTATTCGTGTTACTGTGAGGCTTTTAACTGCATGATGTGTGTGGGTTGCACATCATGTAAATGGTTAGTAACAAACAACGATTGGGTGGATGCCACAAGCATGCATAAGTGATGAAATGACATGCAATCTGCATTAACACATTCACATTTATTAAACGCAATACACGGCGTGCATCTGTGCAACATGGTTTCGATGCAACAATGTTCAACGTAACAGTTCAGAAATCCCACATCATCATCATCATCATCATCATCATACCGGGTCCGACTTTGTGATGATAATAACACCGATCCGCCGCCGTGCATCAGTCCGGACTTTATCACCCACTTTCCGGAAACTTCCGCCCCAGCTTCCGCGCCTCAGCGGCGGCCACGCTCGCTCCTGCCGCCCGGCGTTGTTCTCCAGAGCTTTCTGAACCAAAAACGATAAATGAGACAAACATGGACGATTTGGCATTTTATCGTAATGGCGGCGAAGTGTCGAGATTGCATTAT